>CM044321.1:54324594-54709594 GCA_024291935.2 Okapia johnstoni | reverse complement strand
CCAGGCACCGCAAATACAGAGACGCGCCCACTTGTTGCACTAGAGAAAGCCCGCACACTGCAACGAAGACCCAGGGCCGCCAAAGGTAAATAAAAATAAACAGGCAATTACTAAAGGTAGTCTAAAAGTTATAAACTTCGCTTTGGGTGTCATCTTCAGACACTTTTGGTATTCTGTAAAGAAATGATTTTTTTTTTTTGGCCATGCCTCACGGCCTGGGAGTCGTGACCAGGGATTGGACCCGTGCCCTTGGCGATGAGAGCACTGAGTCCTAACCATTGGACTGCCGGTGAAGGCCCATGAATTGATTCTGAATGACTTTTATCTGAGGTAAATGCTGTCAGTGGTATTCTGACCTCCCCTACAGAGAGGGCTGGGACACCATCGTAACCTGCATGTGTAATCTCCTGTCGGCTCCCCTTCTCCTCCGGGGCAAGGACTCTGCCCTGTTCATGCGGTACGCCTAGCCGTGTCCAGATACATGTGCTGAATGGACAAATAAAAAGTTAATACTACCTGTCTCCCCCAAAGCTCGAGTGCTAACAACTTTTGTTTTTCCTCTTGGAAAAGAACTGCCTTTGGGAAAAGACTTCAACAAATCAGCTTGTAATAGACGTGAGAGACCTTGACAGAAGGAGAAGAGATGGCTAAGCTGCCTCTCTCGCTCTCTTTTTTCTCCTAATGGGGAAGATGGGAAGCAGGCGGGAGGAGAGGGAACAGCCAGGAGCTGGTCTGAGCTACTGGATAAGGGAAGTTGAAGCTGCTGGCTGAGGATACTGTAGACACAGGGACACCCACAGTTGCAGCGCTGGGAGGTCATGTTCTCTCTTTTTTTCACTTTTGTCAGTGGCTGTTAGAATAAACACATTACTAAGAATCTTGGGGCAGGTCTTGGATTTCCTTGGAGGGTACATGCCGACCGTATCTGGGTTTCCTGGGGACAGGAGACCCCAGCAGACATTTGTGTTACAGAAACAATAACGTGTGGTAAATTGCTTGAAGAATATTCTGTCCATTCCAGATCATAAAACAATTTTATCTTTGAATCAATCCAGACCTCAGAAAGCTGAGAGGCAGGATCCCTTGGATCTGCCTGCTAGCAGAATTACTGCTACTGAATTGAGCTGGAACATTAGCGCTGCAGTGAAGGAGACTGTAAAAAATAAGCCACAGCGAATTCCCTGGCGGTCCAGTGGTTAGGACTCCGCGCTCTCATTGCCAGACTGGGCTCAATCCCTGGTCAGGCAGCTAAGATCCCACAGGCCGTGCGATGTGGCAAGACGAACAAACAAAAATAACTGTGTGTGTGACCCATGACAACGCTCTCTGATTTGCTGTGGGGGTATTTACTGATGGGGGTTCATGGGAGAAACGCCTTGTGTGTCTCGTCACTGGACACTGTTTGATTGTGTCAGATCTTGGTCACACCACGAGGGCTTGTTCAGTGGGGCACGCAGGCTCCCTAGTCGTGGTTCGCAGGCTCGGTATTTGCAGCGAGGTGTCTTAGTTGCCCCAAGGCATGTGGGATCTTCATTCTCTGACTAGGGATTGAGCTCATCTCCCCTGTGTTGCATGCTGGATTCTTACCCACTGGACCACCGGGGAAGCCCTGTTGGACACTTAAAAAAAAAAAAAGTTTTCTTCTAGGGACTTCCCTGGTAGTCCAGTGATTAAGACTTCAAGCTCCCTATCAGGGGACCCGGGTTTGATCCCTGGTAAGGGAACTAGTTCCCACATGCCACAACTAAGACTTGCTGGAACCAAAAAAAAAAAGTTTTTTTCTAGAAAAAATGACCTTTTAATACAAAATGACCGTGAACCTTATAACTAATAACTAATTATATCCACCACCACCCTGTTGGTTGCTAAAAGCTCCTGGGCGAATTTGGAGGCCACCTCTGACACCTGTGCAGAGCTTAATGACCCTCAGTTTGACAGCATACTTACCTCTGGCTTCATCTTGTCTTACTCTCATTTTCCTTTTGCAACAATTGCCTCATTCATTTTGAAAGGTGCTGGGTGCTACACAGAGCTCTACAAGCTGCCACCAGTAATTTTTCAAGCAGGGCAAAGTGTAAGGAAAAGAAATGCATCTACTCTCCAAGTTATATTATCTCTAATTCCCAAGCCAGTGTGCTTTTCACTTGAAAGAATGGAAAGCTGAAGATAGGCTATCTTCCTCCTGCAATGTGTTGACAAGCCTCCACCCACCCCTCCTTCATTGCTCCCTAATAATTACTTGGTGCTGTTTTTAGCAAAGTAATTTATGGGGCAGTGTTTTGGATCAAAATCATGCTAGTGTGCATGAGCGTGCGCACACACACACACACACACTCACATACTCTGCTTATTAAGTGAACTGAAAATCCATTACCTCCCACTGCATGATTCAGAAATAGAAAGCCCTTAACTCTTCCAGGTGTGTATGCTTCTTATTTCTGTAGTGCATTTTTGTAACACATTGTCTATAAACAATATAAGTACTTCTCCCCTACTTTGCTTGTTTTCTTATGTTCGGTATCTATGAGACAAAGAATGTTTTATAAATTAGAGGTGAAATTATACAGGAAAACATTCTTGTGATACATTATAATCTAGGCATCACAGTGAGCACTGCAGTTCCCCTTAACCATGCTTTTCCTCCACCCCGCTGCCTCCCAGGGTCGGCCACTGTTATCAGTGTGCTGCATATCCTTCTCGACTGTCATCTACACTTTTGCAGTTACACGCATGTATCTATGGCAATGTGCCGGCTGTATTATGTGCATCTGAGTGTTAAATTTGCTTTCTGCTGTACACGTCCTGCTCGTCTACCTCTTGCATTTTTTCCTGAACAGTATGTCTTAGAGCATTTCTCCTGCTTCAGAGGAAGAGTTCTTTTCTAGGTTAACTTATCCAAACAGCCTCTTCTAGCCCCTAGCTGCTGTTCTTCCAGCTTCATCTTCTGTCAATGGCACTGCCAGCAACCTAAACTGCAGGCCATAAAGGGATTCAGAAAAGCTGACTACATGCATGTGACTGTGCTGGAATGTAAGACTAAATCTATATTAGTTACTCTTATTAGTCTTTAAAAAATATTTATTTGGTGGTGCTGGTCTTAGTTGCTACAGAGATCTAGTTCTCTGACCAGGGATCACACCAGGGCCCCCTGCATTGGGAGTGCAGAGTCTTAGCCACTGGACCATCAGGGAAGTCCCACTATTAGTAGTCTTGATCTGAGGTCCATTCTTTGAACAATTATTGATTGGCTGTCGACAAGGCACTGTTCAGACACTGGGGATACATCCATGAGCAAAAAGAGCAAGTCTCTACCTCTCGGGTGTCTTGAGGTGAGACAGTAGATAAAAAAATAAATAAAAGGGGAGGTGGGAGGGAGGTGCCAGACGGAAAGGACATACACATCCCTGTGACTGACTCACGTTTCTGTACGGCAGCAACCAATACAACATTGTAAAGCAACTACCCTCCAATTACAAATAAATAAATTTAAATTAAAAATAAATAAAATAAATAGTATGTTGCTTATTGAGAGATGTTAACAGAGAAAAATTAGAGAGAACAGAAGAGGGTTTCCAAGAGATCAGAGATTACAGACTTAAACATGGTGCCCAAGGAAGCCCTGGGGAGAAAGTGACCATCTGAGCCCAACTGTGCCTTTAATTTGCATAGACAGTTAGCAGCTTCTTTTTCAGAGAGAGAGAAAAGAGTTAAGAGAGGCATTTCCCACAGTCTTCCTCATCGTTCAGCCCTCCCAAGTTGGCTCACCCTCCCCAAATTGACTGTTGAGCAATTCTCTTCTGAGGGGTCAGGATGGTCACACTGCAGGCAGCACGCCCCCAAACCACTTAGCTGCTTTCTCTTTCTGGCTTCCTTTATCAGGCATTTAAAAGGAATCAAATTGCTTCTCTTGACTATTATTTTGAAAAATCGTTATTAAAATCTCTTAAGGGAATTCCCTGGCTATCCAGTGCTTAAGACACCCCGCTTCCACTGGAGAGGGCATGGTTTCGCTCCCTGGTTGGAAAACTAAGATCCCACCAAGCCATAAGTCACAGCAAAAAAAAAATAATAATAATTCTGACGCCTGTGTCCCACTCACAGAGAACTGAATTTCATTGATCTGGAGAATGGCCTGAGAATTGAAATTTTTAAAAAGTTTTCCAAGCAGTTGTAATGTACAGCCAGGGATGAATAACTACTGCTTTACAGCCCACTGGCTCTAGTGTTTAACAAATGACCACAGGTTCCCAACTGAAGGCCACTTCAGCCAGAAAGTAAGACTGGGATATCCTATAATCAGCCAGTTGCTACTACTACTAATTAGAGACCTTCATTACAGTCTAGAGTCATAAAGATGACAGTGAGGTCTCATACTTCGCTTGAGAGTAGGTAAATCAGCAAGAATAAGTACACTGTTCTGCGTTTTTTGAGCTGTTCTCACAAATGATTGAATCCAAGGAGCAGATTACTTGTAGTCCTTTGTAGGGAACCTTCGATGAGCAGTCAAGTTGCACAGAAGTTTTGGGTAACTGGGGGACCTACAGCTTACAACAGGCAACTGAAGGGGGGTGCATCTGAGTCTCGTGGTACTGAGCCCTCAAAGTGTGGGATTCCGGTTGTTAGTGTCAGAACTGAATTGAATTGCTGGACATCCAGCTGGTGTTGCAGAATTGGTTGGTATGGGGAAAAAACAACACACGTGGTGTCACAAGTACTGTGTGTGAGGGTAAAGGAGAACACACGGTGTTTTTCCTGAGACACCTTCCCAGAATTGTGATAAGAAAGACTACTTGGAAGTATATTCCCTCATCAGTTCAATTCAGTTCAGTTCAGTCGCTCAGTCATGTCCCACTCTTTGCGACCCCATGGACTGCAGCACACCAGGCTTCCCTCTCCATCATCAACTCCCTGAGTTTACTCAAACTCATGCCCATTGAGTCGGTGATGCCATCCAACCATCTCATCCTCTGTCGTCCCCTTCTCCTCTCACCTTCAATCTTTGCCAGCATCAGGGGCTTTTCAAATGAGTCAGTTCTTTGCATCAGGTGACCAAAGTATTGGTCAGTCTAAGGACTATTCAACATCAGTCCTTCCAATGAACATTCAGGACTGATCTCGTTTAGGATGGACTGGTTGGATCTCCTTGCAGTCCAAGGGACTCTCGAGAGTCTTCTCCAACACCACAGTTCAAAAGCATCAATTCTTAGGTGCTCAGCTTTCTTCATAGTCTAAGTCTCACATCCACACATGACAACTGGAAAAACCATAGCCTTGACTAGACGGACCTTTGTTGGCAAAGTAATGTCTCTGCTTTTTTTTGTTGTTGTTTGTTTGTTTTTTTTGTCTCTGCTTTTTAATATCCTGTCTAGGTTGGTTATAGCTTTTCTTCCAAGGAGTAAGCGTCTTTTAATTTCATGGCTGCAGTCACCATCTGCAGTGATTTTGGAGCCCAGGAAAATAAAGTCTCTCACTGTTTCCACTGTTTCCCCATCTATTTGTCATGAAGTGATGGGACCAGATGCCATGATCTTAGTTTTCTGAATGTTGAGCTTTAAGCCAACTTTTTCACTCTCCTCTTTCACTTTCATCAAGAGGCTCTTTAGTTCTTCTCCACTTTCTGCCATAAGGGTGGTGTCATCTGCATATCTGAGGTTATGGATCTTTCTGCCAGCAATCTTGATTCCAGCTTCTGCTTCCTCCAGCCCAGCATTTCTCATGATGTACTCTGCATATAAATTAAATAAGCAGGGTGACAATATACAGCCTTGATGTACTTCTTTTCCTATTTGGAACCAATCCGATGTTCCATTTCTAGCTCTAACTGTTGCTTCTTGACGTGCATACGGATTTCTCAAGAGGCAGGTCAGGTGGTCTGGTATTCCCATCTCTTTCAGAATTTTCCACAGTTTATTGTGATCCACACAGTCAAAGGCTTTGGCATAGTCAATAAAGTAGAAATAGATAATTTTCTAGAACTCTCTTGCTTTTTCAATGATCCAGCAGATGTTGGCAACTTGATCTCTGGTTCCTCTGCCTTTTCTAAAACCAGCTTGAACATCTAGAAGTTCATGGTTCTTGTATTGCTGAAACCTGGCTTGGAGAATTTTGAGCATTACTTTACTAGCGTGTGTGATGATTTCCTCATCACCCTAAAGCTATTTGTTACAAATCTAATTCTCTTCATTTGGGGACGGTTTTTGAGAATGGTAGTAGCAACATCTTTAACATCTCTATCTATAGTAAAGGATACACAATACAGGGTAGGACAAAAATGGGCCAATAAGAAATTATCTATTCATGTTCATTTATGTTTCTATAAATATGTTTATATTGTATATGAAATATATGGATAGAAACATACATGATCTATTTATTTTTATAATATTTCTATTTTACATTACATACACTTAATGTTATATATATTTCAGTTTACATATTTAAATTATAGATATTTATTTATATCATATATAGGGCTATATATATTTCTATAATTTTAGTTCTTGGGCTTCTGACTATATTTTTACATATCTGATATTTCAAATAGAATTGCTCTAAAAGCAGTCATAAATTACTATGCCTTAGTATGCTCTAAGAACTCTAAAGAAAAAATTAATTTCTTTTCATTGTTAACGTTCCAGTGACTCCACCTAAGGCAGTCTTGAAAAATTACTGTTGCCATGCCAACAGCTTAATGAAGAGGTCTACTATTGTTTTCTTCCCTATTTGTCTCAACTCTGCAAGAAATTTCAAAAACAATGTAGATCAATTAAATACTGCCTCCAAAACATCCTCTTTTGGATTTTCACTTTTTTCATTGTTGCTCATATCCTAAACGTAAGTGTTGGGTTAATTCATTCTAAAAAAGCTTGAATTCTGGTGTCAGAATTCAAAGTATCTGGCTGTAGTCATTCACTTATTCAACCAAAAGGACCCCCTGGAGAGCCATAAGTACATAAACCTGGATTCCTTCCGACTGCTACCCACTGGCTGTGTGTCCTTGAGCTAGTCACTCACCCTATCTGTGCCAAGTATAAAAATACAGGAAAAAACCCAGACTAAAAAGTTTTTAAAAGATCCAAAGCAAAAATGAGAAAAATAAGGACAATGTAATGAATTTTTCACAGAATTAAATGTATTCAGTTTAGAGGATTATCCATTACTTAGAGATTATGCCCTTTCATTTATGAAATGGCAATTGTAGGCCATAGTCATAGTTATATTTTTAATGGGTTTATTGGCAAACTTATATTGAGATTCAAATTTCTTGGAAATTTTTTTTTTTTGGCAGTGCCATGCAGCTTTCAGGATTTTAGTTCCTTGAGCAGGGGTTGAACCTGGGCCACAGCAGTGAGAGTCCTAACCACCAGACCACCAGGAATCCTTGTAAATATTCTTAATATATAGACTCCCAAAGTTTGAGAAGCACGGCACTATAATATTTTAATTGTAAAAGTAACATACACATGTTAAAGATTCAAACAGTACTACTGGGTATAAAATTAAAACTCTAACTCTTCTCCACATTAACCTCAACCATGGTCTCCCTGGTAATCAATATTAGCAATTTAATATGAAACATCTGAAAAATTGTTATATTTATGCAAACAGGTGTATATTCATTTCCTAGAGGGGATAGTGATACTACTACTTTGTAACATGATTTGTCCTAATGATGAGATTTTACTGCTTTCAGGTCCTTTATTTTAAACTCCTAAATTTTCTTTGACCTTCTAAAATTGTATTGGGTTTCCTACTAAGTACTGAATTCCATGACTATTATGGGAAGGGGTGAGCAGACAGGCCGGATGCACCAGGAAAGGAAAGATCATGTAGAAAAGAGAAGTAAGATGGCCAACAAATTAGTAATCTGGAAGGCAGGCGAAAATAAGTATGGAAATAACTCTACTATTGATTTATTCATGTTCATTCATTCATTCATAATGAAAAAGGGCTTACACATCTGTGAGGCAAGATGGAGAAACTGAGGGAAAAGTCAGCCACTATTTCACAGCCATTAAATTTTCCTCTGACGTAATTCCATGTTCTGTCTTCTCCTTCTACTCCCAGGAGGAAATGACAACCTACTCCAGTATTCTTGCCTAAAAATTCCCATGGACAGAGGAGCCTGGTGGGCTACAGTCCATGCAGTCGCAAAGAAGTGACTGAGCACACACTCATGCCACCAAACACAGAAATGCCAATGTGGCTATGATTGAGACTGCTTATTCTTTCAACTCCTTATCAATTTTCCAACCAGGGTGAAGAATATATTTCCTGATCACTCTGGGAGCTGAGCGTTCTGTGATCAGGTTCTGGAAATAAGACAAAAGAAGTGACCTGTGCAAGTGCTGAGCCAGGCCCTAGACGGAAGGCGTAGACCCTCCAATTTCTGTTTATCCCTTTCTTACAGGAATGTGGATATGGATGATGTTGTTACCTGAATGGGTATCGGTGAGGAGGGTGGATGAATCTCTGGAATGAGATGGAGGAGGATAAAGAAGACTTCAGTTTACCTGCAATATTTTTCTTAAAAAAACTTTAAGCAAATATGAAAAACATTAGCCACTATTCATTATGGTTATGTGGGTACCTGAATATATATTTTTAAAAATTCTTTGTACATCTCCGTGTTTTCCAATTTTTAGATGTATAATTTAAAAAGAAATTATAGTACATTCATCAGTTGGACTACTTATAATAATTTTAGATGACATTTTAGATAAATAGCTACTGATATGGGGAAATATTCACAACAAATAAAAAATACTTGAACTATTTTCTGATAGACCTAAGAGAGATTAAGAATGGGAAAGCTGGAGTTACCCACTTAGCTCACTGATTAGCCCAATAATCTTTTACTAGATATTTTCAAAAATCCAGTCTAAAAATAATTAAAAGTAGTTTCAACCAGGAGACCTTTGAATTGGCTTGTTAACAGACCTCTTCTCTTAGAGCAGGCCTAAAACAAAAGAGACTTATGCCCTAAGTCTGACAGAGAAGTTGCTTTAACATAAGTAGGATCTCACCCACCCAGCCCCCCTTTTAATAAATCTACAAACTGACTGAGAATATTAACCTGTCACTAATAGCTATAGGTGGCCTCTTCTGTGGTTTATAAATACTCTATAATGTGTATTATTATTTTTATAATCAGAACAAAGTTCTATTTTTCAAAGCAAAAAGAAATATCCAAACACCTAAAAATATCTTAAATTTTACTGATCATTTTACATTCATCAAAAACACCAGTGGATTATGGCTGAGTCCCTTTGCTGTTCACCTGAAACTATCACAACATTGTTAATCGACTGTACTCCAACACAAAATAAAAAGTTAAAAAAAAACCCACAAAACAATAGAAGTTACACTAGTTATGTTGCTTGGTTTCACTTAAGAGGACAGGAATCTGTACTCTCAGCTAGGCCTAGATGTTGCTAGGAGCCGGCCTTGGTATTCTCCTGTTAAGCATAAAGAATCCCACAAAACAGAAGGCGACAAGATCCTTGTTCAAAAGAGTGCCAGAGTCAAAAATTAGTGTTCACCAAATCTTGGGACATGTACCACTAAAACTGAACAGTTGATGCTGCCAAGAAATATATTTGAAGAGAAAATTTGCCTAAATCAAAGGATTTCAAACCTTTCTTGTCGCCTTCTGTTTTGTGGGCTCAGCTACTGAGCCTGCACACCTAGGGCCGATGCTTCCCCACAAGAAGAGCCATCACAATGAGAAGCCCATGAACCAAAACTAGAGAGTAGCCCCCAATCGCCGCAATGAGGAAGCCTGGGCATAGCCACTAAGACCCAGCACAGCCAAAAATAAACAAGGGATTTATAAAAAGAGAGAGAGAAATGAAGAAAGCTTCATCTCATCCATTCATTCATCAAGAATTATCAAGTGAGGCTCTGTTCTGATAGCTGGGGTTAGCAAAATGACGTCCCCCACCTCATAGAGCTTTCATTATAGAACTCTGTTGCCCAATAAAGTTACTAGCCATGGATGCTTACGTTTAAATTAATTAAAGTAAAATAGAAGTAAACATTCAGTTGCATTGTTATACTAGCCACAGTTCAAGTGCACTTGTGGTCTAGTGGCTGTGGTGTTGGACACAGCAGATACAGAACATTTCCATTGTCACATAAAGTTATTTTGGACAGTTCCGCCCTAAAGCAAAGAAACATAAGCTAGGATGTACTCCTGTGGCCATTCCTCTCTTCTGGCTGCCTGCAAGATGGATGTGATGCTCGGAGTTCCAGCACCTACTATAGACCGTATGGATGATGGAGAAGAAAGGAAGAGCCTGGATCTGCGATGCCTATGAAGCCACCATGGCTTCGTAATTTCAGTCTGACTGCACCCCTCAACAATGAAAAAATGTTGCCTGCCACATCAGTAATCAAAGGATATTGCAGTCATCAAGCCACTACAGCCACCTTGGACAGTGAACCTGGAGTGAACTCAGAATGGAAACAAATAGCTGTCAGGCCCTCAGCCACTGCAGCAGCAGCACCACCCCGTCCCCCCCCCACCCACCGTCCCACCCAATGATATACCCCGTGGAGACTCAGGATGAGAAAGCAGGAGGCTGGCTCCAGATAGCTAAGGGATGTATTAAAGGAATGATTTCAGTGAACCCAGACTCGTGCGTCTTCCCATACAAAGAAAAGCTCTACTTTCCTTAACTTGAGATACTTGGTTATCTTTAGCTAACACTCATCTTTTGATGTTCCCACTACCTGGTCTTTGTTGCAAGAACTCCTGTCTATCCTGGCTCCTGCTTATTTAACTTACATGCAGAGTACATCTCGCGAAATGCCGGCAGGATGAGATGGTTGAATGGCATCATCAATTTGATGGACATGAGTTTGAGCAAACTCCAGGAGTTGGTGATGGACAGAGAAGCCTGGCATGCTGCAGGCCATGGGGTTGCAAAGAATCGGACACAACTGAGAGACTGAACTGAACTGATCCTGGCTCCTCCCTTACTTCTTTGGAGCAGACTGTCAGAGCTATATGAGAGGTTGTGTCCCAGGCTTAAGTTCTCAGTTTAGTTCCCCAAGTAAACCCTAATTCTTAACTTTCAGCTTCTGCAGTTTTTTTTCAGTCAATACCCTTGATTTTTTTTTTTAATAAGAGAGAATAAACTCTTATGTGCTTAAGCCATGTAGTCAATCCCTAACTAATAAATGAGGACTCTTGTGAGCTGCTTTTTTCATGTGAGTACTTATGTGACTTTATTTTTTGGCGCTCCAAAATCACTGCTGATGGTGATTGCAGCCATGAAATTAAAAGACGCTTACTCCTTGGAAGGAAGGTTATGACCAACCTAGATAGCATATTTAAAAGCAGAGACATTACTTTGTCAACAAAGGTCCGCCTAGTCAAGGCTATGGTTTTTCCAGTGGTCATGTATGGATGTGAGAGTTGGATGGTGAAGAAAGCTTAGAGCCAAAGAATTGATGCTCTTGAACTGTGGTGTTGGAGAAGACTCTTGAGAGTCCCTTGGACTGCAAGGAGATCCAACCAGTCCATCCTAAAGGAGATCAGTCCTGGGTGTTCATTGGAAGGGCTGATGTTGAAGCTGAAACTCCAATACTTTGGCCACCTCATGCGAAGAGTTGATTCATTGGAAAAGACCCTAATGCTGGGAAGGATTGGGGGCAGGAGGAGAAGGGGACGACAGAGGATGAGATGGTTGGATGGCATCACTGACTCGATGGACATGGGTTTGGGTAAACTCTGGGAGTTGGTGATGGACAGGGAGGCCTGGTGTGCTGCAATTCATGGAGTCGCAAAGAGTCGGACACGACTGAGCAATTGAACTGAACTGAACTGAACTTGTGTGAAAAGACCAAAAGACATTGTCTTTGAAATCTCTTTAATTGCAAGAGATGTCAAGCTGTAAAATTTGGGACAATCTTTGATTTGTTAGAAATCACCGCTGTAAGGAATGAAATGCAATAAAAACATTCAAATGATGCCTAAGTAAAAGCCAATTAGCTGGAAATGAAAGTCAAATCCTCGCAGTTTTGTCAGTTGGCTTTTAAGTGGTGCCTAATCTTCTGGAAACCATTGGTATCATTGGTGTTCTAAACAGATATTTTCAAGGTACAACATAGATTTTGTAGACCATAAGATGGAATTTAGAAAATATTCTGAAATTTAAATCAGATTTTTCCAAAGATTTCATTTTTTAGAATTATCTAGTCATAGAATTATCACTACCTACCAAATATGACCCTGAGATTGAAATCTTTTATGGACATAAGTTGAATTCTTTCAGGAATCCACTATGACTGTTGTGAGCTAATAGAAGAATGTCTTTAGCACAGTACATGTGCTCGGACGCTCAGTAGTGTCAGACTCTGTGACCCTGAGGACTGCCAGGGATTTTTCTGTCCATGGGATTTTTTCCAGCAAAAATACTGGAGTGGGTTGCCATTTCCTGCTCCAGGGGATCTTCCCAACTCAGGAATCTAACCTGTGTCTCCTGCATTGGCAGGCAGATTCTTGACCACTGAGTCACCTGGGAATACTTTTAGTACAGTATTCATCGACTAAATCCTCCAAATATTTCCAAAGAAAATAGGGTTAATGGAATAGTTTCAGGAGTATTTTGAAAAGTAACAAAAATTGGAAAGATTTATGTACCCAAGTTCAACCAATACTTACTGATAACCTATTGAGGATGCTAGTCATTTTTCATTATCTTATTTAACTTCCCAAAACTCTTTAACTCACAAAAATTGCATTCTATACTTAGACTTAGGGACTCTGACTTTCCCAAAGCCACAGGAGAAGTACCAGATAAACCCAAGATTTAAGGCTAGGGTGCTTTGATTCTTATCTCTTCAGTACTCTTTTTCACTGTGGCTGTCTTACAAAACTTGGAGGGGGGGGATTTTTGATTGAACATAAAACCAGAAAGCAGTAGAGGCAAAAATGTTTGACGGTACTGTATAAGTGATGGGAATGGTTCTGAATAGTTTGAAAAGTCAAAGTTGAGGAAAATAATTAACTTGTGATATGCCTGGGATAATAATGTTCCATTCACTTATCTCAGAAATAATCAAGAGGTTTCAGCGATCCTTAGTGGACCATTTATCAGAAGACGTCCATTTGTTTTCAAATCTCCTTCATTCCAGTTTTAGCTTTTTTTTTCAGGTATCCGCAGGGTCCCCTGGGGGTGTCCAGTACAGCCCCAGGCCCCTTCTTCCAGGGAGGACCCCTTTTCCCGGCTCCTTTTCATTTTGACTCCTCCATCACTGACTTGTGCCCTACTTTTTCGCAACAGCTGCCCTCCCTTATTCTGTGGAATGCTTTACTGTTGCATATGGGCAAATTTGTTAATATAACTGCCTGATTTTTTATTTACCAGAATGAAATTTTCTGTGAGGGTAGAACTGGATTTAACTTGTTCACAATTGGGACCTCTGTGCTAGGGACACAGCAGAGCACAAATATATTTGTGGAATGGAAGAATCTCTCCGGTTTCATACTCATTTGCCTTTAAACCAAAGATGTCACTAAACCAGTCATTTTTTTCTTTTAGTACCGAGTAATTGAGTCTCAAGTCCAAATAAAATTTGGGCAAGTGGAAAGCGCCTTCTTTGTATGTTTAACCTTCTAGCTCCTGGGTTATTATCTCAACTACACTTTATTTTTATTTTTTAAATTAATTTATTTCAACTACACTTTAAAGTGACAACACATCCTTTTTTCAAAGGACCTAATTCTAGACCAAGCGCAAAACAGAAACAGGAAGATTCTTTAGCTGCCTTAGGAACCGCAAGCTTTCAAATACGGGACCAAACTGAGAGATAGGAAAGCTGTGCAAACTTCCTTGACAGCTTCCTTCCTTCTCAAGCCCCTTTCCAGACTCTACGCCCCCCACGATCATTCCCAGGGGGCAGGCAGGCCGAGGTGGGTCCCACAGACCGGACTTGGCTCCGCCCCACAAAGGAATCAGAAAACTCGAAGTGGGGCAGCCCTGGGACAAGCGCTGAAAAGTTCTATGAGGTCCTCAGCGATCACAGGGCTGGTCACAAGCCAAGTCCTCTGCCCTCATGGTCAAGGGAAGCCTCCGTAAACGCAAAGTCCTTCACAGCAGCTGACGCTTTCAGTTCCCAGAAACAGCGGGAGCTTGCGCGGCACCAGGCCTGGGCCGGAAACTTGAGATTTCATCTAAGCCCCACCCGGGCCTGGCACCTACCAGGGCCGACCCTGAGGTGTCGCGAGCGGCCGGGCCCCAGGCTCCGCCTCCAACACTCAGGGCCGGGGAGCGCCTTCCTTCTCCCTCCCGCCGCGCGCTCCTCCCCAACCATTCCTCTCCCTCTCGCAGTCAGGCATTTTCCGTCCGCCCCACCCCCTCCTCTGCCGTCCCCTTTCCCAGGGCCGCCCGGCGAGCCCGGGGGGAACGCGCAGCCTTGTACCCCGGGGCCAGGTCCCCGGATGCGCCCCCTCCTCTCCCCCAAGGCCCGTGCTGCGGCCCCGCCCCTCGCGCAGCTCTGCGTGACGCGTCACCGCTCGCGGCGCTTCCGGAGGCGCCGCGCGCGATGACGTAGGGGACGTGCCCTCTATATGAGGTCGGGGAGCGGCAGAGTCGGCCTTTTCCGCCCGCTCCCCCCTCCCCCCGAGCGCCGCTCTGGCCGCACTGCGCTCGCTCTGAGCTCCGGGCTCCTGCTAAGCCAGCCAGCGCCGCTGTCGCCTCCCTCCAGTCGCCATCATGATCATCTACCGGGACCTCATTAGCCGTGAGTCTGGACTGCACTGCCCCTCACACGGCGCGCAGGGCACGCGGCGGCATATGGGTGGAGGCGGGGGGCTGGCCGCCGCCGCCGCCGCCGCCGTGGGTCTGACTGAGGAGGGGCGCTGCTTGGGGGCGCTCGCCGGGGCTCGGGGCGCCCGGGGAGGGGCGGCGCGGCGCGGGAAATGGCGCCCGCTCCGGCCGCGGACGCCTCGTGACGGGGGGATCTGTGTCCCCGAGCAGATGACGAGATGTTCTCCGACATCTACAAGATCCGAGAGGTCGCGGACGGGCTGTGCCTGGAGGTGGAGGGGAAGGTGAGTCGGCCAGGCCGGGGCCGGGGCCGCGGCGCGGGGGGAGGCGAGGCCGGGCGGGCTCGGGTTTCCGCCGCTCCCCCGCCCGAGGTTGTGCAATCCTCTCCGTTGCCTCCTGGCGGAGGAGACTCTTTTTCCGGGCTCGGGTTTTTCTAGAAAACTGGAGGCGGAGCTGAGCCTGGAAATAGGTCCGCCGCTTCGACGCCCATCCTCCTTCCCAGGCGGTCCGGGACAGACAGGTTGTCTCCGGTTTGGGCGACCCAAGCGTTTTATCGTCTGCCCGGTTTTTCTTTGCCCAGCAACTCGACAGCCCATGCACAACTTCCACTGGGTTGTAAATGACCTCTTTTTAGTTTGGGCCAACGAAGAGTTGTTGAACTGAGATGTTCCAGGAGAACGAAGGGCATAGTTTTCACACACCACACCCCCCCCCGCCCCCCGTAGTGTTCATGGTTTTCAGCGAGAATTAAGTGTTGAAGGATGACGGATGAAAGAGCTGCCAGCATAGATTCTTCGATGCGTTTATGGTAAGGTCGAGGATGTGTTAGCGACTAAACTTTTTCTTAATGCAGATGGTCAGTAGGACAGAGGGTAACATCGATGACTCGCTCATTGGTGGAAATGCCTCCGCTGAAGGCCCAGAGGGCGAAGGTACCGAAAGCACAGTAATCACTGGTGTCGATATTGTCATGA
The DNA here is from genome assembly GCA_024291935.2 of Okapia johnstoni. Classification (NCBI taxonomy): domain Eukaryota; kingdom Metazoa; phylum Chordata; class Mammalia; order Artiodactyla; family Giraffidae; genus Okapia; species Okapia johnstoni. The sequence goes on along the minus strand of CM044321.1, from coordinate 54,693,843 downwards.
ACCATCATTTGCAGGAAACCAGCTTCACAAAAGAAGCCTACAAGAAGTACATCAAAGACTACATGAAGTCGTAAGTGATACTGACACAACCAGTTGATGTCTGAAAATCCTATAGGACTTAGGGATTGGCTTCCTTGTCAAAGGCTTTTTTCTGTTGATGAGCTCAGAAGAGGGGCTGCTTTTCTATAAATATGAGGATACTGGAGGGTGCAGTGTGGTTTTACTTTTTTTGGAATAGTCCTTTGGTACAGAATAATCTGAGGTGAAATTCAAAGTTAGGAACAGTCTTAAAATATCCCTCCGATGAGTTAGTCATCTCAGTGATATTTTGCTGGTTTCAGTTTGGAATTTTTACTGAATAGAAACCTGGATCAGAACTGATGAATGTGTCAATATGTTGTTTTAGAATCAAAGGGAAACTTGAAGAACAGAGACCAGAAAGAGTAAAACCTTTTATGACAGGGGCTGCAGAACAAATCAAGCACATCCTTGCTAATTTCAAAAACTATCAGGTAAATAACTTTAAAATATTTGGATCAAAGGATTGTATAATTGTAACTGAGCAAAACGAGTTACTTGATGAGCCTCTGATGTAATTAAGTTGGAGTTATTTTTCTGTGTTTTGAGCAGTTTGAATACTTAACAGATTTTACTTCAGCAGTCTGGGCTGTAGGGGGTTGCCTTCTCTGCTCCCAAGCAAACATGTTCCCAGATCTTGTCTTCTGCTTCCAAAATCTTCCTCGACTCAACATTTCCCAGTTCTTTGGAATTACTTGTTTTCTCCAAAGTAGTCTTCTGGTTCTCTTTTTACAATACCACTGTGTCTTGTTGCCATTGAAGCTCTTTCTGATCTGAGCTTGTCCTATTGAAAAACTCCAGTGACTCTTTTACTGAACACAACCTGGCTCTCTTGATTTTCCAGTTTTCACACATCCTTGGGCCATAAGATAACTTCTCATGTGATGTGCTCTTCTCATTGGTGGCCTTGTGTTCTCTGTGCTTGTCTGTGCTTGACTGTGTAAACAGCTTTGTTTGTAGGGTTTAGACAGAGATGTGTGGGGTTAGGTTTCCAGGGAGCTCAGTGTCCCTGGATTGCTCTGAACTCTCAACATTTGGTTGTTAGTACTTTGCATGAACCGAAGTTTGATTAGTGAGCATTTTCCTCCTCATCAGAACTCATTAGTTTCTGACTAAATAGTGCCTTGATTAGATATTGGTGTTCTGAATCCTTTGGTTTATTGTGTTTTGATATAATGCATTCCTGTATAATCTAATTCCGGGTATTTGTTTGCTTCCTAAGTTCTTTATTGGTGAAAACATGAATCCAGATGGCATGGTTGCTCTGCTGGACTACCGTGAGGATGGTGTAACCCCATATATGATTTTCTTTAAGGATGGTTTAGAGATGGAAAAATGTGTAAGTATAAAGAAGTGGGTCGGAAAAAAAAAAGAAGTGGGTTGAAATCAGTCATGTAAAAATGGAGGTATTACAACCTTTTAGCAAATAAACCACTTAGTGATAATTGGCAGCTGGTTGGAAACATGATGTTACTAGCTTTTAGTAAACAATTTAGAGCAGGCTGCTGACCTGATACGCCAGTTGCTTTAGTAAAATTAAATGAATGTCTGGTGTGCAAGGAATTGCTAAAGGAGAAATGAAGCCACTCATTTATCTTGGCTTTCAGCAGCTTCCATGTCAATTAGGAGTAAGATAAATTTAAGGCTACACTAGGGAATTCCTTAGTGGTCCAGTGGTTAGGACTCTGGGCTGGCACTGCCAAGGGCCAGGGTTTAGTCCCAGGGTGGAAACTAAAATCCCACAAGCTGCTTGGTGCAAAAACAATCTACCCTAAACAGGGTCAGGGGCAGCAGTGACCAGAAATGTCAAAGGACAGTACAGATGTCTTGCCAAAGGGATTATTCAAAGAATGTGTGAGGTTTTTGTTGGAATAGGGTGGGTGGGCCTTCTCAGAATGACTTCTCTGATTTGGTAAGGATGGTTCTGCATCCACTGATAGACCTTGAACAATCTGCAGTTGTTCCTTTGGTTTGCACTAGGATGCAAAAGCAACATCCCCGCGCTTTCTGTCTGTCTGTGTGGCAGCTCGGATTGAATAGGGGAGTACATTTGAAGCCTAGAAATGTGAGATACTTTCATGCCAGAAAGGTGTGTTAATGGGCTCTTCCTTGTTTTCCCAGTAACAAAGTTGGCAGTTGCTTTGGATCAATCACCTGTCGTCATAACTGGCTGGCCACTGCTTTTCATCCACACAACACCAGGACTTAGACAGATGGGACTGATGTCATCTTGAGCTCTTCATTTGTATTGAACGTTGATTTATTTGGAGCGGAGGCATTGTTTTTGAGAAAACGTGTCATGTAGGTTGTCTAAAAATAAAACGCATTTAAACTCATTGGAAAGAATGCCTCTTAGTTTAATATGTCATATCTAAATCCATCCTTGTAGCCTTCCTGGAGCAGCTAGAGTCTGGTTGTAGCCTACCACTAGACAGCACCTTCAGATAACGTCTACAGTGAAACCACTGCCGGGACTTGAAGCATACAAGACTGACTGAGTTTGGAGTAAAGGGAAGGACCACGCTCAGGACAGTGCCAGCCGGCATGTGAAATGGATCACTCACCCCTTCCATCAGCTACAAACGGAAGCGGTCAATCTGGAAGAGTTTTATAAAAGAATAAAGAGAGACTAACACAGTTGGAAGCAAAGTACTGTCTGAGCTTGCTTTAGAGCTGAGTTCTAGAGAAATCTAGACACCTGGAATACTTTTGTCAAACTCCTTGGAACAGGGTTGACAGACTGGCTCGCCCACCAGCTGGCTAAGGTGGTGCTTACATTTTTTAAGTGGTTCGCAGTAGCTTATGGGACATGAGAAAAATAAACTGTGTCCAGTTTTACTAGGACACTACCAGGCCCTGTGTTGGCTGGTATTGGCTGGTTCTGACATTGCAAGAACAGATTAGTGACAGATCTAAGGGCCTCCTGCAAGCCCTGAGGTACCCATGTTGCCCTTTATAGGAAAGACTTATGGGCCATTGTTTTAAAAGATGAAATTATAAATGGACTGTGGAATAGTTGGTGGGCAGAGAGAAAAGCAAATGCTCTGTTTTATCTGTGAAAAGGTGTGGGTATCAGAATATGAAAATGCATCTATTTGACAGACCTGAAGCAGTTACTATCTGCTAAGGTTTCCACTACAGATGCAAGAAAAACATCCTCGCGCTTTCTGCCTGTCTGATAGTGGCAGCCCAGATTGAATGGGGGAAGACAAGGCAAAACTTGGAACCTTACAACTAAGTGACATCAAGAGGCCGTGGCATGGTGCAGAGCCTCAGACAGGTTGGTAGTGCCCCCTGGTGACAGTCCAAATAATTGTTTGGAAACTAGTCACACTGAGGGCAATTTTAAGCATTCTATCGTAAATAGTGCAGACAGCATGCCAGTGATAGAGGAGGCCAGAATAACAGGTGGTAGGTAGTTCCTGTACACATCAGAAAGCATGTGTTTTGTGTCACTTTTGTCTAGTAAGGAAGCTGAAAAGGAAGGAGATGATGTGGGTATCTGGGAGCAAAGCATGCCAGGCAAAAGAGTAGCAAATTGAAGTAGAGTGTGGTTGATGGGTTCAGGGGACAAGGTAGCCAGGATGCTGGGCCCAAGATGGCAGGAGGACTGAGCTAGAGAAGTGCACAGGGAAAGAAACCAAATCACACAGGAGCCCCAAGAGGGCTTTGTGTGGAAGGGTGATGTGATCTGATCTAAAGGGTCATTTTGGGTGCTGGGTGGCCAGGTAAAAGCAAAGAGAACAGTGATGTATAATAGAGAGTGGCTTAATCTAAGGTGGTAATTGTACAGGTGATTCAAAGAGGATTTGCTAAGGTGTTGAATGAGGTGAAAGAATAGTTACAAGGGGTATGGCAAGTGTCTTGTCCTGATCATCTGGAAGAAAGGCGTTAACATAGGGAAGACAGAACAGGAAATCAAGAGTTGAGTTTTGAACAGGCCAGACTGAGATGCAGACTCAGGTGAATCAGGAAGAGGCCTAGAGAATTTGTCCAGAGAGACAGGTTTCCCACGCTCTGAAGTAGGGCCTTCCTATGAAACCTTTCTTAAGTGCAAATGGTATAAGCAAAGCAGTAAACTCAGGGCAGATGCATCTTGTTAATGGATGCATAGAATAAATTGAGATAAGCACAGATGCTTATATCTCAGAGCTATGGCAGCTTGATACAGAGATGCCGAGAGTAGTTCTGGGGTGCATGCTGTCTCTACTGAGGGCTCACTGCAAAGGAAATGCTGAATGCTGTTTTCAATTGTGACCTTCTTTTTCTACAGAAGGAGTAATTTTCTCTGGATTTTGTTCGATTTGTGGAATCAAGTACTAGTGTAGCTTTCTAAAAGCAAAGTTGTCTAGAAGGATGTCTGCTGGGACAAATGCATGACATTTGAAGCTAAAACAGTGAGGTCACCTAGATGGGATGGACTCAGCCCTCCAGTTTATTTCTTAAGAGCTTGTACATTGTGGGATTCTCTGGTGGTCCAGACGTCTTATGGGAGTTTGAATGCCACAACTAAAGATCCCACATGCTGAAACTAAGACCCTGAGCAGCCATATAAATATTTTAAAAAACCTAATTAGGTCACTGGTAAATATTGCATTGATGTAAATTCCATCTGAACTGCAGGGTTTAGGCTTTAACCAATAACTACAACTACACTGGCAAAACTGCAAGAAGAGCAGCAAAAATCTCAACCAACTTGAAAAAAATCCTGATAACAAACCTTGTAAAGTTCTGACCATCTGTGCGTGCATGTGCTTGGAGCTGCGACCTGGGCTAGGAGCCAGAATCCTCTCAGTAACGGAATTTAAACCAGGGGACTTGAATTAACTGACACGACATCTTACTGACTGGTGACTTGGATTTAGGTCATACCGTACAATTCTATGAGAAAAGTCTGGCTAACGACCCCCTCGTGGACCACAAGCCTTTTCTTGCAAAAGCTCATTTTGTGGCAATTGGTGACTGTTACCACAGACTTTGTAAGAACTGAGGGCCCAACTTGCTGGTGTGGGGCTAGATTTATGACCCTCTGGGGCTGTGGACGATACTTAAAAATCACTGCATTGAAAGTTTTCTTTTGATACTGTATAAAAATGTGCGCTACTTGGGATATTTGGTTCTTTCTATAACCTTTAACATTGCATTATTCCAATGGAAAAGTCCTTGACTAAAAAAGACTTTTAACATACACAAGTAAAGAAAAAGATGCTATGCACCTTTCATTGAATTAAAGCAGCTGCTGTGACAGCCATCTTGATAGATTTTGCAGATAAAGTTTAAAATGATTATAATGCTGGTAGTTTATGTTTATCCCACTGAAGTCCTTTAGGTCCATCCTTTGGTTCAGTGATTTCCGATACTGTGGGGGCATGTTTTCAACTACCAGCAAATTCCAGTTTATTTTTTGAGAGCTTGTACATTGTGGGCTTCCCTGGCATCTCAGGTGGTAAAGAATAGGCCTGCAATGCAGGAGATCTGGGTTCAATCCCTGGGTTGGGAAGATTCCCTGGAGTAGAAAATGGCAACTCCAGCATTCTTACCTGAAGAATCCCCACGGACAGAGGAGCCTGGCGGGCTACAGTCCATGGAGTCACAACAAGTCAGACACAACTGAGGGACGAAGCACAGCACATTGGATTTGTGCTGCTAAAAATCCACTAAAAGCCTCAAATGGATGTGGTTTTAGCAGGAGTCCATACAATTCAGTGAGAAAAATGCCAACTATGAGCCTGGGGGAGGGGTTGGGATTCTTTCCAAAGTAACTGCTTGCTCAAAGATTTTTCCTTCAATGACCTCCCCACTCCTGCTCCAGGGCACACCTGACATCTGCTTTCTTTTATATATGTGTGGTGCTCTTTTCTGAGCTTCGAGGTAGAGTAGGGAAGGGGAGCACCGTAAGCTGTGCTTTTGCATATATGACTCACCCTTTAGGGGAAATGAGAACTCCTACCAGGCGACTGACTTGTGTATGTTGAAGTCCTTTACTCCAGGACTTTTGGAATAGTGCAGTGTTAAAGGTTATAGAAAGAAACAAATATCCAAAGGAGTAGCTCACTGGGAGAGGGCTAAGGCCACCATCACCTGTCAAAAGATGACAGTATTGTAAGTTCCCTGGCGGTTCAGTGGTTAAGACTACTTCCACTGCAGGGAGCAAGGGTTTGACCCCTGGTTGGGGAACTAAAATCCCAAGTGCTGTACAGTGTGACCGAGACAATTAAAAAAAAATTGCACTGTTAACTAAAATCAGAGCTACCTTATGATCAGCAATATCACTCCTGGGCACGTAGCTAGAGAAAACTGATTTGGAAAGATACATGCGCCCCCGTGCAGCACAACAGCGAAGACATGGAAGGAGCCTAAACGTCCATCCACGGGTGAATGGACACAGATGTCATTATGTATATGTGTGTGTATACACGCACGATGTAATATTAGTCATAAAAAGAATGAAATGCCATTTGCAGCAACATGAACGGACCTAGAGATTATCACACTGAATGAACTAATAGACAAATACCATGACATTTTTTATATGTGGAATCTTTAAAAATGGTGTAAATGAAGTTATTTTCAAAACAGTCTCATGTGCAAAAAACAAACTCACAGTTACCAGGGGGGAAAGGCCAGGAGGGATAAATTGGGAGATTGGGATCGACATAAAATAGCTACTAGGAACCTACTGTATAGTACAGAGAAGTCTCAATATTCTAATTACCCATGTTGGGATAGAATCTAAACCAAGAGCGGTGGTGGTTTAGTCACCAAGGCTTGTCTGACTCTTGCAACCCCATGGACTAGCCCGCCAGGCCCCTCTGTCCATGGGATTCTCTGGGCAAGAATACTGGACTGGGTTGCCACTTCCTTCCCCAGGGGATCTTCCCGACCCAGGAATTGAACGTGGTTCTCCTTCACTGTAGGCAGATTCTTTACCAACTGAGCTACAAGGGAAGCCATATGTATAACTGGCTCACTTTGCTGTACAGCAGAAACAACACTGTAAATCAACTATAATAGAAATTGGCAGCTTCCCTGATAGCTCAGTTGGTAAAGAATCCGCCTGCGATGCAGGAGACCCCGGTCTGATTCCCGGGTTGGAAAGATCTGATGGAGAAGGGATAGGCTACCCATTCCAGTATTCTTGGGCTTCCCTTGTGGCTCAGCTGGTAAAGAATCCACCTGCAATGCGGGAGGCCTGGGTTGGGAAGATCCCCTGGAGAAGGGAAAGGCTACCCACTCCAGTATTCTGGCCTGGAGAATTCCACGGACTGTATAGTCCATGGCGTCGCAAAGAGTTGGACACGACTGAGCAACTTTCACTTTCTAATAGAAATTAAAACAAAAAAAAAATTTTTTTTAAGTTTACAGTATTTTAAATAGTCTCATAGACATTACTGAGTCCCGAGTTTCTGTCATTTAGTTTGACACCAGAAATCCAGTTGTGTACTTGGTGATTTTCCTCATGTTTAAAGACAGTGGGAGAACCCTAGCTTATTATCAAACGCAGCTTGCCCATGGTCCTGACAACAGCACTGAGTTATCAAATTACTCCACCACATGCATAATCTACCATTCCCTGAGAAGCAGGTAGAAATTTGGCAAATCACAGAGAAAGTTGGTATTTTGTGGACAACTATTCAAAACAGAGCTAAACGTGTAATTTCCTTCTTGAGTAATTTGGAAGTCTCCCTCAAGAACCGCCAATTTATAGTTTGAGTCAGATATCTAAATATTCAACCTAGGGGGGAAAACTGGCAGGTGAAAGGGTGACAGTTATTGCACATGAAGTTAAAAGGAAAATATACCTCTTGACTACCTCACACAGGAGGAACAGTGTGTATCAGCAGATGGCAAGTACAAAATTGGAAGCTCAGTCAACAACTCTTGGTGTGATGCGTTATAATAGCTTTCTCCATCACCTCGCAAGCACCCCATCCTGCCTAAGCCTCTATTGTATTGGCGCCACATGGATGGGTTTTGTCAGGTGGAACACGGGCTGGGTGGCAGTACCCTTGGTGGCTGCTGTAATAGCAGGATGGCAAGTACCAGCTGCTGGCATCTATTAAAAGCAAAAGTGACTAAGCTTTTGAAAGTTGGTTAAGTAATGTGCCACCTGTTCTCTGCTCCACAGACAAGGGAGGAGGAGGGCTGAGAGTGAATGTGGGAACAGCAGAGATTTTAGCATCCCAAGAGCATCCTGGAGGCTTGTGTTTCTGAGGGAGTTATCAAGCCCTGTGGTTTATGGAGCGGAGAGTTGTGCAAAGCCACTTCCAGCTATTGCTAAGCTCCCTCTCTCAATATCAATATTTGACACGTGGGATGTGTCAAATGCCCTAGCTATTTCTTAGTGTGTTTGAGATTGATATGTACACTCTGATAAATTTTTTTTTTCACTCTGATAAATTTAAAATGGATAATCAACAGGGACCTGCTGTAGAGCACAGGGAACTCTGCTCAATGTTACGTGGCAGCCTGGATGCGCGGGCATTTTGGGGGAGAATGGATACATGTGTATGTATGGCTGAGTTGCTCTGCTGTGCACCTGAAACTGTCACAACATTGTTAATTGGCTATTCCCAGGTGATTCAGTGGTAAAGAGTCCACCTGCAGGAGATTTGAGTTCGATCCCTGGGTAGGGAAGATCCCCTGGAGGAGGGCATGGCCACTCACTCCAGTATTCTTGCCTGGAGAATCCCCAAGGACAGAGGGCTACAGTCCATGGGGTGGCAAAGAGTCGGACACGACTTGGCAACTGAGCACGCACACACATGCTCCAATGTAAAACAAAAGGCAAAGAAAAACCCTGTGGTAATTTTGCTGGATATTCTCTCCTATCCCCTTAGGGTGCCTGTGCCTGAAGCCTTTTCCTACACCCCCTCCCCATCTGCCTGCACTCATGCCTCGGGGGGCTGGGAGAGGTGAGTGTGCTCTGTTGGAAGCTGGTAACCAGGCAGGTGGAGCAGGGTAAGATGGCCAGAAGTGGAAGGGGCTTATTGGTCCCAATGAATTTTGTTCTTTTGTGCAGATAGTAGGCAGCTGGCCAATATATAGTCAGATTCAGTCATGTATACTAAAAGTGCAAGTGTGAGCTTTGACCAGATGGAGTCTGACATTTGGCTCTTCTCCAAGATGTGAGAAAAGCTGTGGACTCCTACAAAGAACAGGAGGGTTTTAGGGTTGAGCACAGTCTTCCCATTCCAGACCGACTTCTTTTTTTTTCTCAGTCGTAGCTAAGACTGTGAGAATGACCCATTTGATGGAATGACCGATAGAGAATTCCCACAGGGTTATTCACCAAGAGGGTGTGTCCAAATTGCCAGGTGGGTCACCATATTTTTTTGTGGTGAGGACACTTAAGATCTACCTTCTTAACAAATTTCAACTATTCAATCAAGTGTTACCTATAGTGGGGGGAAAAAAAAAACCATCCTGCTAGCCGGGGACTGCATTTAACTCTTTCTACTTTGTATCTGGGGCTTCCCAGGTGGCTCTAGTGGTAAAGAACCCACCTGCCAATGCAGGAAACATAAGAGATGCGGGTTTGATCCCTGGTTGGGAAGATCCCTTGGAGAAGGAAATGGCAACCCACTCCAGTATTCTTGCCTGGAGAATCCCATGGACAGAGGAGCCTGGTGGGCTACAGTCCATAGAGTTGCAGAGTTGGACCTGACAAAAGTGACTTAGCATGCACGCATACACTTTGGCATCTAGGTGTAGAACTTGGGAAGATGCCAGTGGAAAGCTGTTTTTTAAAGGAAGCCACCCACCATCCTTCAATATAAACTTATAATGAAAAGTTACAAAAGCCTTCACAGCTGGGCCACTTGCTTACCTGTTCAAGCGTCCCTGCCTCTCTACCATCCGCTCTCTGCTGCGAGGGGGAGTGCAGGCGGCGTGACTCTTACCCTCTGCACGAAAATCTTGTTCTTTTATTGAAGATTGCACTGCATTTTATCTTGGAAGAGTTTACTGATTCCTCCAACCATTCCATCCACCCTCTGTGCTCCAGTGAGGTAACTGTCCTCCACTTTACTGAAGTCACTGAATTCCTTGTCTTTGGATCACTGTTATTCCTGAAATCAAGGAGGGGGTTTTGTCAGTCTCCCTTCTTTGCCAATGGTATTCCGTACAGATTTGCTGATGTAGTAAATAGTGACCTTTCACCAGTCTCTGAGTGTTCTGAGCTACATTTCCCTGTGTGGCTCCTGTTTTCAAACGGAAAAGTGGATAACCAGACCAGAATATGTGGTCTGTAGGAGAGCAGTATCTTCTTGCTGAAGTGCTTTCGTCACAAGCCACTGGTCCCAGCAGTCCCTAATGGAGTCAAAGGTGAAGGTACCTAATTGCAAAGAATGCAAAATGCTTCTCTTCTGTCTTACTGGTGAAATATTTCTTTTTCAGAGCACCTCACATGTGTAAATCCTCAGCTTCCCCTAGTGTCTAGAATGAACGGTGACGCTCTTTGTATTGGCTACTGCATGAGGGGCTTTTTCTTATCCCATTCTGGATTCCCAAGTTATGGCCCATGTGTGATTCTGCAGTGGGAGATGTGCATTTTGCTGAGTCTTGAAAAATGTAGCACCCTTGTCTCATCCCTGGTGGTGCTTCAGAATTACCTGGTATGACTTTTCAAAATACAGATGGAACTCTGCACACCGCATTACAGACAGAGGAGTTTCTATATATTAAGTTGGAAACTGAAAAGAATCTTAAATTTTCCCTATTTTCAAGATAACAAGTTAGCCTACCACAGTTCCATGTACATTTTATGAAAAGACTTCCCTGGTGGTCCAGTGGCTAAGACTGCACTCACAATGCAAGCGCCCGGGTTCGATCCCTGGTCAGGAACTAGATTCCACATGCTGCAACTAAGAGTTTGCATGCTGTAACTAAGATTCAGCATAGCCAAGTAAATAAATAAAATACTTTAAAAGACGCAAGACCTCTAGGTAAGACATAACAGTTTACCACTCACAGCAAAAACAGTGGCCAGAGCAGCATCTTGCATTGGGTCCCATCCACCACCCCCAACAGAGTGACGTGGTGAGGGCCAGATGGTCCCAGCGCTTGCAGTGGGGTGCACCATAGCAGAAATTAAGAGCTTACAAGGCTACTAACATATCTGCCCATCCTTCCCTCTGGATAAGCACATTACCTACATACCTGGAATGTAGGCAAATCTCTGCAGGAAATGGGAAGATATCTCTAGTTTAAGGTGTCTCTGAGGAGCTACATCTCCAAATCTCTTCAGAGGGATACCCTGTCTCTAGATTCCAAGGATGTCTATTATTTAAACTTATTCTTTGCAAATGAAGATGATTCAGAGAAATGGAAAGCTATCTCATGCTCTTGGAGGTTGGAAGAATTAATTTGTGTTAAAATGGCCATACTACCCAAAGTAATCTATAGATTTAATGTGATCTCTATCAAATTACCCATGACATTTTTCACAGAACTAGAACATATAATCCTAAAATTTATATAGAACCATAAAAGACCCAGAATTGCCAAAGTAATCATGAGCAAAAGGAACACAGCTGGGGGCATAACATTCCTAGACAATACTATAAAGCTATAGTAATCAAAACAGCATGGAACTGGCACAAAACAGACATATGGATCAATGGAACAGAATTAAAAAAAAACAAAACATAAATAAGCCCACACACCTATGGTCAGTTACTCTCCAACAAAGGAGGCAAGAATATATAATGGAGAAAAGACAGTCTCTTCAGCAAGTGGTGTTTAGAAAGCTGGACAGCCTCATGTAAATCAGTGAAGTTAGAACACTCTTTCACTTGATACACAAAATAAACTCAAAATGGCTTAAAGACTTAAATATAAGACATGACACCATGAAACTCCTAGAATAAAACATAGGTACACCATTCTCTGACATAAATTATACTGATGTTTCCTTAGGTCAGTCTCCCAAGGCAATAAAAATAAAAGCAAAAATAGACAAATGAGACCTAATCAAACTTAAAAGCTTTTGCACAGCAAAGGAAACCATAAACAAAATGAAAATACAACCACCTATGGACTGGGAGAAAATATTTGCAAACAATGTGACAGACAAGGGATTAATTTCCAAAGTACACAAACAGCTCATATAACTCAAAAAATGGGCAGCAGACCTAAATGGACATTTCTCCAAAGAAGACATACAGATGGTCAACAGGCACATGAAAAGGTGCTCAACATCACTAATTATAGAAATGCAAATAAAAACTATAATGAGGTATCACTTCAAACTGGTCAGAATGGCCATCATTAAAAAGTCTACAAATGATAAATGCTGGAGAGAGTATTGAGAAAAAAGAATCCTACACTTCTGGTGGGGAATGTAAATTGGTACAGCTAATACAGAGAACAGTATGGCAGTTCCTGGGCCTTCCCTGGTGGCTCAGATGGTAAAGAATCTGCCTGCAATGTGGGAGACCTGGGTTTGATCCCTGGGTTGAGAAGATCCCCTGGAGGAGGGCATGGCAACCCACTCCAGTATTCTGGCCTGGAGAATCCCCAAGGACAGAGGAGCCTGGCAGGTTACAGTCCATGGGGTCACAAAGTTTTGGACACAACTGAGTGACTGAACACAACACAGCACATATGGCAGTTCTTAGAAATCTCACAATAGAGTTACTATATGATCCAGGAATCCCACTCCTGGGCATATATCAGAGAAAACGCGAATTCAAAAAGATACACGCACCCCAGTGTTCATAGCAGCACTGTTTACAGCAGTCAAGACATGGAAGCAAACTAAAAGTCCATCGACAGATAAATGGATAAAGAAGATCTGGTCTATCTATCAATTTACCCATGTATGTATACACACAGAGACACATACACACACACAATGGAATACTCAGTTCAGTTCAGTTCAGTCGCTCAGTCGTGTCCGACTCTTCGCAACCCCACGGACCACAGCACGCCAGTTCTGCCTGTCCATCACCAACTCCCTGAGTCCACCCAAACCCATGTCCATCGAGTCGATGATGCCATCCAGCCATCTCATCCTCTGTCGTCCCCTTCTCCTCCCACCTTCAATGTTTCCCAGCATCAGGGTCTTTTCCAATGAGTCAACTCTTCGTATGAGGTGGCCAAAGTATTGGAGTTTCAGCTTCAGCATCTGTTCTTCCAGTGAACACCCAGGACTGATCTCCTTTAGGATGGACAGGTTGGATCTCCTTGCAGTCCAAGGGACTCTCAAGAGTCTTCTGCAACACCACAGTTCAAAAGCATCAATTCTTCAGCGCTCAGCTTTCTTTATAGTCCAACTCTCACATCCATACATGACCACTGGAAAAACCATGGCCTTGACTAGACGGATCTTTGTTGGCAAAGTAATGTCTCTGCTTTTTAATATGCTGTCTAGGTTAGTCATAACTTTCCTTCCTAGGAGTAAGCGTCTTTTAATTTCATGGCTGCAGTCACCATCTGCAGTGATTTTGGAGCCCCCAAAATAAAGTCAGCCACTGTTTCCCCATCTATTGGCCATGAAGTGATGGGACCAGTTGCCATGATCTTAGTTTTCTGAATGTTGAGCTTTAAGCCAACTTTTTCACTCTCCGCTTTCACTTTCATCAAGAGGCTCTTTAGTTCTTCTTCACTTTCTGCCATAAGCGTGGTGTCATCTGCATATCTGAAGTTATTGATATTTCTCCCAGCAATCTTGATTCCAGCTTGTGCTTCATCTAGCCCAGCATTTCTCATGATGTACTCTGCATATAAGTTAAATAAGCAGGGTGACAATATACAGCCTTGATGTACTACTTTTCCTATTTGGAACTAGTCTGTTGTTCTATGTCCAGTTCTAACTGTTGCTTCCTAACCTGCATACAGATTTCTCAAGAGGCAGGTCAGGTGGTCTGTTATTCCCATCTCTTTCAGAATTTTTCCACACTTTATTGTGATCCACACAGTCAAAGGCTTTGGTATAGTCAATAAAGCAGAAATAGATGTTTTTTGGAATTCTCTTGCTTTTTCAATGATCCAGCAGATGTTGGCAATTTGATCTCTGGTTCCTCTGCCTTTTCTAAAACCAGCTTGAACATCTGGAAGTTCACGGTTCACGTATTGCTGAAGCCTGGCTTGGAGAATTTTGAGCATTACTTTACTAGCATGTGAGATGAGTGCAATTGTGCGGTAGTTTGAGCATTCTTTGCATTGCCTTTCTTTGGGATTGGAATGAAAACTGAGCTTTTCCAGTCCTGTGGCCACTGCTGAACAACTCAGTCATAAAAAGAATGACATAATGCCATTTGCAGCAACATGGATGGACCTAGAGATTATAATACTGAGTGAAGTAAGTCAAAGACAGACATTGTATGATATCAGTTATGTGAGGAGTCTATATAATAATACAAATGAACTTATATACAAAACAGAAACAGGCTCACAATCACAGTAAACAAAGTTATGGTTACCAAAGGGGAAAGGGGGGGGAGGGGTAAATTAGGAATTTGGGATCAGCAGATACAATGTACCATACACAAAACAGATAAACCACAAAGTCCTACTACATAGCACAGCAACTATATTCAGTATTTTGTAATACACCATACGGAAAAATATGAAAAAGAACAAAAATATTTGAATCACTTTGTTGTACACCTGCAACTAACACAACACGGTAAATCAACTAAACTTCAATTAAAAAAAAAACACGAAACACCCAAATATGACTTTTTCTCAGAAGACCCAGACCATACTGGGATGTGAGAAATTCTTGAAGAATTGTTTTCCAATGCGCAAACTGATAATAAAAAGAACAGCAACTCTAGAAGGAAAATTGGCAAGGAGTATAATCAGAGAGTTCACAGAAAAGAGACTCCACCTCACTCAGAATACAAGCAATACAAGTGAAAACTGCACTCTGATATTATTTCTGACCGGCTTCTCTGGTGGCTCAGTAGTAAAGAACACATTTGCCAATGCAGGAGACCCAGGTTTGATCCCTGGGTGAGGAAGATCCCCTGGAGAAGGAAATGGCAATCCACTCCAGTATTCTTGGCTGGAAAATCCCATGGACAGGGGAGCCTGGCAGGCTACAGTCCATGGGGTCACAAAAGAGTTGGACCCAACCTAGAGACTAAACAACAGCAACAGTAATTCTTTCTGACCCATCAGATTGCAAAGATAGAACATTTTGCTATTTCTCTTTTGTGGAGGCTGCACACAACAGAAACAAGCACCCCTGAAACTAACGCATCGCATCACAGATGCACACAACCACTGACCATGACCTTCCTTTCTAGGAATTTATTCTACTTAGATAGTCACTGCAAATGAACTAGTGTATATAGAGAATGTTTCTTTGAGGTATCATTTGTGATAGTGATGGAGGGCTGTTTGAATAAATTATGGCATTGTCTCAGTCCACGTGGGCTCCTATAAAAAGTACCATAAACTGGGTGGCTTGAATAGCGCAGTTGTTTCTCACAGTTTTGGAGATTGGAGCATAATCGGGTTCTGGTGAGGGCCCACTTCCTGGTTTGGAGATGGCCATCTTCTCACTGTGTCCTCATGATGGTGAGGGAGCTTTCTGGGGTTTCTTGTAAGAACACAAATCCCATTCATGAGGGGCCCACCCTTATGACCTAATCACTTCTCAATGGCCCCATTCCTAGTAGCATCACATTGGAGGTTAGAATTTCCACAGATGAATTTTGGGAATGTGTACCCACAGCAGGTGTTGTGCAGATTGAAATATTTGTTTATTGAAATAATATGCAATTATAAGAATGAAGAAGTCTTCATGTACTACTATGAAATAATCTTCAAAAAATATTTTTGTCTGAAAAAGCAAAGTACAGAATAGTGTGTTCAGAAAAAAAAAATGCTTATTTGTTAGTATGTGCATAGAATGTCTCTGAAGGATACACAGGACTTCCCAGGCAGCACTAGTGGTAAAGTACCCGCCTGCCAATGCAGGAGACTATTAAGAGACGGGGGTTCGACCCCTGGGTGGGGAAGATCCCCTGGAGAAGGAAATGGCCACCCACTCCAGTATTCTTGCCTGGAGAATCCCATGGACAGAGGAGCCTGGCAGGCTACAATCCACAGGGTCGCAAAGAGTCAGACACAACTGAAGTGACTTAGCACACAAAGGGTAGACAAAGATAGAAAACCTCTGGAAGGAAACTGGAAACACTCCAGGAAGGAGACTACTCACTGTGGACGTTTTGTGATCTTTGATTCGTGTGAATGTGTTATTCATTAAACGAATTCAATGTTTTATAAGCTGAGCCCCACACCACACCTACTGAATCAGAATGTCTACATTTAAAAAGTCCCTCTGGAGATTCTGTCACCAGCTTGGGGCTGAAGAACCAGTCTTACAGCAGGAACTATGGGCAGAAAATGACTTCACTAGGTAACCAAACAGCAAACAACCAGCATAGCCAGTTCACAGTTCCCGCCCTCTGGCTGGAACAGAATATAGAGCGCCAGAGTAGAAAGAGGTCTCGAAAGTCAACGAATGGGGCCTTCCCTGGTGGTCCAGTGGCTAAGACGCCTCCCTCCCCATGCAGGGGGCCTGGGTTAGATCCCTGGAACTAGATCCCACATGCCGCAACTACGAGTTCACACGTCACAACTAAAGATCCGGCGTGTTACAACCAACAGCTGGCAGAGCCAAGTAAAAACGTAAATATTAAAAAAAAAAAAAAAAAAGAGGACTTCCCTGGTGGTCCAGTGGATAAGAATCTGCCTGCAAGTTCAGGGGACATGGGTTTGATCCCTGGTCTGGGAGGATTCCACAGGCCACAGAGCAACTAAGCCTGTAGCCACAACTAGTGAAGTCTGCTAGCCCAGAGCCCCTGCAGCAAGAGAAGCCACCGCAAGGAGAAACCAAACACTGCATTGAAGGGTAGCTCCCGCTTGCTGCGACCAGAGAAAGCGCTCCCACGGCAATGAAGACCCAGCGCAACCAAAAATGATAGATAGAAGTCAACAAATGCTCCCCCCTTCAGTGCTCAGGGCCCTCAACCTACAGTCCTCTTGGCCAACATGCCCTGAGAGCCTTGCATTTCTGCAGGTGGCCTGGCCTCATTTTCCACAGGCTATGTTAACATTTTAATGCACTTAAACTTACATTTTTGGGGGGGAAGGGGCAGTTTACAATAGCACACACGTAACTCATGCTGGGCTGGACTTCCTACTAGCTGAAACTCCTGTCTTTCAGATGTGCCCCCACAGACATGGGTGCTGCTGAACACGCAGGAAACTTATTAATACATTGTGACACTGTTTTCCCACTTTGCACACCAGATGTTTCAGCATCTGATTTGTTCCATATGTGGTTTCCTTCCTTATTCTTTTTTTCTGAAATTCCATTTTAGGCCTACTAAAGTACATGGAAGATGATACTGTTTTGCATTCATTTGGCAAACATAAGAAAAAAGTCATTATTTCAAATTCTGGAAGAAAGCATGTAGGATGAGCACAGTGAGGAGGTGATGTCTTGAAATCTGGGTTCTAACTGAAACCCCAACGTGTACTAACTGTGAGAACTGCAACATCTTAACTTCTCCAGGCCTTAGTATCTTCCTCTAGAAAATGCAGACTAATACTCTAGTTCAATAAATGGAGGATATCATAGGAGTCTCTTCACCATGAGAAATTCTTTTTTTTTTGCGTCGTGCCAAATGGCCCAACCAGGGATTGAACCTGTGCCCTTGGCAGTTAAAGCAAGGAGTCCTAACCACTCGACTGCCTGGGAGGTCCCAGGAAATTCTTATACACTGGTCTCTACTGTGAATCAGGTGCAAAATATGGGATGCCTGTTCACATTCTCTTTAAAAGTTTTTTTTTAATTTTTAGTCTTTATTGAGTTTGTTACAATATTGCTTCTGTTTTATGTTTCATTTTCTTGTTTTTGTTTTGGTCACAAGGCACCTGGGATCCTAGCTCCCGGGTCAGGGATTGAACCTGCAAGCCCTGCACTGGAAGGTGAAGTCTTAACCACTGGACAGCCAGGGAGGTCCCCACACTCCCTTTTAGATAGCCCTGATAAATGTTTCAAAAATATGTTTTAGCTCATGGGCATTACCTACTTCCTGGTCACTGTCCTCAAAACTTATTTTCACTCAGAATCTCCTTGCCATCATGCATTCAGCGGTTTGAGAGATGGCTGACCACACAGGTCTGTGGACTAAACCCTGGATGGGGAGCCAGGAGTCCTGACTCCAGTGCTGGCCCAGGCCCCCAAAGCCACAGAGCAGTGGTCCAAGATGAGATGATTAGGTCTTCCCATCTTCTATACATCTATGCTTCCTGAGCCCTTAGGCTATTGATTCTTTATTCAAACTTGTCTGAGTCACTCTAAGATTCTCGTTCAGCATTAACAAGTCGTTAGATGTCACTTTAAAATGGGAGAGCTGGGACTTCCCTGGCAGTCTGGTGCTTAGGTCCAGTGGTTACGACTCTGAGCTTTCACTGCAAGGGGCAAGCATTCTATCCCTAGTCAGGGAAGTTCCACCTGCTGGCGTGGTGAGGCAAAAAAAAAATCTAAAATGGGTAAGCTGGGGATTCCAGCGGTTAGGACTCGATACTTTCACTGCCTTGGGTGCGGGTTTGATCTCTGGTGGGGGATCTAAGATCTCACAAGCTACATGGAGCCACCAAAGGGAAAAGCAGGCAGGGGGTGAGCCTAGCATCTTCCTGTGCTGTATGAATCTTTCCTCTGTGTGTTCGTGTTCTTCTTATTTCCAAAACAGAACGTTAAAAATGCAAAGCTGGTTTTAGTCTTGTAGGGTGACGCCTTCGCTTTTGGTTTGTTCCCAGAGGAAATGCTGGAAATGGGCCTGAAAGGCCGTGCTGTTGTATCTGGGGCTGGAAATGCCAGGTCACAGCCCTTCCCGCAGATGCCTGGCCGTAGAGTGGAGGATGGAAAGTATGTGTCCAAGGACTGATGGAATAAGATTCGTATTTCATGGCAGGATGAGAAGAATTTAAACATAAAACCATTCTCTGCCTGTTCAGGCCTCCTCCCTCTCCTTTCGTGTGTGTGTGTGCATTTACATTAACCAGACCTCCTCGGCGGATAACCTTCCTTCTTAATCTCAACAAAGTTCACAATTTCTTAGGAGATAACCTTCTTTCTTAGTCTTGTAAGGGGCCAAGAGGACCCCTGACCCAGGACTCGCTCTGTAGTGTAATCTGGATTGTGTAAACGGTCTATAATGTGTACAGCTCTCCATTTAAAAAACTTGTATAACTTGACCTCTAACAGGCAGAACAGTCCTCAGAACTTTCTGAGCGGTTGTTTCCTTGTCCTAATCCTCGGTTTGGCTTTAGTAAAATGAATTTCCATTTCTTTTTAGACTGACTAATTAATTTTTTTGTTGACAGGACATTAGGATGTGAAATAAAATTCATATTATGGCAAGACAAGAAAAATTTAAACAGAAAAGTTCTTCTCTGCCCTTTGGCCTCCTCTCTTCCCCCTACTGTGCATTGTGCATCTGCCTTGTGCATGGACCAAACCTCTACCATCCACAGAAATACCTGCTCAACCGTAAAGAATAATGTTCTCCTAGCATCAACACAAGACAACGCCTTAAAAAATAACGTTCCTTCCTGATCTTCCAAGGGGTCACATGACTCACCTCGATGGAGACTAGATCTGGATCATGTAAACTGTCAATAATACGTCGCTTTGATGCACGATCTGTCTCAAAAAGCTTATGTGAACTGCATCTTGACTTCTAAGGAGCAGAACGGTTCTCGGAGCTTTCTGAGAATCTCTTCCTGGATTATAATCCTCAAATTTGGCTTGAATAAAACTTTCCAATTCTTTCTTAGATCGACTGATTCTGTTTTTGTCTACATGGAGAAGGAACACCTAGTTGGCTGATGCTAAAGATATCCAAGCAACCAATATTATCGTCCTCTCTATTCTGAGAATCTGCAATCAAAGATCCAGGCTTAGATTGCTGCAGAAAGAAGGGTTTATGACAGGAAAAACAAGGAATTTCCACCAGGCTTTCAGGCACTGACATGACCTGCTAATAAGGTTTTACGGGATGATTAAAGTGGCAAAACTGGGTATCATTCTGGAAGGTTTTTCACACATCCCTTCCTAGAGGCAAGGGGCTGTGTGAAAGTATGGACAATGTGTGGGGTCTTTCAGCCTGTGCTTTTTTTTTTTTAAGTAATTATTTATTTGGCTACATCAGGTTTTAGTTGCAGCATGTGGGATCTTTCGTTGCAGTGCACAAACTCTCTGGTTGTGGCTCATGGGCTTAGTTGCTCCTCAGCATGTGGGATCTTAGTTGCCTGATCAGGGATCGAACCCATGTCCCTCACATTGCCAGGTGGATTCTTAACCATTGGACCACCAGGGAAGTCCCAGCCTGCGGTTGATGGCTTCTGCAGGCCTCATGATGTGGTTGCAGAGAAGGCAATGGCAACCCACTCCAGTACTCTTGCCTGGAAAATCCCATGGATGGAGGAGCCTGGTGGGCTGCCATCTATGGGGTCACACAGAGTTGGACACGATTGAAGAGACTTAGCAGCAGCAGCAGCATGCTGTGGTTGCAGAATATTGTTTCCCTCCTCTTCATGCTTGGGTCCTCAAAATAGACGTTCTCACTTCACTGTGTCCTGATATTCTTGGACCCTGCCTCCCTCCCACTGAGATTCTAGCTGGAGCTAAAAACTGGACCAACTTCACTTATTTCCTGTCTGTCATAGGCAGATCTTTTTAAAGTCCTTCTTTGAGAGAAAAGACAACTCCAAACTTCAATATGGCTGGGTTGGAGACTTCCCTGATGGTCCAGCATTTAGGACTCCATACTTCCATTGCAGGGGGCACAGGTTCGATTCTTGGTCAGGGTACCAGGATTCTGCATGCTGCACAGGGAGACAAATACATATATATATATATACACACATATATAGCTGGTTGAGTTGAAAACAACTTCCCAGGTGGCACCAGTAGTAAAGAATTTGCCTGCCAATGCAGGCAATGCAAGAGACGTGGGTTCAATCCCTGGGTGTGGGAAGATCTGCTGGAGTAGGAAATGGCAACCCACTCCAGTATTAGAACATTTTAGAGTTGAGACATGTGGTAAATTGAATGAATGATGGCCCCTCTGGTCCATCTGGACCCCTGCCTTTGTGACTTGGTAGCTCCTTCCATCAAGAGATGAAGTCTGTTGCCTGCCTCTCCACCTCCAGCCTTGTGATTTGCTTTGACCAGGAGACTGGCAGAAGTAAGTTTAGGCTTCCAGAAGTCTTGAGCACTTCTATTCTCTGGGAGCATTGCCTCCACCAGAACCATTCTGGGCTGGCTGCTGGAGGACGAGAGACCAGGCAGAGGAGCGGTGAGTCCTTGCAGTTGACATCATCCCAGAACGGCCAGCTGACTAGCCAGCTGACGCAGATGCACGAGAAAGCCTGGCCAAAATGAAATAAGACCAGAACCACCCAGCTAAGCTTGGCTGAAACTGCTGATCTACAGAAGCTTAAGCTAAGCAGATGGCGGTCGCTTTAGGCCACTAAGTTTGGGGTTAGTTTATTCTGCAGCCTTATTTTGGTAATTGTTTACCATTTCAGGAGAAGACAAGGCTTCCCTTGTGGCTCAGATGGTAAAGAACCTGCCTGCAGTGTGGGAGACCCAGGTTCGATCCGTGGGTAGGGAATATCCTCTGGAGAAGGGCATGGCAACCCACTCCAGTAATCTTGCCTGGAGAATCCCATGGACAGAGGAGCCTGGTTGGTTACAGTCCATGGGGGTCACAAAAGAGTTGGATACGGCTGAGTGACTAACACTTTCAGTTTCAGGAGAAGACAAAGGAATGGTTCTGATCATTAGAACTACAATTACCACATTTATACCAGCAGTCATGTCTTCTGCCTTGAATTTCAGACCCATATGTCCAACCACCTACCCAGCAATAGCACCCCCACAGCCTCCTGTAGCCACAGCCTCCCCTATCTCAACAAATGAACAACTTCATCTTTCCAGTGGTTCAGCTTGAAACCTTGGCTTCATCTTTGACTTTCCTTTCTTTAAAATTCTACATCCAGTTTATTAGCAAATCCCAGGGATTCTACCTTCAAAATATATCCAGAACCTGTCTGCTTTTTACTACCTCCATGGTTACTGGCTCAATCCAAGCTCTTGGCTGGATAACCGCAGGAGCCTGCTGACTGACTTCCCTGCTTCCAAACTGACCAGTCCACAGTTCAATCTTAACACTTGGTCTTTCCAGAACAACTCGGATCATCCTCTTCTTTGCTTAAAATCCTCCAGTGGCTTCACAAATCCCCCAGAGTGAAAAGCTTCAGTGCTTACAGTGTCCTAGGAAGTCCCTCATGAGCTGTTCCCTCAGTCTTTTCTTTCTTTTGGCATGCAGCGTCCTAGTTCCCTGACGGGGGATCGAACCTGCGCCCCCTACAGTGGAAGCATGGAGTCCTAACCATTGAACCGCCAACTACTCAACTACTGTTTCCTGATTTTTTAGTTTCAGAATTTAGATACTATCTTTTGACGTCCTCCTTGGAAGATGAGGATTGAGCTTTCTTGCTGTCCCCCACTCCCATCTGACCTCTGTCTTTACTCCTTCTCCATCCTCCCATATAATTATCTCACAATTTAGTTAAATTAACAATCTTGAGGGGCTTCCCTGGTGGTCCAATGGTTAAGACTCCAGGCTCCCAATGCAGGGGACCCAGGTTTGATCCCTAGTTGGGGAAGTGGGTCTCGCATGCCACAACTAAGACCTGGGGCAGCCAAAAAGAAAAAGCAAAAATCAAATCATGATATGGCTATGTATTTTTTCCAAATGGAGCCATATAGTAACATTTCTTTCATTTTTGCTGGAGTTAATAATTCTCATATTCCCTGCTGCTTTGCTTTCTGGGAGGTCATCACTAATACATCCTTTAAGCTCTCTGCAAGAAATGTAACCTGCCTCTCAAAACTTGAAGTGCTCCAGGCCCTACTAGGCCCACTTTTTTTTTTTTTTTCTGGGAGGGCTCCCTGGTGGAGCCTGTTTCCTTCCTGCTCCAGTCCAGATTAGTGTCCCCGCCTGTTGCCTGCGGTCATGTGGAGACCTCTCCCCTCAGCCTGGATTCCCTTCATTACACACCTAAATTCTGTCTTGGTGAAGTAGCTCTCTTATGGTTTATTCGGAGGTTACATTTTTTTGAGACTTTACTTTCATAAAATACCCTTATTTCCAAGGGTACTCTCCTCTCACATTTGATGATTGATAATTTGGCTAAGTATGGATTTCCAGACTGGGAAGAATCATCTGTCAGATTTTTGACATTGTCCAGAAATCCACTGTCTTCTAGATTCCAGTGTTGCAGCTGAGAAGTAGCCATTCTAATCATCACTTCTTTGCATGTCAACTGCTTCTTCTCCTCTCTTGGAGTTTTTAGGATCTTCTCTTTGTTCTTGGTGTTCCGAATTTCCTCGGTAAGTGTCTTTGTACATGGCTGATAGTTAGTCATTTTAACTTGGATATGTTTTTAATTTCCTAGGGATTTTCTTGAAAAAATAAGTATTTTTCCTTCCACTTTCTCAGTTTTCATTTTCTGAATTTTTTATTATTCCATTGTTGGGTCTCCTGGGCATGCTTCTTGGGGGGTGAGATTTAGCATAATCTGATGTTCAACAGCTAACAGTACCATCAAGGAACCCAGTTCACGTATAAGGTGTCAGCTGGCTATGCCATGATATTAGCACATGCCCATAGCTCAGTGCATCTAATTCAGGACTCGAGTGTGAAGAGACCACCTTGTTAGTATGTGGCTGGGTGCTGAGAGTCCGCAGTTAACACTGGGGCAAGTGGTAAAAAAAGCACACAGGAGCTTTTTACAACATCCGTTAGGGAGCATCAAATATCCTCATATTTATACCATCTTTTATGAATTGAAATGTTTTTTTTACACACGTTATAATTTCACATAACATGGGTCAGAATCTTAAAATCTTAGCTGCCCCTACAGAGCAGTGAGCCTGGACCCGGGCAGACTAGGAGACCTGAGTCACGGTATTCCAGTCTTCAAGAAGATCATCTGCTCCCTGTGTTACAAGGATTGTCTTTTTTTTTTTTTAACTGATTGTCGTTTTGCCTTGGGAATGTGTCTGGACCCATTTCTCAGTGTGTTCTGCACAGTCACAGTAGCTGTGTATCTCGGTCAAGGCAGAGAGGCCTGGAGGAGAGTGTCTGTTATTATATAACAACATGGTGTGTTGTCAGGCACACAGCCCAAGCCTGTCGCCCATCCCACATGGGAGTTATTACACTGTGACGTGCCCCCGCAGTGTCTTGTCACATTAGCCTTTCCTTCTCTTTCTTAGATTTCTTTAAAACATTTCCCTTGTGTATAAACAATTTATTTTAAAAATCTGAAAGTAGCTATAACCTTCCAGGTTATAGCAGAAAGTCAGCGTTAGAAAAACAAAGCTCCAATTTTCCCATTATTTTGTTCTTCACTTATTTAATAGCAGCTGAGACTTTAATCTGAATATAGTTCAAGGTCCTGGGTGGACGGCAAGAGTCTGAAGCCTATAGCACTATCATTAAATTGCCACTTTAAGTCCCGCTCACCCTTGCTGCTCACACTCCTTCCACATTTCCACACCTCGGGCAAATCACAACTGTCATAATAGCCAACTGGTAATCAGTGTGTGTGCACACTCTCTCTCCCTCTCTCCTTTCCCCAACAATCTAGTGTAAACTATCAAACAAAAATCTTAGTTTGTATTGTTCTGACTCTAGTCCAGTGCTGCCCAAACTATCTCAGGTAAAGGGCTGATTTCTTTAAATTTCCAATCTGTGGTAAAACCAGTAACTTTGTAAAATATAATCAACATGAATTCATAGAAAAGTGAATTAAAAAACCGGAAGGAAAAACACTCCTATGTGTCTCTTTTACACTCAGTACTCTACTTCACTTCTGATACTCTTGTTGCTAGACGCGTGTAGGTTTTTCTCTCTCTAAGCAATTTCGCAACACCAGTTGGGTGTCCTACCATTTAACCCACTTCTGACACTATCTACCTGGAGAAAGCATCAGATTCCAAAGGTTAAGGGCTCAGTCCTACAAGGTTGCTCCCCCCACCACTTTGGATGCCAAGCACTGGTGCAGGTCACTGATTGGCTGTAAATCAGAGGTTCCATCACCGCCACCCCGTTTTGGGGTTGATTAAGTTGCTAGAGCAGCACACAGACCTCAGGAGAATGTTTTACTCTCTCAGATTACCAGTTTGCTATGAAAGGATATAAAAGGTTATAGTCAGTGCTCCATAACCATAGCTTCTGCATGAAAGAAAGGAAAAAGAATCCAGAAAGTTCCAAAAAGCAAAACTTGAATTTGTAGCATGCTGGCTACTATTTACATGGCATTTACAATGTTTTAACTTTGACTGTGTGGATCACAATAAACTCTGGAAAATTCTGAAAGAGATGGGAATACCAGACCATCTGACCTGTCTCTTGAGAAACCTGTATGCAGGTCAGGAAGCAACAGAACGGGACATGGAACAACAGACTGGCTCCAAATAGGAAAAGGAGTACGTCAAGGCTGTATATTGTCACCCTGCTTATTTAACTTCTATGCAGAGTACATCATGAGAAACGCTGGGCTGGAAGAAACACAAGCTGGAATCAAGATTGCCGGGAGAAATATCAATAACCTCAGATATGCAGATGACACCACCCTTATGGCAGAAAGGGAAGAGGAACTAAAGAGCCTCTTGATGAAAGTGAAAACAGAGAGTGAAAAAGTTGGCTTAAAGCCCAACGTTCAGAAAACTAAGATCATGGCATCTGGTCCCATCACTTCATGGCAAAAATAGATGGGGAAACAGTGGAAAACAGTGTCAGACTTTATTTTTTGGGGGCTCCAAAAATCACTGCTGATGGTGATTGCAGCCATGAAATTAAAAAAGACACTTACTCCTTGGAAGCAAGGTTATGGCCAACCTAGATAGCATATTGAAAAGCAGAGACATTACTTTGCCAACAAAAGTCCGTCTAGTCAAGGCTATGGTTTTTCCAGTGGTCACGTATGGATGTGAGAGTTGGACGGTGAAGAAAAGCTGAGTGCCGCAGAATTGATGCTTTTTTGAACTGTGATGTTGGAGAAGACTCTTGAGAGTCCCTTGGACTGCAAGGAGATCCAATCAATCCATCCCAAAGGAGATCAATCCTGGGTGTTCATTGGAAGGACTGATGTTGAAGCTGAAACTCCAATACTTTGGCCACCTCATGCGAAGAGTTGACTCATTGGAAAAGACCCTAATGCTGGGTAGGATTGGGGGCAGGAGGAGAAGGGGACGACAGAGGATGAGATGGTTGGATGGCATCACTGACTCGATGGACATGGGTTTGGGTGGACTCCAGGAGTTGGTGATGGACAGAGAGGCCTGGCGTGCTGCAATTCATGGGGTCGCAAAGAGTTGGACACGACTGAGTGACTGAACTGAACTGAAGTATTGTAAGTGATCTAGAGATGGTTTAAAGTATATGAGAGGGGACCATTCCTGGTGGTCCAGTGGCTAAGACTCCCCACTTTCAGTGCAAGAGGCCTGAGTTGTGGAACTGGATCCCACATGCCACAACAGAAGAGTTTGCATGCCAGAACTAAAGATTCCACATGCCATAGTGAAGATCTGAAGATCCCAGGGGCCAAATAAATAGGTAAATATTTAAATATATATCTTTCAAAAAATAAAACATATGGGAGGATGTGTGTAGGCTTTGTATTATATACAAATACAGGCCGTTTTACATAAGGGGCTTGAGCATCCATGGCTTTTGGTATTCACGGAGATCCTGGTACCAATCCCCCTAGGATACCAAGGAAGACTGCCATTTGGTAACAGCTGGATGGAAGAGACGCCTAAGGCAGGGTATGTGGGAAAGGGCACAAAGGGTCCATGCCTTCTTCCGGGGCCACCACCTCCCAGCATGTGGATGTGTTCCCAACCTGGAAGCTTCTGGAATCTCTGTCCTTTTGGGCTTTTATGAAGGCTTTACTACATAGGCATAATTGATGGCGTCCCTGGCCACTGGTGACTGAACCCAGCCTCCAGCCCCTCTTCTATCCCTGGTGGTTCCCAGTGGTCTGGGGGGTGGGGGTGGGGGGCAGGCCGAAAGTTCCAACACTCTAACTGCATTTCTTCCCCACCCTCCCCAACCCCTCCTCCCTGCACTGCAACTAGCCCCCATCCTTTGGAACTTCACAGAAGTCATTCCTATTACTATAAAGTCAGGTGCGGTTGAAATGGACTTATAACGAGTACCAGAAACACTGTTCAGGAATTCCCTGTTGGTCCAGTGGTTAGGAGGCCCGCACTTTCACTGCTGAGGACGCGGGTTCAGAATTTGGTGGGGTACGAAGATCCCGCAAGTCCTGCAGGGCGGCCAAGACCAAAACAGCAACAAAACCCAAAACGCAGTTCCCCTTTATCCTCTGGAGCTATTTTGAGAACTGTTGAACAAAAGCTGCCCCTGAAGCTCTCATCTCTTAGGAAATCACAAAGGTTTAAGGAGCTATTCGTGGAACCTGTGGTTTGGAGCCCTCTCCCCTCTGCCCGCAGATCATCCTGGAGAAAAGCTCCAAGACGGGGGCTCAGAACCACACCCACGGCGCTGGAAGCGCACCGCCTCTGTCCGAGGGCCGGACGGCCGTGGGAAATGCCTTAGCCACCGACTCCACGATCCGCGCCCCCCGGCCTTTGCCTCCTCCCCGTCCCCGATGCCATGCCAGCGCCCCGTCGGCGGGAAGGAGAGGGGCTGGGGCCCGAAGACTCCCGAGCCGGACCCTCGTCCCGAACGCGCGTTTCTCCGCTGAGAGCGCTAGGACGTCGGGCAGGGAGGAGGAGACGCAGACGGAGGGCGCGGCGCGGTCCCCGCGGGACCGCAGCTGGCTCGGCGCCACGGCTTTCAAGAGGAAGACAATAGTTTCAAAAAAGCTGTTCAGGGGATCTATTCGAACTTGTCCAGATTTTTAAAAAGGCAGCCGTCAGCATTACTCGCCTTCTCTTCCTTCTCCAGCCCGTTTTCCGGGCACTCTGACCAGCAGTGGCCATCTCTGATTAGTGGCCACACTCTGATTAGAGTGTGGGCCGCAGCAGCTGCAGTCATTGTATAATTCAAACGGCTGTTCTCTTTGGCTCGGGAGAACGAAAATGAACCCCTAACAGACAATTGGGCTTGCGGTTGAACCCCCTGCCTACCTCCCCTCTCCCGTGAGTCCGCGGATGCTGGGGGATGTGGCCTGGAGGGGGCGCCTGCTGCGCGGCGGCGGCTCTGAGATGTGTTGAAGCTTCGCGGAGTCCCTGCTGGGAGCGGTTCGGGGTAACAAAAATAAGAGAAGGTCAGGAGGAAGACCACCATGAAGAGCACCTTTTTGATATAGTCAAGTTGCCTTCGGAACCAAAACTAAGCGGACATTTTTATGGCTTGGTGGAGAAGACCCGGGACTTGGCCTGTTGCTTAGCAACAGTAGAGTTATAAAGTGTTAATAAAAAACCATTAAGGTGAACATTTACAAAAGGCAGGTGGTACACAGTAAATGGATGCCGCTCATCTCAGAATTGAAAGGCCTGAAGGCTAAGTGAAGAGAGAGAAGTAGCTTTTGCTTCCAAATACTTCTTTGCAGAAAGCTACCTAACATTCCTTTGGAAATGAGTGGAAATGGAGCTGTTGGTACATTAGTTCAGTTCAGTTCAGTCACTCAGTCGTGTCCGACTCTTTGCACCCCCATGAATTGCAGCACGCCAGGCCTCTCTGCCCATCACCAACTCCCGGAGTCCACCCAAACCCATGTCCATCGAGTCAGTGATGCCATCCAACCATCTCATCCTCTGTCGTCCCCTTCTCCTCCTGCCCCCAATCCTTCCCAGCATTAGGGTCTTTTCCAATGAGTCAACTCTTCGCATGAGGTGGCCAAAGTATTGTAGTTTCAGCTTCAACATCAGTCCTTCCAATGAACACCCAGGATTGATCTCCTTTGGGATGGATTGATTGGATCTCCTTGCAGTCCAAGGGACTCTCAAGAGTCTTCTGCAACACCACAGTTCAAAAGCATCAATTCTGCGGCGCTCAGCTTTCTTCACCGTCCAACTCTCACATCCATACGTGACCACTGGAAAAACCATAGCCTTGACTAGACGGACCTTTGTTGGCAAAGTAATGTCTCTGCTTTTCAATATGCTATCTAGGTTGGCCATAACCTTGCTTCCAAGGAGTAAGCGTCTTTTAATTTCATGCCTGCAATCACCATCAGCAGTGATTTTGGAGCCCCCAAAAATAAAGTCTGACACTGTTTCCACTGTTTCCCCATTTATTTGCCATGAAGTGATGGGACCAGATGCCATGATCTTAGTTTTCTGAACGTTGGGCTTTAAGCCAACTTTTTCACTCTCCGTTTTCACTTTCATCAAGAGGCTCTTTAGTTCTTCTTCACTTTCTGCCATAAGGGTGGTGTCATCTGCATATCTGAGGTTATTGATATTTCTCCCGGCAATCTTGATTCCAGCTTGTGTTTCTTCCAGCCCAGCGTTTCTCATGATGTACTCTGCATAGAAGTTAAATAAGCAGGGTGACGATATACAGCCTTGATGTACTCCTTTTCCTATTTGGAGCCAGTCTGTTGTTCCATGTCCAGTTCTAACTGTTGCTTCCTGACCTACATACAGGTTTCTCAAGAGGCAGGTCAGGTGGTCTGGTATTCCCATCTCTTTAAGAATTTTCCACAGTTTATTGTGATCCACACAGTCAAAGGATTTGGCATAGTCATTAAAGCAGAAATAGATGTTTTTCTGGAACTCTCTTGCTTTTTCGATGATCCAGCGGATATTGGCAATTTGATCTCTGGTTCCTCTGCCTTTTCTAAAACCAGCTTGAACATCTGGAAGTTCACGGTTCACGTATTGCTGAAGCCTGGCTTGGAGAATTTTGAGCATTACTTGACTAGCATGAGATGAGGGCAATTGTGTGGTAGTTTGAGCATTCTTTGGCATTGCCTTTCTTTGGGATTGGAATGAAAACTGACCTTTTCCAGTCCTGTGGCCACTGCTGAGTTTTCCAAATTTGCTGGCATATCGAGTGCAGCACTTTCACAGCATCATCTATCAGGATTTGAAATAGCTCAACTGGAATTCCATCACCTCCACTAGCTTTGTTTGTAGTGATGTTTTCTAAGGCCCACTTGACTTCACATTCCAGGATGTCTGGCTCTAGGTGAGTGATCACACCATCGTGATTATCTGGGTCGTGAAGATCTTTTTTGTATAGTTCTTCTGTACATTAAGAATGTTGGCACATTAAGTTCAGTCTAATTCTGTTCTCAATTTATGGTGTGGGCATTTTAAGATGGTCAAAGTGGTTAGCATGTTTATTATGAATTTGTTCTTTCCTAACATATTGAGTATCACTGTGCAAAGCACATGTTCCTCACCACGGAATTGTCTTTACTTATGTAAAGCTCTTCATACTCAGTATCTGTTATCACCCTTTTGTATCTTCTGATTATATTTTGCCCATATTTTTCCTACCCTTTCATCAACAAAAGGCAAAAGCAGGAAAAATAATGACTTGGTAAGGGTGTCGGGTTGGGAGGGTAAACAAACTGATAGTTAATATCTGAAATCTTGGGCCAGGCGCTTCTGAAACCAGAAAGCATAGTTTTTGCCCGCCACTTCTACAGGAGATAGACTGGGCAATGGGATTGTTATGATCTTTTCATGAGAACAGTCTGAAATGGTTAAAAAACCATGGAAAGTAAAATCCCACTTCAGCGGCTGTAAAAAATAGAAATAAAGGGCCCAGAAAAGTCTGGGTGGTACAGTTTGTTAGAAGGCCACCAGAGGGCGCCCAAGCTTGCTTCCTACCAAACTGCAAGCTGCAGTTTAAAACACAGATTCAGCCCATGAGGGTTGAACACTGAGGGGTCTCCTTCCTGGAAAGTGGCATGGAGAAGCAGGGCTGATAACCCTAGAACCATCAGTAGGAACTGGAAGATGACTGGGCTAATGCTCACTGGTGGATGCGAACGTCTGGACCTTGTTCTCAGCTATGCTGCTGCTGCTGCTGCTAAGTCGCTTCAGTCGTGACCGACTCTGTGCAACCCCATAGACGGCAGCCCACCAGGCTCCTCCGTCCATGGGATTTTCCAGGCAAGAGTACTGGAGTGGGGTGCCATTGCCTTCTCCTGTTCTCAGCTATGGCTTGCTGCCAATCAGTAGGAATTTCCCTCCCCTCTCCCTCTCCACTTGCCCACCTCCAAGGATTCTTACAGCAGTGGTGGACAATGACCATCCCAGGAAAGGTGTAATTACAGCCTAGTGAATAGATAAGTATGAATGAGGGGATGTGTACATCCACAGAGAAGAACAATGAGTGAAACCAGCTCTGCCTAATCAGGAGAACTTTGCCATATGTTCTAAAAGTTAAGAGTTTTGAATAAATACAAGGGTTCTTTTTATTGTCAAATACATATCAGAATTTTCATCTTGTTTACTGTGACTCACTGTATTATCTATTGCTGTGTTATAAATAACTCCTAAATTTAGTGTTTTAAAACAACAATAAATGTTTATTATCTTGCAATTTCTATAGGTTAAGAATTCAGATTCGACTCAGTGAGACAGTTTTAGCTTGGGGGCTCTCTCATAAGACTGTTGTCGAGATATGAGCTGAGTCAGCAATCCTCTGAATGTCTGACTGGTCTGGAAGATCCACTTCCGAGCAGCTCGCTTTCTTGGCTGTGGGTAGGAAGCTTTAATTCCTTGCCCTGGGGACCTTGTCACATGGCTATTTGAGTGCCCCCAATAGGCATTTGGGCTTCCCTGGTGGCTCAGACGGTAAAGAATCTGCCTGCAATGCGGGAGACCTGCGTTCGATCCCTGGGTTGGGAAGATCCCCTGGATAAAGGAACGGCTACCCACTCCAGTATTCTGGCCTGGGGAATTCCATGGACCGTACAGTCCATGGGGTCACAGAGTCGGAGATGACTGAGCGACTTTCACTTTCAGTAGGCATCTGATTTTCCGCATAGTGAGATCCAGCAGAAAATAAGGGAGAAGCCACAGTATCTTTTGTGGTTGAGCTTTGGAAGTCATACACTGTTTTTTCCTCAATACCCTAAAGATTACAAAAGTCAGTCCTATTCAGTGTGGGAGGGGACTGACTACCTACCCAAGGGTGTGAATACCAGGAAGGTCACAGGAGAGCCTCTTGGAGGCTGACTACCACTCACTTTGTTTTCAAAATGCATATTTAAACTGCTTTTCAAATGCACATTTACATATTTAACATTACTGTTCTTGTTTTTAAGATGTATACTTAAATCAGTTTTTAAAGATATACCAGAAGTTTATTTTCCTATGAGTACAAAGACCTCTCTCCTTTGTGGATCAAAAACCAGTTTCTAAAGAGGTTGTGTTGGGTGTGTATGTGTGTCACACACAGACACACATATACACACACATATACGTATACACATACATAGGATATATATACCTATATACACAGAAACACAGGATACATATATCTCACAACTGTAAAAACCGACATATTAGGGAGAAGTTTTCCACCTTCTAGTTGAGAATGCTCTCGTTGATTTCTGCATGCAGAATGTCTAGAAAATGACAAGTTATATTAAACAATAAAATTAAATAAGCTCATTCAAGGAGTTACTGGTTCACTTTGCTTCATAATAAACAATCCCAAGACTTTTCTTGTATGACCTGACACTGGTCATCCCTAAATGGTTCCTGGAATGAGTGTTATTTTCTCTTTTCACAGACAAGGGCTCTAAGGCAGAGAGAGTCTAAGCAACCTCAGAATTGGAGGATGGCTGAGAACTCAGTTCTAATTCACAGTAACCTTGGATGACATTGGGCTTCCCTTGTGGCTCAGCTGGTAAAGAATCTGCCTGCAATGCGGGAGACCTGGGTTCGATCCCTGGGTTGGGAAGATCCCCTGGAGAAGGGAAAGGCTACCCACTCCAGTATTCTGGCCTGGAGAATTCCATGGACTGTATGGTCCATGGGGTTGCAACGAGTCGGACACGACTGAGTGACTTTGGATGACGTTAAAAAGTCAAGAGAGAAAGGCTGACAGTCAGACAGCAGAGAGCCTCCACTTCCGTCCAGAGCAGAGGCAGTGCCCAGGCATCAGAGAGCTCTGTCATGAACTCCGGCACAATGTGGTGCTGCCACAATTCCAACAGAGTAGTCCTCAGCTTCAGAAGACATGCCTAAGTGCAAGGCTCTTTGCATTTTCAGTGGGAGAGGGCCTGAAAGGTAATGCTAAGTCAAGAGCCTTTCTTTTTGTCAAGCAACTCAAGTTTAACAAACATCCAGGGAATCTGGCTGTTTCTCGTGAGGATAAAGATTAAGGCTGAATAGAGGCTAAAAAGCAAAGTGACTCTCTCAACACTAAGATCGTCCAATTTCTGTATAAAGACCAGAACAAAGATCAATCTGTGGGGAAGGGGTGTAAGCCAAGCTCCACCAAAACCCCCCGCCTCTCGTGGTTAGGAGCATATGACTTTTGGGGTTAGAGACTTGAGTTTAATTCTCCCTTCACTTCACATTGGCTGCAAGACCCTGGATGTCTTATTTAACCTCTCTAAGGCTGAATGTATCCCTCTGAAACACTGAGATAATATTTATATGTTCCTCTGAAACATGGAGATAATATTTACTTTCCTGGGTAGCTGTGAAGTGATCTATCTGTCTGAAACATAACATAACATGACATGACATAGGATTTTTCTCTTAAAAAAAAAAAAACAGAATAAACTCTGGGTAACATCTGGGCAGTGAGAACATGCACTGCCCCATATTCAGGTTCTCCACACGCTGGCATTTCAGGATCCCCAGAACCGTGGCCAGGTTTCCACCTGCTTGCCACAAAGGGAAGTCTGTTAGTTGAAAGATCCTGCCCAAACACACAGAGCTCCTATCAAACATGCAACTTCCCTCGTTCAAGACATGTGAACAAATAAGCAATCATCATTAGGAAAACCTTCAGCACAAAAGAGAAAGACATACTTCACAGCAAACAGAAAACAGACAGAATTCAGGAGACAGAAGAGAATGACAACAGTACCCTCTAGTCCTAAGAGAAAGCCACGAAGGGGGAGCATCTGTGAGAGAAGAACAAGATGCTAAGAAATATGAAAATCACCAGAGTTTTTAGAGATGGAAAAATTGTGATTAAAAAATCTTCTTAGTTGAAGGACTGGAAAACAAAGATGAGGAAATCTTCCAGGTGGTCCAGTGGCTAAGACTCCCCATTCCCCAATGAAAGGGGCCTGGGTTCGACTTCTGGTTGGGGAGCTAGATCCCACAGCCTGCAACTAAAAGATCCTGTATGCCACAACTGAGACCCAGTGCAACCAAATGAATAATTAAAAAAAAAAAAAAGGCAATGTAGGAAATTGAGAGAAATGGTTAAGCCCTTAAAGAATCAACCTAGGAATCAAACTCTAATAGTAGATCAAAAAAGAGAGAACAGAGAAAATGGAGGAAATGAAATCAGCAAGGAAATATAACAGATATATTAAATGGACATCTTCAAACTGAATGCAATACCAAGTGTTGAGTTTAGTAAACATCAAAAAAAAAAATCTTAGGTCACATCAGGTATTTCTGTACATCAGATATGAATTGTCTGATGTGTCCTAGTACAGGTTACATTTAGTGAAATGTCAGAAAACTGTAGATAAAGGAAAATAAAAAGCTTCCATAAGGAAAAATGTGACTATTAGTCCCAGGAACTCTGATTGTGCCAGGAATTCTTCTAAGCGCTCTTCCTCTTCAGTCCTTACAAGAGCCCTCTGAGTAGGCGTTATGATCGGTCCTATCCACAGTCAAGGACACTGAGATCACCCAGGCAGCAAAGGGTAACAGAGCAGGGCAGGAGGTCAGGCAGTCTCGACCTGGAGCCCTGTGCCCCCCTAACCTGCACACACACTGCGTACTGTCTGCAGTGTTCACCTACGAGGAAACATACGCAGCCTTTTCCAGCAATACTGGATGCTAAAATGGAATGGCTCAGTGTGTTAATGTTTTTGAAGAAAATGACTTCAACCTGGACTTCTATCCCCAGCCGAACGGCCAATGAAGCAGGAGGTAAAGACATTTTCAGATACTCCAGACTGAGAACAGTCACTTCCTTTATAGCCTTGCAACAAAAAGCGATAAGAGAGCTCCCGGAGGGCAGCAGGATAACCTGACTTGGAGAAAGATGACTGATGGTTCCAGATGGGAAAGAGGAACTCTACGGAATTACTAGCATGACTGAAAACTTGAAAACACTGGAGGGTAAAGACAGAGAGCAGAACAAACGGCAGTTTTAAATTCTAGGAAAACAAAAAGCTGTAGAAGTCATGGTCTAGATAAAAAGAGATTGAGAAGGAGGAGGTAGGGATGGTCTAGGGACTTCTTGCTTTTTCTTGTAAGTTCTCTATGCTAGTTGATCTTTTAGCAACACACACACTTAGCGGCTTGATGTCAACGGTTGTTCAGTTGCAAAGTCATGTTCGACACTTTGCAACCCCATGAACTGTAGCCTTCCAGGCTCTCCTGTCCGTGGAATTTTCCAGGCAAGAATACTGGACTGGGTTGCCATTTCCTTCTTCCAAACTCAGGGATCGAACCTGAGTCTCCTTCACTGGTAGGTGGATTCCTTACCACTAGCACCAACTGAGAAGCCCTCCTCCTAAAGATGGTGGTCCCTTATTCAAGGATGGTGCCTCCTAAAAGAGGTTTGGTCACATAACACAAGGATCCGTGGGCTAGGATGTTCAGTGAAGTACTGTTTATACAGCAAAGCAGAAACCCAAATGCAGTGAAGATACTGCATGCTGCAAGTAAGACATGACATAGTCAAATAAATACAATATTAAAAAAAATGAAACACAAGCCTGGGAACACCTAAAAAGGCAAACTATTTAGATAACTTATCATAAATCCTATGAGGCTTATCATAAATACATCCTTATACATCCTTATAAATCCTATAAGGCTGTGAGAAGGAGGCTGAGCTTTAGAAGCTAACATGGAAAGATGCCCACTGTATGTTAAGTAAAAAAAAAAGGCAACTTGCAGAAGAGTATGTATGCTATGAGTCTATTTGTGTTAAATATATGTATACATACACACTCCAAAATATACTTTTATAAGTACATTTGAAAAAAAGTTGGTGAAATAAACTTTCTGAGGCCTCTCACTTTTGTCATCAATTTCTCTGCATGAAGGAGGGAGTCAGGGAAGCAAGCAGGCAAGGTTAAAGGTCAGAGAGGAAAAGCAAGAAAAGGCCAGGAAGGGCTGGGGGGTGAACCAGAAAGAACTGACAGATGGGACTTCCCTGGTGGCTCAGTGGCAAAGAATCCACCTTGAAATGCAGGGGATGTGGGTTCAGTCCCTGGGTGGAGAAGATATCCTGGAGGAGGAAATGACAACCCACTCTAGTATTCTTGCCTGGGAAATCCCTTGGACAGAGGAGTTTGGTGGGCTCTAGTCCATGGGGTCCCAAAGAGAGGAACACGACTTACAGACTAAGCAACAACAACAATTTATTTCATAGACAATCTTTTTTCTGCCTCTTTTACATGTTCCTATGCTCTCTCAACTTTCTACGAGGGACATGCTTTAATTACAGTTGATTCACAATACTTAAAATAGTTTCAAGTGCATAGCACACTGATTCAATATTTTTATAGATTATACTGCACCTAAAATATTGGCTATATTCCCCGTGCTCTACAATATATCCTTGTAGCTTATTTTACACATAGTCATTTGTTCCTCTTAATCCCCTATCCCTGTCTTGCCTCTCCTGGGTCATGCATTCCTAACTGGCAGGGGTGAGAAATCAATTTAAAAGTGGAACAAATTATTCCCAGTAACTTCCAATCAGAGGGGTTCTGAGCAGGAGGTCTCTCCAGGCAGTTGAGCACAGGGACTCACGTGATGTGGTGGGGAGGAGCTGGGTTTTGCCGGGAGGGACACTGGGCCAGGCGAGAAGCCAAATCTGGGGGCAGACACTGAAGGAGAAAGCACTGATGAGCTAGACACAGGGACCAGGAAGGGTGCTGAAGGGAGAGAGGGGCGGCTTTTGTCAGATCACAGCCTGTGGCTGCTCACGGATGCCTGGATCCCTTCAGGTCAGGGACAGATGGGCAGGTGGCTGAGACCCTTTAGAGGGTCTCGGTTTCTTCCAGCAGAGGGAAGAATTAACCTTCCACAGAACCTATGGGCACTGGGACAATACTGAAACTGGACTTTTACATTTTTACCCACCCAAGGCTCCCAATACCCTCTCACCCAGGACACACAGCAACCTCGGTCCCTCAAGCCAAATTACGGAAGACAAAGGTTTGTCTTTCCCAGAAACCCATCAGGAATGCTCTGGAGCGGAAGTGGGTTATGTGAATCTAAATGTGTCCATCAGCCCTGGGCACAGCTTGGCACATGGCATGAAGCAAGGGGTTATTTCTTAAGGGCATGAGGGAATTCTTCCCTTCCCTTTCCACCTGTCTCAGGCTTCCTGCATCTCTCCATGAAAACATCATCACCATCACCATCACCGAACACCACCATCTATCTGATGACATCGGTTTCCTGCTCAACTCTCATTTCTCTCTGCTCACCTCCCCCACTTCTAGCAACTGTCACCTCCATGTCACTGACTGCTGCCTGCAGACCCCCAGCCTTTAGTACCACATCTTCAACTTAGGTGCCCTGACTGCAGTGCGGAGTCTCCAAGTCCAAACGGGAATTGCCAACGCTTTTCTCTGCTATGCATGCATGCTCAGTCACTTCAGTTCATGTCCGACTCTTTGTGACACCATGGACTGTAGCCCACAAGGCTCCTCTGTCCATGGGATTCTCCAGGCAAGAATACTGGAGTGGGTTGCCATGCCCTCCTCCAGGGGATCTTCCCAACCCAGGGATCGAACCTGTGTCTCTTATGTCTCTGACATAGGTAGGTGGGTTCTTTACCATGAGTGTCACCTGGGGAGCCTTTTCCCTACCAATCCTCAGTAAACAAATAAAAATACCCAAATTGTCACTTCACTTTGGATCTTTCTTCTCCCTTATCCTCCATCAGTTCAGTCCAGTTGCTCAGTCATGTCCAACTCTGCGACCCCATGGATGGCAGCATGCCAGGCCTCCCTGTCCATCACCAGCTCCAGACTCATGTCCATTGAGTCAGTAATGCCATCCATCTCACCTTCTGTCGTCCCCTTATCCTCCTGCCTTCAATCTTTCCCAGCATCAAGGTCTTTTCCAATGAGTCAGCTCTTTGCATCAGGTGGCCAAAGGACTGGAGTTTCAGCTTCAACATCAGTCCTTCCAATGAATATTCAGGACTGATTTCCTTTAGGATGGATTGGGTGGATCTCCTTGCAGTCCAAGGGACTCTCAAGAGTCTTCTCCAACACCACAGTTCAAAAGCATCATTTCTTTGGTGCTCAGCTTTCTTTATGGTCCAGCTCTCACATCCATGCATGACCAATGGAAAAACCATAGCCTTGACTAGACGGACCTTTGTTGGCAAAGTACCATCTCTGCTTTTTAATTTGCTCATCCTCCACATAGGTTACTAATTCTGGTTCTTTCTTCAGAACCTCTCTGTTTTACTCTTCTCATCCATTTCCACCTTAATTCTCAACTTCATCAGTTTACTCATTTAACAAATACTTATGAAATGTCTCACATGTGCCCAGCAGTGTGCCAGACAAGGGCCCAACACTGACTCCAACTGCCAACGTGGAAGGAGGCACGATCTGCCTGTGGTTTCTCGCCCGGCAGCCTGGGGGTCTCCCTCCCTGGGGGTCTTCCTGCTCCACCTTCCCCACCACTGACCCACGAGGCTGGGCAGTCTGAGCTTCTCTTAAAGTCATGTTCACACAAATTCTTCCCCAGGGCTTGGGAGTTTTAGCACTGCCACTGCTTCACAACTCTCATGTCTCCCTGGAACTTGTTACTCCGGCACCATTTCTTGAAGAAGGCAATTCAATGCAGCAACAAGAAGAATTCTCCTGAGTCCTCTTGAGCATGTTTGCCCGCAGAGTGATGCTGGGGAGGAGGAGGTCAGGGCTGTAAAAGCATGGAGATTTGAGAAAGGAGACACAGGGGACGTGCTGACCGCCAGCCTGTACAGAACCGCTAGGTTCTGTAAGCTCAGTACTTGTACTATCAGAATGCAGTCATCTGGAGAACGCCAGCTGAGTTCCTTACTGATAAGTCCCCAATAAATTATAACATCATGGAATGAGTATTCAAGAAACAGGCCTACGGGGACCTCCCTGCTGGTCTTGTGGTTAGCACTCTGTGCTTCCACTGCAGGGAGCACGGGTCCAACCCCACGTCGGGGAACTAAGATCCTGCATGCCACGAGGCACAGCCAAAAAGGAAAGAGAGAAAAAGAAACGGGCCTATAATCTACATCATTACACCGCTGCTTTCCTGTCCTTTATATTTGGGCCCATGGGGCAGATGCCTACTATTTTTTGCTTACACCGGTTTGACTTTGTCATTTGTAACCCAAACGGCCCACACTAATAAAATAATGAACATATGGATGTTCTTTGACAGACTGTAGTGTTTCACCCTTACAGGAAGCAATGTAAGGTAGGCGCTGTGCTGTACCCTTCGGAAGAAAGTAAAAGTGTTCGCCGCTCAGTCATGTCCAGCTCTTTGCGACCCCATGGACGGTAGCCCACTAGGCTCCTCTGCCCATGGATTTCTCTAGGCAAGAACAGTAGAGTGGGTTGCCATTCCCTTCTCCAGGGAACCCAGGTTCCCAAGCTAGGGATCAAACCTGGGTTTACTGCATTGCAGGCGGATTCTTTACCATCTGAGCCACCAGGGACATCCCACTCTTTATAAGGGAGAAATGCAAGAGAGAGACCGGTTCCAAACAGCTGCAATTTGAGCCAGAGTTTCTGCCCCAGAGCCTCTGCTCTCTTCTCTCCAACCCCATTCTCATCTGTACAGGAAGTGACCTCACACATTTTCAGAGGAAGGGTGTGGTTCACATTGCCTATACATGATCAACTGAAGCAATGCAATTAGAAGCTATGCTCTCATTAATCATTAATTTGAATATTTCCACAGTCTGATTTATATCCTTTTAATTTCTTTCAAATTCTGGACAATGGGGCCTGAACCAAATGGCAAAATGTGAGACCCCAGGATGCAAAAGACACAGGAGACGTGGGTTCGATCCTTGGGTTGGGATGATCCTCTGGAAGTGGAAAAGGGCAACCCACTCCGGTATTCTTGCCTGAAAAATCCCATGGACAGAGGAGCCAGGTGGGCAGGAGTTCAAAGGGTCGCCAAGAGTCGGACATGATTGAGCAACTGTACACACACACACAGACTTCCCTTGACACAGTTTTGTCCAAGCCTTCAGGAAATCGCTAACTTCTCAGCCAGCACACCCCCTCCCCCTTCTTCTCTCCTTCCCCACTGGAGAGGAAGGAGCTATTTCTGCCCCCATCATCACGTCTCTCTGCAGCCAAGTGAGGGGATGGTGCCAGGTGCCAGGAAAACTAGTGGAAACTCCTGCAGGCCTGAGTGATGGGGCTTGCAGACTGCCTTCGGCAGGTTCCCTGGATGCATGCTTTACCCTGGGCTGACCCCGCTGCTGGCTCTCAACTGGATTCTGCTCTTTCCCACCATTTGGGCTCCGAGGTCAGTCCGCGAGTTTTCAGCCCGCCTGCTGGCTTTGCTATTCAACCTGATTTAGATTGGTTTGGCAAGTCAGCCCTCATGAGCATAACCGCCCTCTCCAAACCCAAAGTGGATTGTGTAGGTGTGCAGTCTCTGCTTGGATAAATAACAGAGCTGTGCACTCAGTTCATGGTGAGGATGGAAGGCGGCGAATAACTGTTTTCCAGCTAAGGTTTATGTTATAAACCTCATCCAGGATAATGTTCTCATATGGAAGTCGTTCAGGGTGTGAGAAGCCAACTGTTGCACCAAAACAAACATGTGTCCAGGCTCCTCGCTACCCAGCGAGGTGAGGTACTGCCCAGCTCAGAGGTGTCCGTCCGTGTCTCGTGTGTCATGAATGCCAACCACGGCACCAACCCAGTGAGAACTCCGAGCATCACCCCCTTCCATTCTTCACCCCTGTGGACCCCAAGATGTCTAGGACTTAAGGGTATGACTGAAAGTGCCTGCCTTCCAAGGAGTGATCAAGAGGTGTCCATCCTAAAGGAGATCAGTCCTGGGTGTTCATTGGAAGGACTGATGTTGAAGCTGAAAGTCCAATACTTTGGCCACCTCATGCGAAGAGTTGACTCATTGGAAAAGACCCTGATGCTGGGAAGGATTGGGGGCAGGAGGAGAAGGGGACGACAGAGGATGAGATGGTTGGATGGCATCACCTACTCGATGGACATGGGTTTGGGTAAACTCCGGGAGTTGGTGATGGACAGGGAGGCCTGGCGTGCTGCGATTCATGGGGTTGCAAAGAGTTGGACACGACTGAGCAACTGAACGGAACTGATGAAGACTGTTATGAAACTCGCTTTTTACTCTTGAGAATACTGAGCTGTCCCCAGGGCAGTGCATTCATGTGTTTCATTGTTTTAACTGTTGCAGACACTCCATAATACAGATGAGTCAAAGTTTCACCTTTCCTTGTTGACGGATATTTTCCTAGTTTTCATTCTGCTTCAAAACCAGGTGTATTGAGGGATATTTTATATGCAGTAAAATCCATCCTTTTAAATGTGCAGATTATGTTTTAACAAACAGTCATGTAACCACCACCATGATCATAATTTCCATGACTGCAAAAGTTCCCTTGTGTCTCTTTGTAGTAAAGCTCATTTACCCTCAATCCCAGGCAAATACTGGCCCATTTTTATCCCCAGTTTTCCTGTTTCCAGAATGTCCTAGTTGGAAGTATATAGTACATCATCCCCCCTCCCCCACCAAGTCCTGATTCTTTCACTTGGCACAAGGGGTCAGAGATTCACCCAAATGGCTGTATCACTCAGTCCTTCACTTTCATTGCTGAGTGAGCTGTATTCATTCACCGTCTACACTAGTTTATCTAGTCACTAGTTGGTGGACACTTGGGTGGTTTCCAGTTTTTGACAATTAGGATTAAATCTGCTTAAACATTTGTCTACAGGTGTTTTGTATGCACGTATTATTTTCATTTTTCCTGGGCAAATACTTAGGAGTGAGATTGCCAGGTTATACGGCGGCATGATTAACTTACCCAAAAAAATGCCATACCGTTTTTCAGCATACCTATAGAATTCTGTCTTCCCATGAGGGATTCTCACGGAGCGTTCCAGTTGCTGTGCATGTCAGTACTTGGTACTGTCGGGTCTCCAGAATTTTAGCCATCCTGGTAGGTGTGTAATATTATTTTATGGTGGTTTTACTTTGCATTTCCCTAATGACCAACAATGCTGAGCAGCTTGTCAAGTGCCTCTTTGTAGCTTCTGGGTGAGGTGTATGTGTATAGTTATTGCTCACTTTAAAATTGGGTTGTTATTATTTGAGGGACCTTTATACAGTCTAGAGGTAAGTATTTTACTTGTCTTTTATAAATATATACTCCTCTACAGAATGATTTTTTTTTTTTTTAATTTTGGCTGCTCTTGGTCCTTGTTGCTGTGTGAGATCTCGGGCTGCAGCAAGCAGGGGGGGGACGGGGACTCTTCACTGTGATGTGTGGGCTTCCGCTGTTGCAGCACTTGTTGTGCACGGGCTTAGCTGCCCCAAGGCATGTGGAATCTTCCCAGACCAGGGATCAAACCCATGTCCCCTGCATTGGCAAGTGGATTCTTAACCGCTGGACCATCAAGGAAGTCTGTTTATAGTTTTTAGTCTCCCTTTCAACATCACTGATGAGAAACCATTACGTATTTCTGAAGTGCTATTAGCAGTTTCATGCTATCCTGGTCTCTCTCTGGAGATCCACATGTGACAATGTTACGAGAATGCATGGCTGAATGAATGCTCCTTACTGTCTCGGCTGTGTCCCGGGGGTGAGGAGAAGGTCATCAGTGGTCTAGAGGGGAAATTGGGCAGTAGGCTGACTTAAGGAAGAGATTCATGAGAACTCTTTTGGAAGCCTAGCATCCCATCATATGTGACTTTTGCAAAGCTCACCTTTTCTATTTCCACTGAATTAACCAAGATTCCTCAACAGTGTAGACAGACAGCTCGGACACAGCTGTGTTCATCCTGCTTCTGTTCTCCGTCCTCGAGTCCCGACGTTCACTGCTCAGGGGCGAGCATGATAGGCCGTGCTTGCCTCTGGGAAGCTCAGGTGTGTCTGACTTTACTATTTTTAATTGAAAAACATCTGATATAGAAACACTGTCAAGGAATACAACACGATTTGATAATTCATATATTGTGATATAATTGCCAATGAAGTATAGTTAGCTCTTCTATACTGTAATTACTTCTTCTGTTGTGGTATAAGTAAGGTCTAGTCTCTGAGCAAGTTTGATGATTATTGTTAATAATACAGCAGTGCTGTCTTTACTCACTGTGCTCTTCAGGACTTATTAACTACTAGTTCCAAGTTTGCGTCCTTCAGCAACAGCTCTCCTATCCCTTCCTTAATCTCTGGAAAACACCACTTTTCTGTTTTTATGAGTTTAGCCTTTTCACCTTCCACATGTATGTATGTGACAGCATACACCATTTGTCTTTCTCTGACTTATTTAGCACAATGCCCTCAAGGTCCATCCATGCTGAAAATGGCAGGATTTCCTTCTTCTCATGGCTGAATAATATCCCATTGCATAACATATGTATACTACATCTTCTCTATCCATTCATCCATTGATGGGCACTTATGCTGTTTCCATCTCTTGGCTGTTGGGAATAATGTTGCAGTAAACACAGGGGTGCACATATTTCTTTGAACTCCTGTTTTCATTTCCTTTGGGTATATACACACCCAGAAGTGGGATTTCTAGATCATACGGTAGTTCTATTTTTAACTTTTTGAGGAACCTCAGTACTGTTTCCCATAAGGGCTGAACCAATGTATATTTCTACCAACAGTGCACAAGAGGTCCCTTCTCTCCACATTCTCACCAACACTTCTTATCTCTTGCCTTTCTTCAGGACAGCCATTCTAACAGGTGTGCAGTGATAGCTCACTGTGGTTTAGATTTCCATTTCCCTGATGAGTAGTGATGCTGAGTATTTTTTCATGTACCTGTTGGCCATTTGCATGTCTTCTTCCAGCCACTCCAGATTTTTCACCTGTAAATGGTAAGCCAGGCCAAACATCCACTAGTGCCAGCCTAGTCATCACTAAGTGAGGAAAAAGGATAAATAGAGAAAGCTCTACTTCAGCCTCAGCTCTTAGGGAGGCCCTCCAGGCCAACTAGGAGTAACTGGGCCTCCAAAAAGGAGTCATTCGACCCTATTTATTTCTTATTCCTTATCTGTCTT
This sequence comes from Okapia johnstoni, assembly GCA_024291935.2. Taxonomy (NCBI): domain Eukaryota; kingdom Metazoa; phylum Chordata; class Mammalia; order Artiodactyla; family Giraffidae; genus Okapia; species Okapia johnstoni. Next base: position 54,649,328 of record CM044321.1, on the reverse strand, counting down.
TATTGATTAGCATTTGCAGTGGCGACGGACAAATGATTGGGACCTCAAACCTCTAACACACAATTCACTAAAAGTTGGTGTGGACTGAAGTAACTTAGCACACGCACACACATATGTTGTAGGATTCTTGTCAGGATTACATGAGTTGAAAGAAAGTAAAAGTGTCAGTTGCTCAGCTGTGTCTCACTCTTTGCAACCCCATGACTGTAGCCCTCCAGGCTCCTCTTTCCATGGGATTCTCCAGGCAAGAATACTGGAGTAGGTTGCCATGCCCTCCTCCAGGGGATCTTCCCGATCCAGGGATGGAACTGGGTCTCCCAAATTGCATGTTGTAGGGCTGTTGTGAGGATTACACGAGTCATAGGAGTCAAATGCCTAACACAGTGTCTGGCACACAGTAAGAGTTCAATAAACAGTTTAAAGTAGAAGCTACAGCATTGAAAAAGTCCTTTTTTAATTTAGATGATTTTCAACAAAATCAGATGGAAGCTGTTAATTCTCTTATGATAAACCATCAAAGACTTATACCGCCTGTCTGTCAGGTGTTACATCATGCTACTGTATAATCAGTGGTGGTACCTGCTCAAAGGAAAGGAAGCAGGAAGGAGGAGGCATGGGAGTACGTGAAGAAAAATAATGTTACAAGGTGATCCCTGATCCCTCCTCTTACATACTATGAAAAAGATACTAGGCTTAGGAGCATATGCTGGACTGTCAAAGCAATGAAAACTGAACCAAAAAGATACTCAGCTTGTCACCTCTTGGACCATCACGCAAATGCCAGGGAAAATGGCCAATACATTGAGATGAAAGGCAAGCTTTCAGCAAGTGAAGTCTGAACAAAGGCAGCACCTTTCAGCTGGTGCCATAGCTAGTGTCCTCCCGTCACATTCCACTGTGATCCTGGACGCCCATGGAGCTCAAGGAGTCCACTCTAACGCTGCACACCCTACGTGGGTACTTGAAGTGTAACAGGGATTAAAAGTTAGCAAGAGGAGCCTGACTTTAAAGGCAATAATGTAATTGTGTCCTGTGGGTCAGGAAGGGCTGGGTGTCTAGATTCAGGCAGGGGATGCCAAAGACCACTGGTCGCCACTTTGATCGCCTTTTTCCGGGTTTGGAGGCAAGACGAGGGGAAGTGGGGGGAGACTCGTGGGCTTCTGTGAACGTAAACTCTAGCATTCACTTTATCCCAAAAGGGCAGAATTCTCCTAAAGAGGGACTGGTACTCATGATAATACGTTGGGCAGGAAACGGTTCTATAAAATGGACATTATCTACTTCTCAGCACTAATTCTTTAAACGAGATAGTATTTTAGAACATTTGATACATTTCCAGGCACTGTTTCCTCTGATTTTCATTAATATGTACCAATGGTGATGAAAACGGCTTCAAAGAAAATGTGATCACAGACCATCAGGAACAACTGCACCTCTGCTGAAATCCAGGAGAGCTGCTTCTGATACCATAGAGCTAAACTGGTTTACTTTTTAAAGATACGTCACTTTGGATGCTATTGGTAACATGTGATTTCAGATCTTTCCAATGCCAAGCAACCACAGTCTTACTACATTTTGTCAGTTAAAATATCCCCAAAGTGTGTGTACTGGTTGAATTTAACAATCTCATTGATTACATATGGCCTTCCTGTTGTCTTACGATAGAACATCTTACCAGGTGTGTATCTCCCTCATCAGCCTTCCTCTCTCGCCATCTCACAGTGTTTATAAGGGTTTAGGATTTTTGGCTGCCAAAACCATGTTTATCAGAGCAAGAGAGTCCTGAAATAAAAGAAAAAGGGAACCCAGGTGGAAGAGAGAGTCTCCTTCTCGACCAACAGCTGTATTTTTGTACTAAGTAAGAAAGCAATTTCAAAAAATTAATCAGGAATGGCACCAGTCTACCACCCATTCTACTGAATAGATAATAAGTATTTAAGAGATAAGATACTGTCCGTGTGATAAAGCACAAGGTAACTAAAACAAGCTTAAGAACCAAGTTGGCAGAAAATAACCAAAGCACAGCTTTCGATAAGACAAAGCTGCCCTGGCAACTCTGCCAGCAGCAAGTTCTGGCAGGTGCTGTCACTACAGAAACAAAAGGCAGGGGTAGAGGAGACACAGGTCTGTTTCAGAGCAGTGTCATACATCCAAAAAGACAAGGTCTGGGGGAAGATATGTGCTCTGAACAAAGCGTATAACAGATGCCCAGAATTCTCAGCTGTATACAGAGGTATCACACCATTATCCATCTGCTCGCTTCACTGAGCCTTAAGTAACTGGGAATTGAGAGGCAATGGAGGGATGTCCCTGGTGGTCCAGTGGCTACGACGCCAATGCAGGGGGTGTGGGTTTGATTCCTGACTGGGGACCTAAGACCCCACATGCCTTGCAGTCAAAAAAACAAAACATAAAACAGGAGCTATACTATAATAAATTCAATAAAGACTTATGTTTGGTTACTGCAGCACAGTTAAGGCAGGATAAGACAACTGGAGGTGGGAGACCCTTCCTTAGTTTTATTTCACTGGGAATCCCAGGACAAAAAATTTAATGCACCGGTACTCAGCTTCAGCATTCTGTTAAAAAATCAAATAATACAGGAAAATATTTATCTCAGTGGACAGATTATTTCCATGATTTGTTTTAATTACATAACATTAAAAAATTTTGGCATTTGCTGCTTCTTGGTTGTAAGCATACAGAAACAGCTGACAATATTAACAAGTAAAAATAAATTCTTAATTGTGTTTAGTTTGCTAAAGCTTCTTTCATTTTGGTGATCTTATTTGTGGGTATGCTTTTGGATTGCCTAATATATAACATTTTGTGCTATGTAATACCATGGACAGGTATTGTTTTTATTTAAAACTAATTAAAAAGAAAGACAAAAGAAACACTTTCATTCCCCAGGAGCTGACATTAACCTGTTTGTCTGTACACATCAACCTTACCCCTACAATCCTCCTTTAGGTGGTAAACAGCCTTTGTCACACACTAGTCAATATAGGCTCGCTGAGTGTGCAGTAAACATCTTTGAGAAGCTTATGATGGGGGATGTATATCCCCAATTGGAAAAGCATTTAATTTATAATTATTTTAAAAGAAGGAAAGAAAGAACAACTGACCACGACTTTTTCCACTTCTTATGTCACTGTCACTAGGGCAAAGTAAGCTAATGTGAAACCTGCTATCTTGAAAAAGAAAAACAAAACAAAACAAATTGCTACCTTAGTACACACCCAAATGCTATCCTTTCATTAATACGTGCAAATATTAAACACAACCACCTATTTAAAAAAAAAAAAAAAAAAAAAGACAGCCTTGCTCTTTGACAATTTCAGAATAAGGAATTTTCTTTAGTTCCTTTTGAGAATTTCTGTAGTTGCCTATTTTTTTTTTCCTGCTGTGCCATTCACTTTGGATCTACATCACTTCAACTCTTCACGCAAAGACGGGGAGTGCTCATTTAGAAAACATTTCCTAATTTTACATTTTAAAGTTAATATTTAAAAAGAAAAACCTTTCAACTCCCCACCCCCTCATGAATAATCTGGTTTAATACAAGTATATAAATAAAGGTGTTCTTTTTCCTCAAAAATCATTTAAGCAACTTTACAAGAACTATTGTTTAAAAAATTTACCTAGAGAAATTAAAGTACCAGTCATTTCCCCCCTATAATAGATGGTGCTCAAGGATTCACGTATCAAGGCTGTCTGCTCAGCTCATCATCCTTTAGTTCTGTTAGGCGGGCTTCGAATCTTCTTAATCACTTTTTTCTTCTACTTGATAATGTCTGTATTCTGGCTTCAGTTCCCATGTGTTTTTGTGGATCCCTTTTACATTTTGAACACCAATTTCCTTTAAGATGTCCTTCAGGTACGACTGAAAAACAGAAACAAAATAACCTTGACAGATGAGATAAAGAAGGCAGGAAACAAAAACATAAAATAAAATGATAGACCAAACTACATTTACAAGGAACAAAAATTATGATCCTGAAAGCCCCATTAGATTTCTCTGTAATGAATTTCAATAAACTGCCTTTTTGATTATCTGCATACAATACATGATAACTGCATTAATATGATTATTTGCATTAAAGGGCTTGGAAGTCCTGAATGCTAGCAGCCTTGAGAGCTTAAAGAAAAAAAAAAAAAGGGAAAGGGAATCTAGAAGGACATACATTAGAAAATTTGCTGGTACTTAATTTACACAGTATAGCAAGTGTAATGAGCCCCCAAGTTCCATGGCATCACTGAGTTCACAGTCAGACAGGGTTATTCTTGGATAGGAAACACTCATTTTAGAAGCAGGAGCATATGTTATTTTTCTATGAAGCAAGCACGTGACAGGCACCCAGAATTCTCAGTTCTAAGGTGAGTTCTCAAATTTGCTATTGGGCCACTTGCTTTTCTTGTGTAATAAGGTAAGTCATTAAGCATGTTTAATATTGTTTGTATCACAGCCAAGGTTGCCTAGACAGAAGAAGGGAGAATAAGATATGTTAAAAATCCTGAGGGCTGCAGTTTTCTTGGGCTTGGGTCCACCAAAGGATAGAGGTGAGAAGTGATGGAGGTCAGAACGCTTTATCATGGTATTTCAGGCACCTGCAAATTCAGGTACCACCCAAATGATCACTAGAGGCAATGAAAACGATGGCTATGAAAAATGTGGCATCAAACCCCACCTTTGCGTGCCAACGCCCAAGGTGAAAAAGCATTTCACTATAAACCAACACAAATTACAGTACTTCCTTCTCGGGGAAGAGAGAAAAGTTAAATATTTACAACCAATTCCCACCCCTCTACACAACCAATGAGCCAAACAAGAATTTTTGTGTGTACGTTTCATAGAACCAGTTACAGGTACATTACAGTGACTCATCCCATTGATGGAAGATGTAATAGGATGAAAATTTTTTAATTTATGGAAATGAGGCACTAATTTAAAAAGTGGCTGATAACGGCTTGATAATGTTGAAGGCGGTGCCTTTCTCAAGTGTGATGCTAGACTGCCTGCATCGGAACTTCACGGGGGCCTGTGAACTAAACCCGACTGTAGGTCGAGTGAACTAAATCTGGTGCCAGGCACGCGAAACTGCATTTCACAAGCCCCCTGGAGCTGACTGAACTAAAGTCCACAGCAACTGCTCACAAGATTCTTCTGGCTCCAGTGCTCTGGGATCTTTGGGTCCGTGCAGTGTTATTTAGTTTTCTGGGCCTCACTGTGGCTGGAGAGTATGTGTTAACCGACACCATGGAACACCCCCTTACACTGATGGTGTACTGCTCCACAGTTCATACTTTTATTTAGGGGTCCCTGGTTAGCACTGGAACTACACACAGGTCTCTCAAACGGCCAGGATGGCTCGGCTCTCGCTTGAGCGGCTTCCCCACCCCAGCAGGTGGCAGCAGTGAACCGGCAGAGGCCTGGGTTTCCCCAGGAGGAGGCCTGCCTGCCTGCCTGCCCCCCACGCCTTCTGTAGCTGGCTCCAACGAGGGACCTGTGTAAATGAGTCAGCGAGTCACTCAAGTAGGCTTCAGACAACCAGGTAATATGCACGCCTGCCATCTGCTACTTCAGATTGCACAGAAAACATGGGACACTGTTCGTCAACAACTCTCTAGTTAAACAGGATTCATAAATGGAAAATGCCGGGATGGGCTTCGGCTTTCAGTTGGGTGCCATGAACGATTTCTTTGTAAAATTCCAAAGAACGGTTTATTGTGAGAATGGCTAGACTCCGGGTGCAAACAATCATACAACTGGGGACACAGTGCAAGGGCTCAAAAATGAAGACAGCAGGTGCCAGGAGCACTGTGGTTGCCAGACAGACGCTGTCTTCTCCTCAGGCCTACCGTGCCCACGTAAATAACCTGGATACAGGGATGAAAAGCCTAGAAAGGGTTAAACACAGGATACTGAGTGTCTTAAGTGCACAAATTCAGTTGCCTTCACTCTCATTACATTAGTATAATACAGGAGTTTTTTTTTTTTTTTTAATAAAGATGTCACTCTTTTTTTTTTTTTCTTTTTTAACAATAAGAATGCCAAGACATAGTCAGGGGTCCATTAATTTGTCAGTTAACAAAATGGGATTAGGGTCATGGTACAGAACTCCTTTCTGGGGAGGGAGAAGGGGCAAACTTCAGAAGTTTGACAACTTTCCAAATCCCAAACCTAAGACCACTCTACTAGAACCAGCTGAATTAACTTGGCACAAAGCATTGGCAGAGATAGTAGTAACAATTGAGAAAAACAAGGTCAGAAAATCCTAGAAGGAAGGACACAGGTAAAGAACAGTGAGATTATGTCATTTCTCTGTTTAAAATTTTCCCTGACTTCCCCTTTGGCCTACGCTAAACTCCAAACTCTTGCGCAGGCATCCACCCAGGTCTGTCTTTTTGCTTTGGCCTCATCCTCTAATACCTCCTGGCCGGGCACCAGCCATTTCTGCATCTGCCGCTCTTGTTCCCTGCCCTCTGCTTTCCCTGTAAGGCTTATCCCCTTCCTTCAGATCAGAGTTCCTCATCCTTTTAGACTGGGTGCAAATGTCACTTTCTCAGAGGAACCTTGTCCAGCGGTCCCAGCTCTCAGATCTACACTTTCCGCGGTGTGACTTTCAGGGAGAGCCGTCACCGCGTCAGAGCCCTCCGTGGGCAAGTCTGTCTCTCGTGCGGCCGCCGCAGGGCCTGGCTGCACGTCAGCGGCACGGGGCACACTATCGCTGAGTGAATCGGGTATGCTTCAGCGTTAAGAGAGGGGACAGGAGGGTTTGGCTCTTGCAGCGAGGTGGTGGTTGTTGGGGGGAGATCACTTAGAAGGCCCAAGGGAATAAACTCTGCTAACTCTAGCTGTTTTCCTTTCTCGTCTCACTACCATATAGAGCAATGACCCTGTTTGAGAAATAAAAACTGATAAAACTGTATTACCTAAATCTGAATTTACTACTAACATCTGTATTGTGGTGCCAAAATATTATTGACACAAAGCCAACTGGGGTGGAAATTTTAAAGGTTTTAGCAGGACTGAAGATTAATTGGTAATTGGACTTCCCTTTTAAAAAAAATGTGCATCTTCACATTTAGAGTTATCTGAGCACCAGGTTGAGCGGCACACAGTGTTTTCATCCCCACAGAGTTCACAGTTTAAGATCAGGGTGTGTATGGGGGAAGCAAGGGCATGTAAGCAGGCAGTCATAAAGTAAAGCAGAAGCACAGGAATAAGGACATATATGTAGGTCATCATGGGAGCACCGGAGACGGGCCGGAGCCAAGATGCTAGGTTCTTTGAGGATGGACATTTGATCATTTGAACTAAATGCCAATTCTGTGCAGAGACCAAGGGGGGGACTAGTTCTCCTCTTACCATTAAATAATTCTAAACTGATTCTGCAATTTAATGTTTTGCCTAACCACTTGTATGTTAAACAAAGGATTCCAGAACTGAGAAGATCACCTTTATGTCACATAGGATTGGAAAGGTTTCTCATTACCTACTATGGGCAGTTTGGCGGAACAAGAGCTGAAATAATAAACTGGCTCAAGTCCAGCAAGTCTTCATCAAAGAGAATGTGTGGGGGCGTATTTACAGCAAGTCTGAATGCAGAGAAAAAAGGGAGAGAACATTACAGCCTCCTTGCAAGGGAAGGCAAGGCACATACTGGAGCCCAGGGGGTCTACCGAGTAGGATGTGCTCTGCATTTGTGGATCAAGACAAAACTGTGGTGGCCAAAAGGCTGGAAATTCACACAGCAAATTCCTGATTTCTCCCCCAAGATCAAGACAGACCTAGTCACAAGGCACAAACCTAGCCATGGTAGCCTATTTTAGCTTCTCTTCTTCATGCTTCTTATCACATTCCATCCCTGCCATTGTTCACATCATCTTTTCCTCTACTGCAAATGGAGGATTTATCTGTTTCATTTCATCATAAAATTTAGTGTTAAGCATTACCACAGATAATAATGAATTAACTATACCTAATTCCTAAAAGTTGATTAAAAAAATATATATATATATATCTTTGACAGAGAGCTGATCACCAAATAATAATGCTTTTAGGTAAGATAAAGATACAACCTTACTAGACTTCTCATCACAAAACAGTCCCCAAAGGCTGGAGTGAATGTGTATTACATAAATCTACACCAAAAGATGGCACTGGTTAACACAGTCACCAAAGGGAAACTGCTTATATGCTTTTTATAAAGTGACCCAGTGGCAAGGGCATTCATGATCAGTTCTGTGATCATTTCAAAGTATCACTTCATATTTATGTGATTTTTGTATGATTGACTGTGACTCCTGTAAGCAAGGTTGACAGAACAGAGGACTTACTGATGAAGATGTTAGTGGCTTCAAGGCACAATGTTCTTTCATTAAAAAAAAAAAAATTAAACAAACTACACTTTATGCATAAGCTGTGAACAAAGGCAACCTATGTTTTCTCTCCTTTAGAGAGAACCCTGAACAGGGGAGGGAAGACGGTGCTGAGGGCTTCTCTGGAACCTGGGCCACCTCAGCATTTTTCTCCCCTTTTCCTGATGGTTTCATCTCAGCTTTTATACTAGTCTCTGTCCTGTTTTCCTCTCAGGGTCCCACAGGCTGCATTCCTCCCTTTGTAAAAACTCTAAGGAGTACAGAGATGACGGGTAATGAAATGGCTGAGCCATAAACCCTACCCACCCCACAGCCCTCCCTCCTTAATCCAAACTCTAAAAAAAGAAATTCATTGCTGCATTAACATCTATATGCTGGTAAATCACCTTACTTTCAGTAACACTTCATCTGTCCAGCAGTGCAAGCAACTCACATGCTTACATATTTCAGATAAAATTTACTTCCTTTGGGCCAAAACTTTGAATTTTAACTATGTTTAAAGACATGCTTTCTAAATTGTATTAGTTTATTTGTATGCTAAACATAACTTAACCTTGGAATACTGCAAAATATTCCAAGGCTCGGCTATCATGGCAACCAACTGGGGGAGAAACATACATATATACATATAGTTAATGTTAAAAATGTTAATTAGAAAAATACAATCAAAAGATATTCAAAACTAGATAAAGATGAAAAAACTTCCTACTGAAATCTAAATATGAATTCTTGCATTTAGAACTATAGAAACTAACTACTAGTGCATCTGGTGTGATGCGCAGTTCAGCTATTTTTATTTTTTAATTGGAGGAAAATTGCTTTACAATGTTGTGTTGGTTACTGCCTGATGTGTGGTTTAGATCGTACAAAGAATAAGAAATATCAATTGACATAGTCATTATTGGTCCATCTGAAAACACTGCTAGAAATTAAATGACAAGCAAGAGAGTCTTTAGGTATTTATTTTACCACAGACAGTTTTTAGAAAATTAGCTAGCATTCTCAATGATGAAGCATTATTCACCCTTGAAATACATGGAATAGACAGTAAAGCTTTACTCTAATGCAACAGTATATAAAAGCTCTTGCTGCCTAAGGATTAAAAAAGGATTGATGACAGTCGGGCAGTTCCTCGGTTAAATGGAGTTACCAAGTGACCCAGCAGTTCAGCTCTCAAGGGAAATAAAAATATGTTCACACAATAACTTGTACATAATGTTCATATCACCCTTATCACAGTAGCCAGTGTATACCCATATAACGGTATATATCCGGCAATAAACAAAGAAGAAAATACTGATACATGATACAACATGGATGAAACTTGAGAAAACATTATGCCTAAATGAAAGAAGTCTGTCATAAGAGACCACATATTATATGATTTCATTCATATGAAAATGTCCACAACAGGCAAATCTTTAGAGACACAGAGGAGATCAGTGGTTTGCTAGGGATGGGGAGGGGGGTGGGTGCACAGGGGTAATTGTTAACAGGTACAGAGTTTCTTTGAGGGGTGAATAAAATGTTCTAAAATTGGTTGTGGCAATGGTTGTACAACTATGTGAATATATGAAAATCCACTGAAATGTAACTTTAAAAAAATATAATTGTACTGAAAACAAGGTTTTAGATTGATGAGTGGAGAAGGCAATGACACCCCACTCCAGTACTCTTGCCTGGAGAATCCCAGGGACGGGGGAGCCTGGTGGGCTGTCGTCTATGGGGTCGCACAGAGTCGGACACGACTGAGGCGACTTAGCAGCAGCAGCAGCAGCAGATTGATGAGAAAAAAAGACCTCTCTCGCTAACAAATTAAGATAATATCATTTTTTATTACCAAATTACCATGGGTAAAGTAACATTTCCAATTAACAGTGGCTAGCTCTTTGGATCAGTCCATATGGACTGGAAAATATGACGGAATTAGAATATCTGTCGGCACATTCTAGAAAGAATGGCTCTCTGCTGCAATACAGAACTGAAGGTGGCCAGCCAGGCAGGCACTATAAGGTTTTCTGCCAATAGGTGTATCCTCTGGGATCAATTCCCCTGCTGAGTTAAGAGAGACCAGGAGGCTTTAGACACTTATCTAAGCCCACAGGGTAAGGTCTTCTCTTAGGCTGCTGCTGCTGCTGCTGCTGCTGCTAAGTCGCCTCAGTCGTGTCCGACTCTGTGCGACCCCATAGACGACAGCCCACCAGGCTCCCCAGTCCCTGGGATTCTCCAGGCAAGAATACTGGAGTGGGATGCCATTGTCTTCTCCAGTGCATGAAAGGGAAAAGTGAAAGTGAAGTCACTCAGTCGTGTCCGACTCTTAGCGACCCCATGGACTGCAGCCTACCAGGCTCCTCTGTCCATGGGATTTTCCAGGGAAGAGTACTGGAGTGGGGTGCCATTGCCTTCTCCTCTCTTAGGTAGAGACCAACACAAAGAAAACAAGATAATTCCCCAAGATAATTCCCACAAGATGGCAAGCCTGAAACAAGTCTGGCCTTCTAGCTTGTTTTAGGGACTTGTTTTAGGGATAAATCAGGAAAAGGCAGCAAAGAGCTTAAACATTTATTTTTTACCTCTTATCTTTATTTATTTTCTGGAAAGGTAAAGATTTTATGGGTAATGACATTTTTCAGAATAAATACAAACTGTGTGGCCTATTGCTTAATAAAAAACTCTAAATTCTGTATGTAGATAAAGCCCAATTTTGCTTACTGGGAGCCTATGTCAGATATTGTTGTTACCTATGTAGTATTTCATATCGGAGAAGGCGATGGCCCCCCACTCCAGTACTCTTGCCTGGAAAATCCCATGGACGGAAGAGCCTGGTAGGCTGCAGCCCACGGGGTCGCTAAGAGTCGGACATGAGTGAGTGACTTCACTTTCACTTTTCCCATTCATGCACTGGAGAAGGAAATGACAACCCACTCCAATATTCTTGTCTGGAGAATCCCAGGGACAGCGGAGCCTGGTGGGCTGCTGTCTATGGGGTTGCACAGAGTAGGACATGACTGAAGCGACTTAGCAGCAGCAGCAGCAGCAGCAGCAGCAGCAGTATTTCATATAAAATCGTGAATTGATTGGTTATATTAACAACTGCTGCTGCTGCTAAGTCGCTTCAGTCATGTCCAACTCTGTGCGACCTCATAGATGGCAGCCCACCAGGCTCCCCCGTCCCTGGGATTCTCCAGGCAAGAACACTGGAGTGGGTTGCCATTTCCTTCTCCATATATTAACAAATTGACCCCCTAATTTTACTTCATTCAGAAATAGGTAAAAAAATAAAATAAAATAAAATAAAAAGGCTGAGACAAATCATAGGATAAATTAAGAGAGAAAATGTTACCATTTCATAATAAACTTGGTAGTAAATCTATTAGTTATTAGAACCTTCTCTTCATAAGGAAAGCATTAAAATTTATAAATGCATTTAAATTTTATCCATTTATATTCAACATAGTTAATAATTTATTTTAATATGACATTTCATACTCTAAAGCTTTTAAGTGAGGTTCAAATTAACAAGATAGCAAATAATTATTTTTTAGCACTACACTCTAACCAACTGAGTTAACTGGCTGCTAAAAATAATTATTTTTTAAAATGGAAATCTCACAAAGGGCTGTCACTAGTTAATATGCTCTGCTGGGCAACTGGTGGTCTTCTTAGTTTTGGTAATATCATTTGAAATTAAAAACTTCCAGTTATAGAAAAAATGAAGAGAGAACTGAAAGGAAATACGTGAATAGAAAGGAAATGATAGATGTCCATCGGCAGACGAATGGATAAGGAAGCTGTGGTACATATACACAATGGAATATTACTCAGCCATTAAAAAAAAAATACATTTGAATCGGTTCTATTGAGATGGATGAAACTGGAGCCCATTATACAGAGTGAAGTGAGCCAGAAAGAAAAGCACCAATACAGTATACTAATGCATGTATATGGAATTTGAAAGATGGTAATGGTAACCCTATATGTGAGACAGAATAAGAGACACAGATGCATAGAACAGTCCTGTGGACTCGGAGGGAGAAGGTGAGGGCGGGACGTTCTGGGACAATAACATTGAAACATGTATATCGTCATATGTGAAGCGGAACACCATTCCATGTTCTATGCATGGGACGGAGGCTCAGGGATGGAGCGTTGGGATGACCCAGAGGGATGGGAAGGGGAGGGAGGTGGGAGGAGGGTTCAGGAGGGGGAGCACATGTGAACCCATGGCTGATTCATGTCGATGTATGGCAAAAACTACTACAATATTGTAAAGTAATTAGCCCCCAACTAAAATAAATTTAAAAAATGAAAAAACAAAACAAAACAAACAAACAAACAAACAAATAAAAAGAAAGGAAATGATAAAGATTCAGGGGGAAAAAAGAGAAAAGGAATCACGTAAAAAAGGAAAAGCCTATGTCAGAACAAGACATTATAATAAAAACACTTATTTAGCAGTTCACTTTGGAATGAACTTCAAAAAAACCAGGGTTTTTTTTTAATTAGAGGACAATTGCTTTACAATGTTGTGCTGGTTTCTGAAGCCCTGTTTTTACTTGGGTCAGGAACTGAATGAGCTAGGATAAAGCTCAGATTCCATTTTCCATGTATCTGGCTTAGACTAATGAGATGATTCTTACTAGTACAGAAATTTCAGAGCAGTCTGAGAGAGAAATTAGCTCCCCACTCCTATCATTAAAAAGGGGTTCCCACTGTCAGAAAAGTATTTTCTGTGTTTGTCTTTAGATATATACACGTGTCTGAACAGAAGAGGTGACGCGGTAAGACATGGGCTCAGGCCACTAGGCAGCTCCTTCTCTGGGACTATGATTGAACTGTCTCTAAGATTACTTTCACCTTTTAAGATTCTGAGACAGAGATGTATGATATATATGTATCATACTATGTAACACAGACACCATGAAGAGAAATCGGGAGTACACATGTCTGGCTTGTGCAACTTGGGGCAGGGTGTTGTTACTGCAGTGGGGCGGTCTGGGGGGCCGGGGTTGGAGGGATGCAGAAATTAAGAGTTCTGTTTTCAACAAACTAAATTGGAGATAACAGCAAATGACTATGACTCAGCAGGTGCTATTTCTGCACCAAGCATCGTGGCACAAGGGTGCGAGAGGTGGTGGGCCTGGCTGATGGATGGTCCTACCCCATCCTCTTGCTCAGGAATGAACATCCAACCCTGGCAGGGCCATTGAGATCTTCCCTGAGCTTCTGCTGGAATAACCAGGGCGGACATTCTCTGTAAGCTTCGAGGCTGCTAGCTGTGAAGTGCTTCAGGAGGCCACTTTGTCTACCACATGGCTAGACCCTGCCCTAGCAGAAAGACAACACCCAGGAAAGACACAACGATGAGGAGAGATAGGGAGGGATGGGGAGGAACCGCTCTAACTAAATAGTGTCAGAAGCTGGACCCAGCCATGGCTAAAGCAAGATGCATTCCTGAACTTCTCAGCTACAGGAGCCAATACATTATAGTTTTGCTTAAGCTAGTCTGAGCTCAGTTTCCTTTTTTGCAGCTGAACGAGTCCCAACCAAATGACAGGTATATAAGAACATATGCTTGTAAATAAACTTTTATCTTTTGACAGGAGAAATGCTCAGTATATCAAATTCTTTAGCCATTTTTTCCCCTTTAAAAAACATTATCTTCTTATATCTTACCAATGCCAAATTCCATTTATTTCTATTCAGGCCTGTCTGGAAATAAGCTCTGAGGATCAGGTTAACATTACCTTATTGCTGCACTGGCTTTATCAAAAGCCTATTTTGGGCAAATGAGCAATGGCCTGTTGAGCATTATTTAGCACTGGGCAACTTAGGCTTATAGGTACCAAGCTGCCTCAACATCAAAGCCATGCAAATCTTTGCCTCATTTTTCTTGTTGATGTGAACTTACTTTATAAAAGCATGCAAATTGTTCAATTACACACTCTGAATTAAAAGGGAAATGGTCCACTGGGTTGACATGCCTGGGGACTGCTGATTTGGAAGGGATCATCAATAATTAAAGATCAAGTTCCCTGAATTTTGACCTGAAATTGAGTGGATGCAGAGCACAAGGAAATGAAGAGGTTCAGTTACAATTAGAGCTGATTTCTGATGACACTTTAAACAGAAATGGATATTTGAAGAAACCCTGGGAAAGGGGTGCTGTGTTGGAGAACAGGGTGCTTGGGCTCACAGTGGTCTTGGCAGTCTGGGGTTTCAAAGGGAGCAATTACATAAAGCTTCAAATGGCTTGAATTCCTGAAGGAAATGCTGCTATGCTACTATTTTACAGATACAATAAAATATGAAGAAAGACTAGACACAATACATTTAAGGTAAAAGAGCAAAGACTGTCAACAGAGAAATAATAGGCTTCCTCTGATATTTTACTTTGGGCGGGGGGGGGGGGGGGGGGGATGTCAAAATTTAAAATGCATGAAAACACTCCTTTAAATGGATGCTGTGTTTCTGACTTTATCAGTTACCCGAGCCTGGCCTTTTAAAATTGGCTTATTTGTCCTTAATGAGTAACTTTAACGCTCTGATTGCTTATGCAAGTCACACACTGGTGAATGAGGGATACAGGCTGGCCCTTAAGGGCAGTTTCTCTAATCAGTAATTTCGCTTGCAGGAGTGAAGGTTTTTAGGAAGAAGACTATAGAAGGGAAGGAACTGGAAAAACAAGAAAATACTTCAGATTCACTCAGAATGTCAGAAAGCAGACGGTAACTTAAGAATACAGTAGTAGAGTTAATAACAAAGAGGACGTGTTAAAACGAGCACATCATGGTTGGAAACCTGGTATCAAGAGTGGCGTCGGGGGCATCAGAAAACAAGCGCGTGTCATTACATGCACTGACTAAAGAACTGGTCAACACCAAGATCTCTCTTCTTCCCTTTTACACAGGGCTCAAAAATTTGTTTAATAATACTAAGAATAAATATTAGGATAATACTTTGCTGTTGACAAATGCAGCTTTCATAAACATTAAAATTATTACAAGGAACCTATAGACTAGGTATTTTTAAGACAAATTTACAAAGTATAATATTATACACATTTAATTTGAATATATTAATAAATTTTATACTGAGTGTCATATGTCAGGTAAATTAAATATTGAATTATATAATGTATTAAAATATTAAATGCATTCAAGTACCTGGGACTATTTGGCTAAATGGCAGGACTGCGACTTGAACTGAGGTCCTATTACTCCCAGTCCTGTGCTCTTTCCATCAGGAAGTCTCTTTCCTGGATAACTGACTTTCATGCTACACTGGGTTCCTTCAATCTCCTGGTACTGCTCAGACTAAAATCAAATTAATAAGGGTATACTGAAGCCCATTAGTACAGACAGACTTACGTCCTGTGACCCTTTTAAAAGGGAGAATTACCTATACGGAGGAGAGCTGGGCTCTAGCCACTTTCTAGGTCAACGGGCTTTGCCAGCTCAGTTCGAATGTGAGTGGGAGATGGAGAGGAGGAGATGGAACAGGAGAATAGAATCATAGGTGGAGCGCTGGAAGGGGTCACGATGATTATCCAGTCCAGCTCCCTCAGTTTTAGCAACAGACGTGACTTCTCCAGATCCCACCGAGGTAAATGGCAGGACTAGAACCTGTGCTGACCACGTCCTGTCCTCTCCTCTACACAAGAGTAACTGCAGCTCCAGCATTCTATGCTTTACTGAGACGGCTGTTGGTACCCTGCTCCTGCCACAGACAACAGGAGGTCTGTCAAAATCCACCCGAGGAAAATATGGTGGTCCTGAAAGGTAAAGGATGTCACCATCTCCTTTTCCTTAAATCAATTCATCTAATATTTACTGGATTGCTACTATGTCTGTGTTGTACAATGTATGAATATTTAGGGATGTGAATAATATACAAACCTGCCTTCAAAAACTTAATGCTTTAGAGGCAATTTAGTCCCTAAATAATAAAACTACTATAAAATATTCAGTTTCTAGATCAGTGGTTCTCAAGCTCTTTGAGGTTCCCAGGCTCTCTGAGAATCTGACATAAACTACAAATCTGCTCCCCAGAAAAATCCACACATTTCTGTACATATTCAGGAGGTTGCTGGGTCTCCGAAAGCCCACCTACCGACCATGAACTAAGAGGTTCAGTTAAGAGAGTCACTGAGTTCCACCACATAAAAATTATCGGAGAGAAAACTAGTTATCCTTTTTCTCTGCTGCAAAATGAATAAACTTTAAAAACATTATGTCATTCCATGTTAAGGCAAAGAAAGAGCTTTCCTTAGTACTTATCTGAATGTCCCTCTACAAACACTTATTTCCCCACATCTAACTTTGTGTGTGTGTTTTATTCTATGAGACTACGTCATTTGCATCCAGAATATCTGGAATAGCCTTTTCATGTATGTATATATATATATATATATATAAAAGATAAACTTCATTAAAAGCAGAAGAAATGGAGTTTAGCTTATGAATTATTCTATTTCAAATTTTTTAATCTAGCTTGGAATGCTGTTTCTAAGGCTTTGATGCTGAAGGGAGTGAAGTCATTAAGATGAGTTGATAATACTGCCAGCATGAGCACTTTCCTTCTCTTTGGTTAAAGGAAAAGTATTTAGGTCTTTTGGAATTCAAATTTTTTTCTTAATGAAAAAGTGAAAGGATGAAGCATAACAGTAAAGAAACCTCTACAGAAGTGGGAAACTGCACCATCAATATTGAAGTTTCAGAAATAATTTCCTGAAGCTTTAAATACCTCAAAAAGAAAAAAAACAAACCACGGAGCCATTTATGTTAAAATATTTTACGAAACTGGTTATCCTGTTACATATTCTGAAGCTAATAAATGCAGCAGTTAGAACTGACATATTCTTGGGTGTCCTGGCTCCTGGCAAGGTGGGCAAAATAAAGGAAACTGGGTGAGAGGACAAAAATAAAGCGGTTTCCATCTAATTTTTAAAAACCTATCAGTAAAGCACTGCTATAATTCAATCTGACACTCTGCTAAGCTTGGGTGTGAGAAAGTTAAATGGCAGGAAATGTGACCCAAAGACTAGAGAAAGGGTTTAGATCCTTTCCTTGTTTCCAGCATTTTAAATGGATTAGAAACACAGATTATTAGCAGGTAGGTATCAATACAAACGTCTGGAGAAATGATAAAAAAGTGATTATTCATAGAACAAAAGTTTTCTAAAACACCAATTTATTAAAATTTTCCTTGAAAATGGAGAATAAGCCAACCCAAGCATAATCTCAACAAGCACTGTGAGGCACTACAGCTCGAGTTTGAAAGGACCTAATGTTAGTGCTAGATGATTTTTAAAAAAATCCACAGAGAACAGTTCACAAGACAGCGATAAACACTCACTGTGAAAAAACTGCGACTCTTAAAGTTGAACTTTGCTAGAGGGAGGCAGAAGAACAAATGAAAGACTAGAAATGCTATAAACAAAGAGACTTCAGGCTTCATGTCAACGATCAGTCAAAAGGAGGACAAATCCGCCTTTTCTTTATATGAACTATTGATACTAAATGTATTTAAAATTAAAACAATGAAGCTGGGATTTAAAAAAGAAACAGAAAGAGAAAGAAAGAGAGGGGAAGAAAGAAAAGGGGAAGAAAGGAAGGAAGAAAAAGAGACTACATTGAGACATCTTTTCCATGTTGGAACAAAGCCTGACACCAGCACAGGTGCAAGCGAACTTACTAATTCACGTTATGCTTCTCTTCAGTAAAGCCGTGTTAATGAAGCCTATTTAAACCTGTTAGGCAGTTAGAATAGGACAGGAGTCCAAAATGGTGGTGGCTGAAAGACAAGGAAGGGAAAAGCCCGCGAAAATGGAACGAAGGAAGGTCAAAGGAAGGTGCGAGGACCTGAGTGAGAACTTCAGGTAGAACAACACTCCTGGCTAAGCCCAATTTGCACGGGGCAGGCCCAGGGGGAGGAAAAAAACATATAAAAAGAGGAGCCAAAGCGCACGCGTGCTCGCTCTCTCTCACTCTTTCTTCTCGCTCTCCCCCGCATGCATGTGCCCGCGCTTTCTCTCTCTCTCTCCCGTGCACTGGCGTGCTCCTCCACTCTCTTCTCTTTGCGCCTTCGGGTCGGCATGCCCTCACGCTTCGAGGATGGATTCTCCTGCTATTATCTAAATAAAATAGAGCTGTAACACTGATTTGTCTAAGGGCTATAACATGGTCTGTCCAAGACCCGAGAGCTGTGACGCGCTGAGGGCTTTAATGTCCGTCGCTCCAAATCTTTATTGTGACGAGACAGAACCGAGGAGCATACACTCACCTGACAAACCCATTTAAAGGACCAATGTGAGCATATACATACCACAGGTTGTTTTGTGATGTCCACCAAGTCCTTCAGATTATAATACTGATGCTTCTCAAAAGCTGAAAATAGCATGTCCAAAACGTGTTGTTTATCAGCTCGGGCTCGTTTTCCATCTTCTTTCTTTTTCCTTTCATATTCAATCTATGTGAAAAAAGCAAAAATCCCGAAGGCATCAGTTCAATGTGCTCACTCTGAAACACAGGCACTCTTTTCCATCCTCCACTATTAGATTTTAAATCGCAAGGCAGCAGGTCAAAGAGCAGTGGTTCAGTACCTGTGGTCTTCAACACTCCTAGGGGGCCTCAGACCTTAAGGCTCCAGGAAGGTTAATGCCCACCCATAAACCATTTTCACTGTTCCCTAAGGCTTTATGTAATGTGTCCATTTCCTCCCCCAAAGCCCATCTTTACCGAAATCACATCATGTGGATCACAAAGTCTGTTTGCAACTCTTTGATTTTGACTACCCGAAATATAGTAAAAGAGTTTATCTTCTCAATGCCATTTGGTAGGTAACACCTTTCAAAATGAGCGTTTTTCAGGGCAGGAAGAAGGCTGAGGGGCAGGCAGATCAGGTAACAGGTTTTCTAGGGAGGAAAAGCTTGGGAAACCTTGGTAAAAAGGAAAGAACAAGGGTGGTGACAGGTGGCCTTTTCTCCTCCCAACCCCGTGACCTCCTAGAACTCGCTTCTTCTGTAAAATGGAGAAAGCCATGGCACAAAGAGAATGTATAAACTCTCTGCTGGTGTTACCACCCAGAGATGTGTGCATTTGTAAAGAAGTTAACTTTTTATTGAAAACATGCAATTTGCTTGCATTCATGTCAGTTGATTAAGCTTTTCATTTTTTTTTTACAGACAAACTATTTTGATAAAGCCTCAGAAACTTGTTAGAGGACAGATATATAAACTGTAGGGCTTCCCTGGTGGCTCAGTGGTAAAGAACCCGCCTGCCACTGAAGGAGATGCTAGTTTGATCTCTGGGCCAGGAAGATCCCCTGGAGAAGGAAACGGCAACCCACTTCAGTATTCTCGCCTGGACAATCCCATGGACAGAGGAGCCTGGTGGGCTACAGTCCGTGGGGCTGCAAAACAGTCAGACATGACTTACTGACTAAACAACAATACAGACTGCAGCAGCCCACCTGGTCAATAAGGCATCAGCAGGCTGGGTACAAGCTGTCAGAGAACAATCTTTTGTGCATCAACAGAATTACTATAAGAGACAGACTAGCTTCAAAGACGGAGAAATGCATATCAAAACATACAACTAAATTATGTACAAATTCCAGCTTCATATAGTTAGGCTTATTCTCTGTACTTTAACAAGAGAGACGTAAAAAGATAAAATCTAATTTCTATTGATGTTAAGACTAAAAATATATCTTAAATATAATCAGAGACTTTCAAATTAGAGGCAAGAAGTAACTGACAACAGTATTGGTCTTTCAATAAATAAAATTAGGAGCTAGACAAGGAGAAAGAACTAAATTGAATGTCTTAATTTTTGTGATATGTACACCGGGAGAGTAAAACTCAAAATCCATTCAGCTCCTCAATAGATTAAGCATGGATTAGATGCTTGGTATCGCACTAAAACTGAAGAAAAGAGCAACCCTCTCCAGTGTTCTTACCTGGGAAACCCCATGGACAGAGGAGCCTGGCGGGCTACAGTCCACGGGGTCACAAACAGCTGGACATGACTTAGCGACTAAACAATGACAACTGCACTAAAATATGGGAGTAAATAAGATACTCTCTTTCAAAAGGTATCCCTTTCTTAAGGCTCGTGTATGAAAATGTATACAGAGGGCCTTGAGTATTTTAAATGCAGTAATGTAGTAAAAGAGACCACAGAGTTACCTAGGACAACTTCATGACATTGGGAAAAAAGCATAAATGCAGGGCACAGACTGTATTGTTGGGGAGGAATGAAACCCAGCCAGTATCAAGGTGAAAAAAATGCACTTACGGTCAAAGGCAGAAGTATAGATACTGCCCCAATTCTGCAAGAAAGGAGGCTGCAGAGCTATAGCCAAGACCAAAAGAGATGGACTTGAGGGCCACTCAGAATAGAATTTTCTTTCTCTCAGGTTAAAAGGAGGACAGAACTAAGACAGTGGCTGTATCATGGAGAAAGAAAGCATGACAGACCAAGACAAAGCCCACAAATCTACAAAAAGGAGGGTCTTTGGATTAAAAAGAGGAATGACATCATGGAATACCTTAAGTGATTAATGTTTAAGCCTTGCTTTGCTGACCAATGTCTAAAATAAGTCATATTTTCCCCTGTTTATAACTGTACCCAGTTTGCATCCTGAAATTCCCTTCCACAGCTGCACTGTGCTTGAAAGGGTTTGCTCTGTCCACTGTGATGGACAGTCTAGAAAGCAGGGCTGGAGGAAAGAGTATAAAAGTCTGGACCATGGGATGAAGACATGATAACCCTTTACTCAGACCAAGTGGAGGATAAGAGAAACTTAACCTGGTGTCTACAAAATAGAGGGAGGTAGAATCAGACTAAGGAAGAGTGGAGAAAACCTGTTTCCTTCTCACAGGCCTGAGTGGGGTGTGGGATTTCATTTAGTGAAAGGTCACTGGTCCTCAAGAAAAACAAGACAGAAAGGTGGAAACCTGGCAAAAGGCTACTGCTAGGCTTTTGTACTCTCAGTGTGGAGCTACAGTTGTACAATATTCTGTCTTCTCTTCCATCCCAGCTTTAATTTATGCTGAAAGAAGATGGAAAAAGTTAAAATTCAGGAAACAGAAGTTATGGTATATTCAGCTTCCACTCTTAGCCCTTTCTTCCTCATGTAAAATGACTTGAGAAGTCAGGAGGATGAATGGGAAAAATGTTTTCAAGTAACAAAACATGCTGGTAAAGCAAGATAGCCCACTTTAGAGAGGGCATACACTCCAGTAGGCAGTGGAGAGAAAAACTTAAGTGTTTGTTATCAAGTTGTCCCAACCCTAAAAGCCATAGGTCAGACCTAAAAGGACTAAAGAAAAGAACTGAGAATAAATTAGAAAGAAACTTCAAAATCAATACTGAAGGTATTGATTAAGAGTCAGATTAGGTTGTGATTTGTAATGTTAATGAGCAGTGAAGTGAGAAAAGTACAAATTCTACACAGAAAATTTTCTTTTACATGTTTACATGTTTCAATTTCAAAAACACTGCATTTAACATTGGTGCTCTCCTCCTTTAAAACGGGGAGAAAACAGACAAGACTTGTATGCTTATCTTTCTGTGTTAACCACGCCTATCAATGGCCCAATAAAATTTTTGTAGTACGGCATTATTTAAATCTCTTTTTTTTTGGATAATGTTCAAGAGAGATCCGTCACCCAAATTCTGCTCTGTGGTATCAGGTGATTCCAAAGTACATGTAATTAGGGACTAAAATGTTTCCATGATCATTAAATTATTAGCAACTAATTATACTCATGCCAAAACTAAGATCCCTGAGGTTACTTCTCTTTTTTAAGCTCATCAGTGTAGAAATGGCAGTCTTAATATTGTACTTATAACTCTGTACCAAAAATTAATTCCACAAATAAACTACACATGATATGCACTAGTCTATT
This sequence comes from Okapia johnstoni, assembly GCA_024291935.2. Classification (NCBI taxonomy): domain Eukaryota; kingdom Metazoa; phylum Chordata; class Mammalia; order Artiodactyla; family Giraffidae; genus Okapia; species Okapia johnstoni. Next base: position 54,627,028 of record CM044321.1, on the reverse strand, counting down.
TAGGAAAAGACTACTCTTTTTAGATAATGCTATTTCTTCTCCTTTCAGCTCTTCTCCCTTTGGGCATTTTGTTTCACACTGGCACTATCAGGAAATGACACTCAGAGCAATCAGATTTCTAACTTGTTCGCAGCCACCACAAGACTAGTAGGCTAGTTATTAGACTAGAAATAGCATCTGCCCCCAATGACTATAAACTACAGCATCACCAGCTGCATTGAGATGTCAATTCAGAAAGAACTTTCATCTCCAGGTAAAAAGTTTTATAATCCCCAAATTCCATCATATACAATTTTACTTTCAAAACATAAAAACAAATTATTCAAGACTGAACTGCAATCAAATGCTGAACACCCAGTGTGGATGTGGTATAGGGCTGTTCAACCGTCATTACTGAGATAATAATCCCTGACTAAAATTATAAATGCCACCCACTGCCAATTAAAATATTATAATACAGATGTCTGTAAATTTCTGGATTGTTGTTTGCAGAAATACTTTGACTGCTTTGTCAAGGCAGTCTTTGTGGAGGTTTTTAACTTTTAAAGTGAGCGTGACAGCCCTGAATATCATGGTTTGCATTTTAAATCCTTATGAAAGATTCCCCCACCCCCAGTGCTTCTATTTCTGCCTAATGTGTTGTTATCTCTTGGGAGGAAATTAATTCTTTAGGGTTGATTAGTCTTTGGTGTGCAAATTCAAATGGACAAAGCATGTAGCATTTTTTTTTAAACCATTTAGTATTCTTATACTATACTATATAATACAGTAGGCAAATATTGCTGAAAGGCCTTTAGATTCAGTCCTGCAGGCATCTACTTTAATCAACAAAATTCCAAATATATATATATATATATAAACACACACACACACATATATATAAATACTTAAAAACCAAACAAAAAGCCAAGCCAAAAAAACACCCCCAACAACCTTAGTTCTGAAGATTAACACAGCTGGTCACTCCACAGAATGAAACAGAGTATGCATATAATAAATTTTCTTTTTAGTTCCTGGGGGTTTACTTCAAGATTTTATGTAATAGTTCTGCTCCCTCCAACACTAATTTGCTAGTTCAGTTTTTTCTAATGTTCTGTCCCTTTCAGACCAAGAGCTCTTGCCCGGGTGGGGAGAAAAGGAAAAGAGAAGCCTTTTTTTCAAGCTGGGGGTGGGGGTGGGGGAGGGAAGTTGATGGTAATAGAGACAAGATACTCTTTCTAAAAGCCTTAGGTTTAGTGGAAAGAGACTTCCTGGTCTCCCATCCAGGTATCATTTTTGCTCCCTAAGCCACAGGAGATAGCAGACAGAACTATAAAAATTTCCTGTCTCTTTGGATCAGTGGCTGAATGCTAGAACTACCTAGGTAAAAAATTTAAAGATAGTTGGCCTCCACATTAGGTCAATACAACCAATCTCTGAAGATATTTTTCTTTTTTAAAAGCTTCCCAGGTGATTTTAGTCTACAGCCAGCATTAAGACCACTGTCTAGACAACAGAGGGTACAATTTGTTATGAGAAAAGGGATTCCTTATGAGAAAGGTCCTATGACTGGAGACTACATAAAGGAATGCTATGACATCTACACAGGCGGGATAATGATGTCCATGAAGTCAACCAGAACACAGAACATACACAGGCACCCTTACCTGCAGTCAGGGATGGAGGCATATACATCAGTGACTCTATATTTGGATTATATGACTCTATCAGTAAAAATACCTTTTTCCCCTGCCATGCGGCTTGTGGGCTCTTAGTTCCCTGACCACAAAAACAAAAGCTTTATACTCTTATTATGGTTGGGATTTTATTACAATGCTAACTAAACTTGTAAGAGTTATGCAGGTGTCTCCACCAATTTCCAATACACTCCCATGGGGGGGGGGGGGGTGGGCGGAAATCACTCAACATTCAAGCAATGTAACATGGTAGCTTACAGTCAATCTTTGTTAATTAAAGATTCCTATATGACTCATCACTATAATTACACTAATATTAATGACTCATTCACGCTATGACAACCTTAACAAAGGTTGATACCATGAACTGAAATGTCACTTGATGTTAAACAGTCTCTTTAAAAGGGATGTGACAGCTTTATATCCTAGCAAGTGGTTCAGAATACAATGTATTTGTACTTATTTTAGTAGTAAAAAGAGAGCAATGAAAAGCACTCCAAAAATATGACACTTGGAATCTATCCTTCTATACCTGCCAGGTAGATACAGAGCCAATGTCACTCTGAACATGAATTAGAGGTCAGAGCTTTGATACAAGCAAAAGTGCCAGCTCTGACCTAAGAGAGATTTTCCTTTTGCCTCAGAAATGATGGTATGTAGCAGTATAACAAGAGTGACCCTTGTAATGCAACTAAAGAAAAAAACAATTGTAATTGAAAAATGTGGACTCACTAGGTCAAAGGAAATAAAGATTATACCCAAATAGGGTCTGAAAGGGCATGACCAGAGAAACTGAAAAAAATGGTAGCTCCTTGAAGACAGAAACTTTATTTGGTTCTCCAAGAGTAGGTATCTCAGCCACAAATCTAGCATTAAAAAAAAAGGAAAAAAAAAAACATTTTTTCTTTAGAGGAGACAAATGTTAGGTAACTGTGGTAGGACACTGTCATGGCTAAGTACTAACACTTTTCCCTAGCTTTCCTCCCTTTCCCATCACAACCCTGTAAAAACTCACTGTAACAATTCAGACAATAGGTACTCACCGTGACAATTCCAACAATTCAAAAAGATTGACAATTCCAAGAATTCAAAAAGATTTCATAAAAAAGAAAATTAGGATAAAATCAGCCTAGCACCTACCACTAAAAAATAACAATTGTTAAAGTACTGAACTAATCCTTATTTTTGGACATTTGTTTCTAGTCTTCTCCTATTATAAACAATGGAGAGAAACAGAGTGTAGCAATTTTTAAAATTTGGATGTCTTTAGAAGGGGCACATGCACTTCAGTTCATCATAGTCTCTACCATTTACCTTCTTAAATTTCAGCATCCTACCCAAGAAGATGCCTGCTTGGCCCTGGAGGCCTCTACATTTGCTACCTGTCTTTATAAAATAACCATAAGATATTCAAATATCATAAAGTAGTGGTTGGGCAGATACTAACTTGCATCATTTGATAAGCTTGGAACTTAAAGGCCAAACTTAAAAAAGAGTATTTATTTCTTCCTAAATTCAGTATCAAGGGGAATCTTAAGCAAAAAAGTAGGACATAAAGGTATCAACTCTCAACTGCTGCTGCTGCTGCTGCTAAGTCACCTCAGTCATGTCTGACTCTGTGCGACCCCATAGACGGCAGCCCACCAGGCTCCGCCGTCCCTGGGATTCTCCAGGCAAGAATACTGGAGTGGGTTGCCATTTCCTTCTCCAGTGCATGAAAGGGAAAAGTGAAAGTGAAGTCGCTCAGTCGTGTCCGACTCTTAGCGACCACATAGAATGCAGCCCACCAGGCTCCTCTGTCCATGGGATTTTCCAGGCAAGAGTACTGCAGTGGGGTGCCATTGCCTTACTTGACTTAACTTGGACTTCCTTTTATTCTCAGAAAATCATCACTTTCTCCTTACACTGCAGGTACTTCAAGACCCAAACCACTTGGCTCTTTAAGCACCGCTAAGGATCTACAGCAACACAGGTTTCTTAAGAGCAAGGTTCCTACTCACAGACATAGAAAACAAACTTATGGTCATCGAAGGGGAAGTGAGCAGAGGAATAAAGCAGGAGTAAGGGATGGACAGATATATACTGCTATATATGAAATAACCTAAAATGAAAAAGAAACGCACACACACGGGCTCCCCTGGCGGCTCAGAAAGTAAAGAATCTGCCTGTAAGGCAGGAGACCCAGGACCAATCTTTGGTTCAGAAAGATCCCCTGGAGAAGGGAATGGCTACCCACTGCAGTATTCTTGCCTGGAGAACTCCCTAGACAGAGGAGCCTGGCGGGCCACCATCCACACGGTCACAAAGAGTCGGACATAACTGAGCGACTAACATTATCACTATACATATACACACACATGTATATACATGCATACATATATATATATATATAATCACATCACTTTGCTGGATACCGACAACTAACACAATATTGTAAGTCGCCTATACTTCAATTAAAAAAAAATAGTAAGGCTCTTAAACCAGTTTCCATGGTTCAACATCTGGACTATTTGATTACTGGCTGTGCTACCTCAAGTAAGCAAACCTCTCTGTGCCCCAGTTTCTTCATCTGTAAAATAAGGATCACAGCAATAATTGCAGCAGTTATACTGTTGTACTGCCTGGCACAAAGTACACATAACATGTATACATGTGTATACTATACACACATACACTGTGTATGTGTACAAATATATACACTATATATTTATAAAGTGTGTGTTAGTCACTCAGTCATGTCGGACTCTTTGCGATCCCATGGACTGTAGCCTTCCAAGTTCCTCTGTCCATGGAATCCTCCAGGCAAGAACACTGGAGTGGACTGATATCTCCTTCTCCAATATATATAATAAATATAGTACATACAATATACTTTAACAAAAAAGTTTTTTTACATACAGGCAGCCCACATTTTACATAGTAGTGTGAGGCTGTAAAAATTCCTATAAAAGCTGAAACTAGGCAAAGCAATCTTAATAATGGGAAAAATGACCACCGGTTCATGATCTTACTCTCAGTTATAAAGGTATAGAAAAAACCCTAAAGCTAATATATTCTTTTAAAGATACTATGCTTCAAAACATTAGAAACACTGAAGAAATGTTTTATTTCTCTGAAAAAGTTTTCAGGAGTCATTTCAACAGTGACTGTCTTCTCATTGTATGACTTTGGCTATACAGTGAATACCTTTTCTGTGCTCGGCAAACTGTTATCTTGCCCACTAAGCCCGGATACCGCAAGCACCAGACAGCAAGGTGTGTGACTGCTGAGGTCCTTTCAAAACCTATGAGTCTACAACATTAAAGACAGGCCAGAATGAAGACAGACATGAAGACTTACATTGTATTGATGATTAGCAACAGGTTTGTAATTGGTTGTCACGACTTTGTCCAGCTGCTGTGATAGCCTTACAGGTTTGGAAGATTCTTCTATTTGCAATCTGAAAAACAGAAGGCATTATCAACAAACTTACTTGTTTATTAGAGTGAAACCTGAACAGGTATTCTGATAATTCTTCTTATCAAGACCTAATACTTCACATATAAAGAAGATATATCAGCCTTAATACTTCAAAAACACACTACATGACTATAACGCGGAAATCAGACCACCAGCTAAACATACAAACCATCTCATTTATTTATACAATTTCCTTCTAAATCTTATGCTGTACAGTCAAACCTTAACTTTTAAAAGAAAGAAGCTAATCAGCTTTGAACTTGTGGGAAAAAAATCTGCATGTAAAAACGAATTATCTTAAGTTATATGGTCTAAAACTAATCAAGATATTTATTCAAAACTTCCATTCATTTGACAAAAATATATAAAAACAGGACACATCAGCACTCAGGCTAGTAGCTGCTTCACTGGGCAGTGCAGATAAATGATCCATCTAAATTAAAATACAACTATAAATAGCACTTTTGGAAAAAGAACTATAAAATAAACATATGACACTATGTAGAGTATATTATAAAATATAATACTAGTACATATTCAAATAGCAATTTTAGGAGATTTTTTTTTTGGACTAAATATTACCATGGGCTTCCCTGGTGGCTCAATGATAAAGAATCCACCTGCCAATGCAAGAGACGTGGATTTCATCCCTGGCTGGGCAGATCGCCTGAAGTAGGAAGTGGTAACCCACTCAAGTACCTTGCCTGGGAAATGCCATGGACAAGAAGAGCCTGGCAGGCTACAGTTCTTGGGGTTGTAAAGAGTATGACACGACTTACCAACTAAAGAACAACAACAACAAATATTACTATATCCAGTGACTCAGATTCAACCATTTACTTCTTATTTTAAAAATTAAATTCTTCTGGTATATGAGCACAGTAAATCTTAAAAAAAAATTTTTTTTTAAGGTGGGAAAAGGTGTAGCTTTCCAAAATGACTACTTTTTTTCCAAAGTAACTATTTTTAAAGGACAAAGGGCACCATTGTACCTCTAGACTTTTTAATTTAAAGCACTACAGGAAAAATAATTGTCAGCCATGTCTAGCTAAATTATAATCAAAGAGTAAGAATGAAATAAAAATCCTCATACAGAAACATAGATCCTCACTAAGAGAACTACTCAAGGATTCATTTCAGCAAGAAGTTAAATGAACCCCAAAGGAACTAGTGAGATGCAATGATCACAGCAAAGAAACTGAGAACCATATTAGAAAATTATCTACTTGATACAGACAAAAAAAGAAGATATAGTTTTAAAGAAAGTGGAACTTAACATGAAAGATGGGAAGAGATGAGAATGAAGGCATTTAAGACTTCCATATATTTTCTAAATTTTCTGTAATAAGCATCTATCACTTTTATAATCAGAAAAGTAAGTATACTTTTTTTATAGGAAAGGGAAATATTGTTTCTTGGAAGGTTAGTTTGAAAGCTATTTAAAATGTTGCTCATTTAAAAATAATATATGTTGAACATAATATATCACTTTCTTTTAATGGGACTTTAAAAATAATTTTCATTTAAAATTCCTTCAAAGGAATAACTTGCTGTATAAAAGGTAACTTTTTCTTTTTTAAATAACATTCTTATTATTCAATTTGTTGGATGGAGTTTCTTTTCTGTTTCCCTCTGCTTATTTTTAGGTGGTGGTTGTTCAGTCGCTAAGTCGTGTCTGACTCTGAAACTCCATGGACTGCAGCACGCCAGGCTTCCCTGTCCTTCACTATCTCCCAGAGTTTGTTCAAACTCACGTCCACTGAGTCAGTGATGCCATTTAACCATCTCATCCTCTGTCACTCCCTTCTCTTGTCCTCAATCTTTCTCAGCATCAGGGTCTTTTCTAGTAAGTCAGCTCTTTACACATCAGGTGGCCAAAGTATTGTAGCTTCAGCTTCAGCTTCAGCATCAGTCCTTCCAATGAATATTCAGGCTTGATTTTCTTTAGGATTGACTCATTTAATCTCCTTGCGGTCCAAAGGACTCTCAAGAGTTTTCTCCGGCACCCCAGTTTGAAAGCATCAATTCTTTGGTACTCAGCCTTCTTTATGGTCTAACTCTCACATCCGTACATGACTAGTGGAAAAACCACAGCTTTGGCTATATGAACCTCTGTCAGCAAAGTGCTATCTCTGCTTTCTAATATGCTAAGTTTGTCATAGCTTTTCTTCCAAGAAGCAAGTATCTTTTAATTTTGTGGCTGCAATCACCGTCCACAGTGATTCTGGAGCCCAAGAAAATAAAATCTGTCAGTGTTTCCACTTTTTCCCCATCTATTTGCCATAAAGTGATGGGACCAGATGCCATGATCTTTGATTTTTGAAAGCTGAGTTTTAAGCCAGCTTTTTCACTCTCCTCTTTTGCCTTCATCAAGAGGCTCTTAGTTCCTCTTCACTTTCTGCCATAAGGGTGGTGTCATCTGCATATCTGAGGTTGTTGATATTTCTCCTGGCGAACTTGATTCCAGGTTGAGCTTCATCCAGCCTGGCATTTTGCATGATGTACTCTGTATAGAAGTTAAATAAGCAGGGTAACAATATACAGCCTTGATGTACTCCTTTCCCAATCTGCAACCAGTCCTTTGTTCCATGTCCGGTTCTAACTGTTGCTTCTTGTCTTGCATACAGGTTTCTAAGGAGGCAGGTTAAGGTGGTCCAGTATTCCCATCTGTTTAAAAAATTTCCAGTTTGTTGTGACCCACACAGTCAAAGGCTTTAGCATAGTCAATGAAGCAGAAGTAGATATTTTTTTGGAATTCCCTTGCTCTTTCTATTTTCCAGTGGATGTTAGAAATTTGATCTCTGGTTCCTCTGCCTTTTCTAAATTCAGCTTGCACATATGGAACTTCTCAATTCACGTACTGCTGAAGTCTAGTTTGAAGGATTTTGAGCATAATCTTGATAGCATGTGAAATGAATGCAACTGTATGGTAATTTGAACATTCTTTGGCACCACCTTTCTTTGAGATTTGATATATAATGCCAAATTCCTCAGGAGATATTAGAGATCTACCAATTGCTTTTTTTTTTTAATTTGAAAGCTGGAAATACTACTGGTTTTGTTTTTAACTGTGATGGTCAAATTGAGTACAGTTATTTCTGTATTAAAATATAAATATCTAAATTCTTCCAATTATTTACAAATCTATATATCCTTCTAACTATATACGATCATAACTTTATGAGGTGTAAGAAAAGTACTCTAGAATTGTCTTTAGAAATTTACTGTACATGTAACCATAAATTGTATTTACTGTGTTACTTTGTTTTCATGGGCCAAGTAGAGTTTCTATAAACTAGGAAGAAGGCACCTAGAAGGGAGATATCCACCCAAAGATGGACTTGGTTTACAATCTTTCAATGGCCTCTTAACTGCTCTTGGGTGACGCACAAGCTTCTTCCCATGACTGCATGTTATCCTGGGATCTAGTCCCTGCTCCCTCTCCACCTCAATCCACTGTTCTCCCTCACGTGCGGCCCCATGGCTGCAGCTGTGCCATGCCCAGACTTTAGGAGAAGCTTCTTGCAGGCAGTCATCCAGCAAATCTTTACTGGGTGCCTATTCTTGTTGTTGTTCAGTGGCTCAGTCATGTCTGACTCTTTGTGGCCCCATGGACTGCAACACGCCAGGCTTTCCCATCCTTTACCATCTCCCGGAACTTGCTCAAACTCATGGCCATCGAGTCGGTGATGCCATCCAATCATCTTGTCCTGTCTTCCCCTTCTCCTTCTGCTTTCAATCTTTCCAAGCATCAGGGTATTTTCTGGGTGCCTTTGTCTACCAAGAAAAGGCTTGCTTAGTGGAAGACAAACATTAAACAAATGCTTATCTATAACTGGTTATCTGCAGGACTGAAGAGGACGGGGGTTGGTATTATGACAGCTGACTGTGTGTTGCTACGAAGCAAAGAATAACTCCAAGATGCGCACTTGGTAAGCTGAAGCAGGAAAGCCCATGTTCATAAGAGGTGAAGCCCAAAAGACTAGGCAGAAATGACTCCTCCAAGCCGAGATGTCTCAAAGTGACTGAGAGATAAACGTTTAGAAAGAAAAGAATAGTTGCAGACAGGTATGGGAATGTTTACAAAGGATTAGAACTATGCAAGGAGATCAAACCAGTCAATCCTAAAGGAAATCAGTCCTGAACATTCATTGGAAGGTCTGATGCTGAAGCTGGAACTCCAATACTTTGGCCACCTGATGTGACGAACTGACTCATTGGAAAAGACCCTAATGCTGGGAAGGATTGGGGGCAGGAGGAGAAGGGGATGACAGAGGATGAGATGGTTGGATGGCATCATCGACTCGATGGACATGAGTTTGAGTAAGCTCCAGGAGCTGGTGATGGACAGGGAGGCCTGGTGTGCTGCAGTCCATGGGGTGCCAAAGAGTTGGACATGACTGAGCGACTGAACTGAACTGAGAACTATGCATGTGTAAATCCTTTAGAGGAAAAAAAAACCCAAACAAACAAGTGGCAGCCTGTTTCTGAACACCTCTCTCTGTATTCTAACCTTAGGCCTATCCCCTTAATGCAATCAGTTCTCAGGGGTCTGGCCTCTCTAAATGGTAATCTATCTGTTATGCTGCCACCAAATTATCTTTTCTGTTTGAATCACCTCTCTCCACGACTTGATCTTATGAGACATTCAAGGAGGGAGGCATGCACTGGCTTCTTCTTTCCACATTTAAATGATTGTTCCCATTACTTCACAGCTTGAAAATTCCTTGGGATTTCAGTGTGTTTAGGTTAAGTGCGTTTTTATAAATGGAGCTTATTCTTGTCATACTCTTACACTAGAATCTATTTTCAGCCACTGTATCCTGATTCAGATTTAGGTGGCATGTTTTCCTTTAAATTCTAATGCAGAAGTTCTAACAGCCAATTTCATCATCCATAGAGTGTCATGCCATTTTTATCCTCAAAGTATTCAATCTTTTAAATGTATAAAGGAAAACACTGAATTAACTTTTTTTTAAAATAAGAGCTCATATACAAATTTAACCGTCTTATTATACATTTAAAAAGTCAAGTCCAAGGGTTTTGTTTTAATTAAAAGAGGATATCTTATGATTCAAAACTCAAAAGGTTAACCTATGGATGGAAAATATATTTTTAAAGACCTAACCCTTAAAATACTTTAATTAACTTGAATAGTTTAAAATAATTTAAAATAATAGTTAAAATAGTTTAAAATAATGCAGGGTTCTTTACTTAACACTAAATAATTCATTTAACATTATCCCATGAAGTGTCAGAACAATTTGCAACTCCATTTCACCACTGAACAATGTACCAAATTAAACATCACTGACCTCAACATGCCTTCAAAGTCAAAATAAGGCTTGGACAAAATAATATAATCTGGAAATATTTGGTTTGCACAGCTGAACAGCAAACTACACACAGAGGTTTGGGGCTGGCCTCGGGGAAAGCGGAAAGTTTTATTGTCCCAATCATTTAAAAAATTGGTCTGGGATTTGCCTGGTGGTCAGTGATTATGAACCCGCCTGCCAATGAAGAGGACATGGGTTTGATCCCTGGTCCAGGAAGATCCCACATGCTGCGAGGCAACTAAGCCCGTGCACCACAGCTCCTGCAGCCTATTGCGCTAGAGGCTGTGCTGCACAACCAAAGGAGTCACTTCAGCGGGAAGCCTGCAGCTGCAATGAAGAGTAGTCCCCACTCGCCACAACCTGAGAAAGCCTGAGTGCACGGCAGTGGGGACCAGGCACAGCCAAAAATAAATCAATCTTTTTTTTTTTTTTTTAAGCAGAGTCTTAACTTTTTCAGAAAATTTAAAAACATGGTGTTATTTTCAAGAAATAATAATAGAAAAATATTACTATGTGATCATTTGGACACAGCCAGACCCTACTTTTACAAACCACTAAAAAAAAAAACTGTGGTGCTAATTAGTACCACCATTTCAGGACAGCTTAGAGTGTATGTCCACAGTCTTAGAAGACTGGGATTCACCGAATTACCAGTCTTTCTAGAGTTATTATCCACCATTTCAGGACAGCTTAGAGTGTATGTCCACAGTCTTAGAAGACTGGGATTCACTGAATTACCAGTCTTTCTAGAGTTATTATCCACCATTTCAGGACAGCTTAGAGTGTATGTCCACAGTCTTAGAAGACTGGGATTCACCGAATTACCAGGCTTTCTAGAGTTATTATCCACCATTTCAGGACAGTTTAGAGTGTATGTCCACCGTCTTAGAAGACTAGGATTCACCGAATTACCAGTCTTTCTAGAGTTATTATCCACCATTTCAGGACAGCTTAGAGTGTATGTCCACAGTCTTAGAAGACTAGGATTCACCGAATTACCAGTCTTTCTAGAGTTATTATTTAAAGGGTCAGTCTCTCACTTTGTCCAATCAAAGGAAAAGCTTAAGGACTATATAACCTAAGAGTGAAAACACTAACAAAACAACTGTAACAGCAGACATCTATAAATTACTTTTCTATGTTTTAGAAACTGTGTTAAAAGCTCTGCCTACATCTCCTCAATCTTACTTTTTCCTAATAGAAAGCAAAACAACTGGAACTCAGATCTTTTCTTTTTTTAACCCAAAGCTTCAAGTGGTTAATCTATCCACTCCCTAAAAGGCCATATAACTGAATAACATCTCTAATTAAAAGCTCACTGAGTTTAGTTCAAAACAAGTAATTCTCTTATAATAACTATAAATGGAATATAACCTTTAAACATTGTGAATCACTTTGTTGTACATCTGAAACTTGTAGCATCACCGTTGCCTGACCAGGGATTGAATCCACACATCCTGCATGGGAAGAACGGAGTCCTAACTGCTGGACTGCCAGGGAAGTCCCACACATTCTTTACAACACTGAAAAAAATTCCTATTTCATCAATGTCACTAGCCACTAGGCTATAATTATGGTTCATAATCCCCCTTTTAAAGTTACTTACAGATCTTCATTTTAGTGCATTACAATTTATACACTGTGTATTACAATTTATAATGGGAATTCAATCCTCAAATAAAAAAGTAGTATAAACACCCCCCAAATATTTTAAAGGTCAAAATCTAAAACAATGAAAAAAAGCCAAATTTCTATTGCTCTAAGCTGTTGGCAGACTGAGGAAGACAGGTCTACATATTTTATTCAATTAATCCTTCACTGATCTCACTTAGTGAGTCTTATGTAAAAGTGACTCAACGAATATTGGTGAGCAAGTGAGCAAATGACGCCTTTACTGGACAATTATATCACAAGGGAAAAGGCTGAATCCCGTATTAACAAACTCCACAATAACGCCTCCTTATATACATATAGACTGTTCTCCTGCCTAAGCAAAAATCCCTAAGTAATACTGCCTAGCTAATCTGGTGGTCAACTATAGAATTATGCAACTCCAAAATCACTGAACAACAAACGTTTCCATCAGCAACTGCCAATGTGTGGGAGTCATTTTATGATGTAAATATCATTACTTTGGCATTCATCTATCCTTTGTGCTCCAGCCGCATTTGACTGCAATGTATGCTATTCTTAAAATGACAGGTTTCACAAAAGAAGGTAAACTAGTAAAGCAGTGAAGGAGGTAAACAGTGCTTCCCAAGGGGGAGCAGGAGGCTGACATTTGCAGGGTGAGCAAGAGAGAAGTGTCCCTGCAAGGAGAAGCAGGAACAGCCAGAGGGCTGGGACTGCCTGTGAGCGAGAGAACACCTTCTGGGCCCCAAGTCAGAAAACAAAATGCAACGTTCAGAAGAAGACCCAGCTCAGGAGCGGGTGGGCCGAAGGCTGGGGGGAAGGCAAGGTGAGGGAATAACCAGGTGATCTACTAATACCAAAAGGTTCTGATGATGCCTAGTTTTAAGACAGTACATTTACAGGAAGCTTCAACAGGACAAAGAGTTTCTCAGAGGAACAGTAATAGTATTAACAGTATTGGGTTGGCCAAAAAGTTTGTCTGGGTTTTCCCATACCGTCTTAAGGAGAAGCCCAAACAGACCTTCTGGCCAACCCAATACATATTTGTCTGCTAGAATGTGGATTTGAAAAAATTTCAGCACTTGCAACTGACAAGTAATCAAACATATACTTACCTGGAAGGACTACTAGAAGGATTACAGAGAGTTAACATTAAAATTAAGTAATTTAAGTGTCTTACAAATATCTGTTAATTATTTTAAGCTTCAAGAAAACAGGGACCTTGTTCATATTCCCAGGGCCTAGAAATTAGGCATGCAATATAAATGTGTTAAATAAGCAAGTGAGGGAAAAAAAGATGAGAAGAAGAAAAGATTTAGGCTGCCATTAATCAATAATGGTAATCTGGATGTCGTATCATAAGATTTACAGTAATATAGAGAAGGAAATGGCCAACCCACTCCAGTATTCTTGCCTGGAGAATCCCTATGGACAGAGGAGCCTGGTGGGCTACATACAGTCCATGGGGTTCCAAAGAGTCGGACACAGCTGAGCAACTTAAGCACAGCACAGCACATGCTAACACTTAGATCTGCCATTTAAGAGATGAGACTGTAAAATACCTAAGGCTTAATTTTCACTCTGCAGGAAAAACCCAACATAGGGAAATAACTCCATTATCCAGTTGCACTATCCAGCAGGGCAGCCACTAGCAATATGCAACTAGTTAAACTGAAACTTCATTTTCTTAGACACAGCAGCCATGTTAAGTGTTCAGCAGCCACATGTGGATACCGTACAGGACGATACAGACAGAATACTTCAATGGTGAGGGAATAAAAATTCACAACGGACTGTGCTTGCTCCTAGATTCGTTAGAAACAGGTCACCCCCAAGTTTTTGGGTAAGGTAAAATAAATGAGAGCATAATGACAACACTTTACAAGTGTCTTGGTTTTATTCTTTTAATTACTGCCTAATTTTTGTTTTACAGCCAGACACCGTAAGACTGTCAATCCCTTGTCAAACTGTCACTTCTCCAGGAAGAGCATACATCACCAACATTCCAGAGTATCCTGCATTAGCTAAAAGACACAGAATCTCCATTCAAAAGTCTAAAACATAAGTATCTGACCAAAGGCCAGAATATTTTTACTATCTTACATAATTTCCTTTTCTCTCCTATTCTTTCCTTAAGTAAGCTACTTATTATCTTAAAACTTGAAGGCATGTTCAGTAAACGCCTTCAGCCTGTTTGTGTTAGTCACTCAGTCACATCCGACTCTTTGTGACTCCGTGGACTGTAGCCCGCTAGTCACTCAGTCACATCCGATTTTTTGTGACTCCGTGGACTGTAGTCCGCCAGGCTCCTCTGTCCATGGGATTCTCCAGACAAGAATACTGGAGTGAGTAGCCATTCCCTTCTGCAGGGGATCTTTCCCGACCCAGGGATCGAACCCATGTCTCTTACGTCTCCTGCATTGCATGCAGATTCTTTACCATCTGAGCCACCAGGGAAGCCCACTTTCAGCCTATGCAGTGGCATCACTTCCCAGTCACCAGCACTCTGGTCATGTCCAAGGACCACATGATGCCTGAGCTGGAGGAAGGGGGGCAGAAGACAGCACACACAACCAGTTCTTGTGAGTCTGGGAATCAAAAAGATACCTAAGATTTACACTGCCTGGAGTTTTTGTTCAAATAATTATGAACTTTGGTCTGTGGCTCAGATCATGAACTCCTTATTGCCAAATTCACACTTAAATTGAAGAAAGCGGGGAAAACCACTAGACCATTCAGGTATGACCTAAATCAAATCCCTTATGATTATACAGTGGAAGTGAGAAATAGACTCAAGGGATTAGATGTGATAGACCAAGTGCCTGAAGAACTATGAACTTTGGTCACCTGCAACTTATTCCCTCCAGTGTTTTTTGTTTAGTCCACGTCAAGCATGATTTCTTATACCATCTCCTGAAAGCAAATTGTTTTTCACCTTGGAAAGACTGTATTTCAGCGTAAGTGTGTGTGTGATGAGGAAGAACAAGGGCAGGCAAAGCAGAAGGTGGTGGGGGCAGAAGGAAGCAACAGCGTTTGAGGTAAGAAACCCTTTACCGCTTCTGCTTTTCCTGTTAATCAATAGTTAATATTTTAGTACAGGCACAAACTAGAAACTCATGAGGAAAAAAAGTTTAGCAAATCAGGGATCACTTGTTAGTTCTCAAGACATGTCCAAGTAGCTACTCTTGAAAATTACCCTAAACTCCAATAGATGATGAAGGACAAAAATACTTTTCATTTTTAAGAACTTATATTTCTCTTCTCCATACTCCAAGAAAAGTAAAAAGTCTAAATAATTTGCTGATTCCCAGAGTGGTGGGTAAAAGCTTATCTGTCAAAAGGACTAGGAACTGTATTTATTAACTCAATACAGCCAGCCTTCTGTAGCTGAGGATGCAAAATGCGTGGATAATAAGGTCCAACTGTATTAATACCATTTTATTTAAGGGACATGTATTTCCGTGAATTTCATTTCATATAAGGGACATGCACATCTGGAATTTTGGTGTCTGCAGGGGGTCCTAGAACCAATGTCCCATGGATGCCCAGGGATGACTGTATTCAAACCAGCAACAATAAAGAAATACCTTTTTAATTCAGATTCATGGGGATAATTTCCCATTAAAAATAAAAATCAAAGATTAAAGCAAACGTATGGCACCCAGAATGGCTCTGAACAATGCTTAGTTTAGAGAGAATGTACCATACACCATGGCATGGCAGGATCTAAAACCAGATTCTGGTTTTAAGGTCTAGTTCTACTACTAGGTGCTACCTTGGCCAAGTCAGCCAATCTCCTCAACACCTTGGCACTCTCATGAGAAAAAATGATAATTATAGCAACAGAAATATGCGAGATAATCTTTAAACACTTGAAAGTGGCTTGTCCCAAAGTACAATTCAGTGCATTTTATTATTATTTTACTTATTATAATCATTCAAACAGTCACACTAAACAGAAATGTATGGAAGTTATTTGAAAAAGCACAACTTTTAATAATAATCTGCTTCACTGATTAGATTTTAAAACCAAGATTTATGGAAACTGTGTTCGTCCTTTATCCTGATAGGAGTATATGGCTACATCAGATAAGAAGCAGTTTCTTTCATTGTCTTTGATGTCTTCAAGGATAAGAAAATTTCTAAATGTCATTCAGCTGTGAGTAAAACATGTAATGTTCATGAA
This sequence comes from Okapia johnstoni, assembly GCA_024291935.2. NCBI lineage: Eukaryota > Metazoa > Chordata > Mammalia > Artiodactyla > Giraffidae > Okapia > Okapia johnstoni. The sequence goes on along the minus strand of CM044321.1, from coordinate 54,610,739 downwards.
AGTGCTAATTAGAACAAATTATAATTAAACCACAGCACCAAAAGACATATTAAAAATATGGGAGCTTACAGTTTTGGGTAACTGTTTATATATCAGAACTTTTTAAAATTTACTGAATTTTAGATGCAGTCAAAGTATTTTTGGAGTTAATCCTTAGGGCACTCAAATCAGCCTCTCATAGATGACTTTCAACCAGCAGTGACTAGAACATGAATCTAACAAAAGTAGAAAAATGCACTTGAGCAGAACATTTTCTTAAGTTGCGTAGATAACACTTAACCACTTAAAAATAAATAGTTTAAAAAAACCTTTCCCTGTCTTCCTCATATACAACATGATTACAGAAGGTTATGTATTTCTCTTCCCAGGAGGCAGGGTCACTTCCAGACAACTGGACGAAGTAACTGTTCCCCTCCTCCCCTTCATCTGTTTCACCTGGCCCTCTTTTTCACTGCCTGGACATTTTTAGTTGGTTTTCTCTAGATTTGTTTCCATACAGCTTTAGATTATTTCACACGCATTGTTTCACTTCATTAGCCGAAGAGGCTAACGCTTTCAGGGGACATTTCTGCCCATAATGTCTAATGATTAGCTTAGATTTTTATGTCCTTTAACTGCTTGGCCCAACACGTATCCACACTGACCCTCACAGACTTCTGTGTGAGGCGGATCCACGTAGACAGCGTGCAGAGATCCTGACATCATCACTTTACTCACGCCACTCAGATTTCGCCATCCACCTTTTCTCCCAGATCGCTCTCTAGAGAGGGCAGGGGTTGCCTCAGTACTGATTTGAGGAACTCCTGCCTGAGCGTCCCCTCCCAGCTCAGGAACTGACTGCTGCCTTCTGCTTCCCTGTGGAGTCCCCATGAACAACAAGAGCCCACGGAACCCCACAGGGATGTGTGACTGAGATGACGGCAGGAGGAACTGAGGGCCGAGCAGTCACTGTGGCAGCTCAGAGTGCGGTCCTGGGTGCTGCCAAGCCCTTGAATATTCTCAAAGCACATCATACACATCTTGATTAAAAACACCTTAACAGTCAAGTATTTAAGAAACAGAATACAAAAGCCTTTTCTTTTCATTAAGAACTGAAATATATTAAAGTAAACACTTTAATAATCAAGTATTTAAGAAACAATGCAAAAGCCATTTCTTTTCATTAAGAATTGAAATGTATTCATTAATTTAAAGTTGAATTTGCTTTTGAGAGCTTCAAGTCTCACACAGTTTCTACTTTTGTGGATAAAATGCTTTAAAAAGTAAAAGAGAAACTGCTAGAGATGACCGTTCATATAATAAAACTCAGTTTCATAACAGAAACACTGATGCTCATGTTACCACATTGATCAAACGCTGAGAGTAATCATTACACTAAGATTCTCTATTTTCACAGTTTTGGCAGTTCATGTTGCCAGCCCTCTCAAGAGACATTCAGCCCCATTCTGTAAGCTAAGACTTCTTATCTGCTGACTGATAAATAGGCTTCCGGCTAGGTTATCATTTGGTGAGGAACTAATTGTGAACACTGACATGAAGTTACCTAGCAAAGTTTCTCTTATAGAGCTTATGGATAGATGTATTAAGAACGGAATGTATCATTTTATAAGTTTAAGAAAATAATTTTTCTTGCTGTTAGTAGAGAGAAGAAGGCATTATAGAAATGTTTCAGTCCTGGTTTTTCTAAATATATAAAACACTATCTGGTTCAAATCAAGTCTAGGTTTTTTATAGCTGGTCTTAGTACAAAGACAAAAAACTGAGCATATAGGAAAACAGTTTCTAAAACAAGGTGTGGGCAAAAACAGTCCTGACGCTTTACGGATTCAGACTCTTACGTGTCATTTTACTTGCATTGCTAGCGCTATTTAAGAGCAGCTTAACCTTTTAGTCACTTATTGTATAGTCTTTAACTCCTATAAAACATTAGGGATATCAGGCTATTCTTCATGTAGCTCCTATTAGTCAGAGTAGCAGCAGCAGCAGACTACTATTATGAGCCCCAAACAAATGTATAAATATACTTTCTGCATCATGAACATGCATGGATGATACAAGTGATTACAGAGGCTATTTATGTGGACAAAATCCATTTTATTTTGGTAAACTGTTTATATGATGATCTGAGTCATTAATTTCTGTAAATGTTGCTTTGATAGACATCCTGAATGAGGTTGAAGAGCAGTAAGGAAACAAACTTTTGCTTTATTTTTCCCTTTGTGGTAACAGTTTTATACCAAGCTCTTTCCCCCCGTCCTCCAGGGTTGCTAGCTGAAGGTGAGGGCAAAGTCTGTGTCCACGGAATGTCCACAGGGAACATGCTCAGATGGCAACCTGGGTGTGCATCTGTGCTCAGTCGCGTTTGACTCTGCGACCCCACGGACTGTAGCCTGCCAGGCCACTCTGTCCATGGAATTTTCCAGGCAAGAGACTGGAGTGGGCTGCCACTTCCTTCTCCAGGGGATCTTCCTGACTCAGGGATTGAATCCATGTCTCCCGTCTGCCCTGGCAGGTGGATTCTTGACCACAGAGCCACCAGGGAAGCCCTTAGGTCCCTCCAGTGCTGCTAGCTGAAGGTGAGGCTGAAATCAGTGTCCATGGAAAGATCCAAGGTAACGTTCTCAGACTGCAACTTTGGTTTCCTAGCGCACTTCATTCAGAAATTGAGTTGGGCAGGAAAAAGTGAAAAAAAAAAATGTATGTATGTGTATGTACACATATAAATTTGAATGAACACATTCTAAAATATGCTGGTGCTTCTTCAGGTTCAATATTCAGAGCCAAGAAAGAAATCGGTCAGGATTTGTTGAGCTTGCTGCGTTTTTGTACAGATCAAGAAGATAGGTAACTGAAGGGGGGTGGGCACCTGTGGTTCTCATTTATTCATATATGCGGCAGGGGTTAAAGCACGCAGTGTGCTTGATAAAAGCAACTGAGGTGTGAGATGAACTTGGTGGCTTTGGGTGAGCTTTTACATATTCTACAACAGATGGTACAGCAATAATTTTTTATCATTTAAGATGAGATCAGATTCTTGAAACTGTGAATTCTATCACAACAGGCTACACTGTCTTGTCCAAATAATGTGTATTAGAGAATGTGTATTTTCTGCAAGCTGCATGTTTTCACTATGTAAAATCTGAAGAAAACACATTTTAAAAATGAAAACAGATTTACATAACTGTTAGTTTCAGTAGTGACTAAAGGAACTTAGAGTGGGTGTGTAGGAGGGGAAATAAATGAGGTAATGCAGTTCAAAGAGGCTGACCTAACAGAAATCTGACAATAAAAGACTGGAAAAATTACTGTGATAAGTACTTTCCCATTTTCATATTTATTATACTGCAACTTGAATACTTATAACCAGAATTATTTAAGATGGATTAAAGCTAAGCATCCAAGGTCATCAAGCAGCCCCAACTGCTAACCTCGGCTCTCTTTCTTTTACTCCCAAAATTATTTAGGTTAGGGATTAAGTAAGCTGCTTATGATGATAGACGCAGCATTTCTCTAGCCAGTCCCTGTGATATATACTGCAAGTATGAATCATTTTTCCAAATTAAAATGTCTATGATCCTATGACTATGCGATGGGTGCCAAGAGAATACAACAGTGGAATCAACTCTATTCAGCAAATTTTAAAATATCGTTCTGCAAATTTCCAGTTGCTTCTGAGGAAAAATCAGAAATATTAGCTGCATATCATGTCAACCTGTAAGAAGCTACCCAGGCATACACGAACCAAGATACTGTTGCTATGGAGACTAAGCAACTCAAGCAAATGGCTACTTCATTAGCGACTCCATGAAACTATAAATGCTGGAATAATAGATGGGGGATATCTGGCAGGATGTGGCTATCAGTGTAGGCTGGGATTCAGAGAGAATTTCTGAAAATATAAGGTAACTTTTAACACGCTGTTTTGGCAACCTTCGAAAAATTAAAAAGTAAGATTAACTAGAAGCAAATGAAGCTGGGGGGAAATGAGAAGAGTGGTCAGGTTCAAGAGTATCTGTTTAGGATCAGCTGTGGTGACCCTGACATTGATCCGAAAAAGTGAGAGTCATTTAGACTATCATATAGGATGCCAAAGGGAAAAAGGACTCCCTATTGAATCACTGCTTCAGACTTTCCACTGTGAATGGGGTTCGAGGCCATATGGTCTCACTCTCTCTCCATCAAGAAAATGAATAGAAAGGAGGGAAAGAATATTTCTGCCTATGTTTCAGCCTTGAAGAATTTACACTTTACATCCAAGAATGAAAATAAAAGCTGGATATGAACTTCTGTAACACAGCGACAAAAGATTAATGCTAAAATTAGATTTATCGAAAAGAATTTAAATCATCTAGCATTCCACATATTCTTACTCTAATCTTCTAAAAACAAAGGCTACATACTAAAAAACCCCAATGCTTCTGTCTTTTCCTCATGAATTTACACTGCCTCTAAGAACTTTTAACTGACACTATATAGGAGCTAAATATAAAGATGTGCTTCTATTTTTTTATGTTAATGATATAAATGTTATATAAATTTATCATATTAATTTTTTTACAAAAATGATGTTAGTTATATCCTGACTTTTTTTTTAATTAAAAAAAATTTTTATTGAAGTACAGTTGATGTACAATATGATATGTTACAGGTATACAATATGCTGATTCACAATTTTTAAAGGTTACACTCCATTTATAGTTATTACAAAATACTGGCTATATTCCCCTGTCATACAACATAGCCCTGTAGCTTATTTATACTTAATCGCTTGTACCTCTTACTCCCCTGTCTCTATATTGCCCCTCCCCATTCCCCATGAGTAACCCTTAGTCTGTTCTCTATATCTGCTTCTTTTTTTGTTATATTCACTAGTTTGTTATACTTCTTAGATTCCATGTAAGTGATATCAAAAAGTATTTGTCTTTCTCTGCCTTATTTCACTTAGCATAATACCCTCCAAGTGCTTCCAGCTGCTGCAAATGACAGATTTTCCTTCTTTTTTATGGCTGACTTCTAGTAAATTCGAGGTAATGCTATGCTTGTGTTTGTCCTTGTTTTGATTGGTGTAAACATCAAAGGGTAAAAGCCACACTTACAGGACACCTTGATTCATCTTCCTGGATTTCGACCAGGACTTTCTAACCCTGTCCTCTTTAGCCCAGTGACTCGTGCGCATTACTGCACAGCAGACGGCTGCCCTTCCTTCCCATTTGAATGGTTTTTTCATCAGCATTGCTCAAGACACACAAATGAGATTGGAATCACATTGTTAGGCCAAACCAAGCTATCAGGAGTCAGTTGTTAAACATGGGGACTACAGCAAATGAATCACTGTAAAATCAAGATTGATTCTGGCTGCAACATGGAGAATGAAGCAGGGTAAGGCGAGACTGCGGTCAGGAAGAACAAAGAAGACATGAAGAGAAGCTGTGCAGTGCCAGTGAGTGGAGGGGCAGAGGAGCATGTGAGCACAGAAAGTGAGCATGTGACACTGAATTCTGGAGGGTTCTGCAGACCTAACTTAAGCTAGGCCTGGTGTCAGGTACTGGAGGGGAAACCACCCTGAAACAGCTACCAGCTGTTGGAAGAGTAGGCAAGACAGTGCGCGCGTGCTAAGTTGCTTAGTCGTGTCTGACTCTGCGACCCCATGGACTGTAGCCCCCCAGTGTCCCCTCTCCATGGGATTCTCCAGGCAAGAATACCGGACTGAGCTGCCACGCCCTTCTCCAGGGATGGAACTCTCACAGCTCTTAGGTCTCCTGGCAGGCGGGTTCTTTATCACTAGTGCCACCTGGCAAGACAGACTGCTACTCAAACAAAAGAGCCTCTAGAACGTCTGAGGATCCCGTGGCATTTGTCACCTTGTTTTCTATACTCACTCCTCCTTTTCTGCTTGGGAAGCTCCTTCCTGGGCCACTGCCTCCCCAGCAAAGCCAGCCCTTACTCAGAGGTGGCTCTCTGCCTCCCCCGTCCTTTACCGATGGCTCACAGTTCTCACTGGAGCCTGGTGGTACTCCCTGCGAGTGCTGTGAGCACTGTACTAAGGAAAAGCAATCTAACGTTACTCCATTACATTCCACTTAATGCATTCAGAGTGTCTATTACCTGTCAGGGACCATGGTAACTACTGAACTGCACTTCTTGCAAGTTCATTAGCAAAAACTATAATAGAAACTGCCAATGAAAGCAAATGAAGGCAAGATTATCAGTGAAGAAACCTGACTCAAGCAAAGGTTTTGTGATCCTGTTTTTAAAACAATTTTTATTGAGGTGTAACTGACATACAGTAGACTGCAGATACATGAAGTGCACAATCTGATGAGTTTTCACATATGCACATACTTGTGAAACCATGTGATACCTGTTTCAGAAAAATCACCCAGCCTCACAACCTAGGTTCCTCCACGCTGAATTCTTTTTTCCCCTTGGAGGAATCAATAAATTCAAACTGAATCTTTTTTTAAAAAGTTATTGTCTATTTCTGATCAATAATATTAGGAATTTAAGAACATAGAAATTTTATTATTTTATATAAAGCTAATGAAATATTTTTAAATGTCAGTATACATTTGCAGGTAATATAACTATATACTTTAAAAAAACAGAAACAACCGAACAATGACAGACTAGAAAGAGTACAAATATACAAAAATAGCTTTCTTATATTCCAGCCATATATTTTTTAAGGGAAAAGAAGTTACAATAGCATCAAAAATATAAACACACAGGGCAACCCTTACCAAAAATGTTCAACTCTATATAGAGAAAATTACACATTGTTACTGAAAGTATAAAGAAGGTTTGAATAAATGGAGAGAAGTACTGTTTCTGCATGGGAAGATTAAATATGCTAAGAAGCTAATTTTTCCCAAATAATTTTATAGGTTTAAAATAAAAATTTATTGGAATTTTTTGAATTTGGAAAAAAATTGTTCTAAAATTGACATGGAAGACAGAGCAGGTAAGAATGAAGAAAAACATTTTCAGGGACATTAATAATTAAACTTAAACGCTTTTGCACAAAAAAGGAAACTATAAGCAAAACAAAAAGACAGCCTACAGACTGGGAGAATATATTTGCAAATGATGTGATGAACAAGGGATTAATTTCCAACGTAAAATGAGCTGCAAACACCTCACATAACTTAATTTTTAAAAAATCAAACAACTCAATCAAAAAACGGGCAGAACACCTAAACAGATATTTCTCCAAAGGAGAAATGTGGATGGCCAATGGGCACATGAAAATATACTCAACACTGCTAATTATTAGAGAAATGCAAATCAAAACTACCAAGAAGTATCACTTCACACCAGTCAGAGTGGCCATCATTAAACAGTCTACAATAATAAATGCTGGAGAGGGTGTGGAAAAAAGGGAACCCTTCTACACTGTTGGTGGGACTATAAATTGGTGCAGCCACTATAGAGAACAGTATGGAGAATCCTTAAAAAACTAACAATAGAGTTACCATATCATCCTGCAATCCCAGTCCTGGGCATATATTCTGAGAAAACTCTTAATTCAAAAGATACATCCACTCCAATGTTCACTGCAGCACTGTTTATAATAACTGAGACACAGGTTAAGAAGCAACTAAGTGTCCATCAAAAGATGAACGGATCAGGAAGATGTGGTATATGTACACAATGAAATATTACTCAGCCATAAAAAATGAAACAACGCCATTTGCAGCCACACGGACGGATCTAGAGTTTACCATACTAAGTAAGCCAGACAGAGAAAGACATACATCATATGGTACTACCTATCTGTGGAGTCTAAAAACATGATACAAATGAACTTATTTACAAAACAGAAAGAGACACACGGACAGAAAACAAACTTACCGTTACCAAAGGGGAAAGGAGTGTGGAGGGAGGGATAAATTATGAGGATGAGATTAACATATACAAACTACTAAATATAAAACAGAAAAGCAACAAAAACCTACGGCATAGAACAGGGAACTGTAGTCAATGTTTTGTAATAACCTATAAGGGAAAAGAATCTGAAAAGGAATATATATATATAACATGTATGTAAGTATATATATATATATATATAAATAAAATCTGAAACACCATGCTATACACCTGAAACACGATACTGTAAATCAATTATACTATATATATATAAAAACATGTGTATGTGTGTGTATATATATATATATATGAACATATATCATATATATATGCAATCTGAATCGTGCTGTACACCTGAAATGTGACATTGTAAATCAACTATATATATATATATATACACACACACATATATATATAAAATATGTGTGTGTGTGTGTATAACCTGAATCACCATGCTGTACATCTGAAACATGATACTGTAAATCAACTATACTATATATAACATGTATGTGTGTGTATATATATATAATATATATATAATCTGAATCAACCTGTACAGCTGAAACATGATAGTGTAAATCAACTATATTATATATAACATGTGTGTATATATTATATATATATATAATTTGAATCACCCTGCTGTACAGCTGAAACATAATACTGTAAATCAACAATGCTATATATAACGTGTGTGTGTGTATATATAATACATATATATATAAAATCTGAATCACCCTGCTGTACACCTGAAACGCAATATTGTAAATCAACTATACTTCAACTAAAAAAAAAAGTCTCTCCTAGACATCCAGATCCTCTCTCTGCAGGCAACTACTGATCCAATTTCTCACATACACATCAAGATGCATTCCACTTGATCATGACAACTGATTTCTAAAGAAGCTGTTGGGTAGAAATGTTTTGTCTGTACTCTAGCACCCTAATAGCTTATCTTTGAGAGACAGCCTGTCGTAGGCCAATGTCATTCTCATGGAAAAGATTAATTGTTGGTGAGGTTTAATAGACAAGAAATCACCATACTTACACTTAATCATTGTTTCCAGTAATTTTATCTCAACATAAAGGTACAAAGTAGAAACATAGGCCAGTGATTTAAAAAATAAGACTCTTGAGATAGATTAGATTACAGATGAAATACTGATCAAACACAGAAACACATTGTTCTGCCTACATATCATCTAAAGACTGTACACACCTCCTTGTGAAGAACTCCTTATTAGCCAGACTAGATTTGTCAAAATGTGTTCTCAGGACTACTTACATCAGAATCATCGGGCTGCCTATTAATGACGTGTATTTGTACTCCCAACTCAAGACCTACTGAGACAAAGAACTCTAGAGACTGGGCCATGGAATCAATGTTTTTTAACAAAGTTCCCAGGTGATCTGTATATACCAGTAAAAAATTTGGGGGTGACTGGGTACCAGGATAAGCCTCTTAAACACAAAAACCGTGTTTTCCTTATTCATTTTAGGCCTCCTACCCAGGACAATACCTGACAAAGCACATATCCCATTATGCATGTTGTAGATTTATTGAAGGTACACTAGCCTTAACTGCAGAGTATCTTGTTATGTTGTCAATGCTTGACTGATTTTGAACGTGCAAGCTTCATCCATAACAGAAATCTGATTAAAGAATAGAGAAACAAGCTTTGGAAATCAACAGCTTTTTGAGTTCATTAAACTGTATGACTCAGTCTCATGGCAAAGCACTTGGAAAGATGTCAGGAAATTTAATTAGCAATACTTTATTATATATCTGGGTTTCAGATAGATAGTACAGTGTACAAAGGACCAAGTGATCAAAGGAAGGGTTCCAAAATGAGATAGTCTACATATTTTTCTGTTTTGTGATTAACTAAACAGAATGACATCTGTCCTAACTAGTACCAGCAAAAAAGCAAAAAGAGCATCTCGGCAACCAAAACAGATGTCACAAGGCCAAATATGACAGCTCTGGGCACTTGACTCACAGGGGAGCCCATCAGACCTTCCCTCACAGTCGATTTGGTCTTCTTTTACACACATCATTCATCCTAATGGAATTTTAAAACTGGTTTCCAAGCTCACAGGAAATTAAAAACACTAAATCAGATCGAAGAGAGGGGCTGCAGCTGACAGTAACACAATCAACTCGACAAAACGACAGCCGCTAAGAGGGAAGTGAAGACCATAAGAATCATCAGAAGAACTCACAGGACACAGTAATCTGCGGCCATCCTGCGAAAGGGTAAGGGACCCGCTCTTCTTGATGGTATCCGGAGGCAGCTACCACGTAACTCAAAAATAGGCATTCACGAGGGAAAACAAGTTAAAGAGTAGGCTAAATTATGTTCCCAACAAACTTTGTGCGTGACGTATGGATACAGGTATCATGTGCAATATAATTAGAAAGATTCATTCATTAAAACTAAGTACAATTTTTTGTAAAGTCACAAACTTTTAAAAAGAATTCAGCGATGGCTATTTGGAAAAGTATTAGAAACAACCCATTCATCTCTGGAGTTCCAGGAAGAAAAAAGATGTGAATGCCAATACTAAGAGGTAATTTTCAAAACCAAATGTCCTTGAAAAAAATAATCTGGTGTCTCTTTACTGACACGGTCAGTGTGGTTAGCCCTGTTTTCTATATCTGAAGACCCCTATAGTGTGTACCCTGTCATTTAGTCGCCACTTAGAAGCCACATGGGGATTGTTTCTGGAAAAGTCCAGGGTTCTGGATTCTACAAATTATTTTCATCTTGAAGAATATTTTACGAAAAAGGACTTTAAATTTATATTACAAAAAAAATAGCGCTACTGAGACACACTAAAGATAACTCAACTAGAAGTATAAGCCCCTAGTAATTTAATGAGCTGCAATAAAATGCCACATGGCATTCAATGTAATTATGTAATAAGTGCTGGAAATTCTATGAACCATAGCATTTGGTCAGCACCACACCCACCCCCTCCAAAACTGGTGTGTGCACCAGTCAGTACTGGGAAACAACAGATTTGTAAATAAACTTTAAACATTTCACAATCATGCTAGCTTCATAAAGTGTATGCGTGTCTTCTATACAGTAGCATCGTTTTGGACCACACAGTTAGGCTTTTTAAGAGTTAGAAGATGGAGCGTGGTTCCTAAAGTAGATTTAGTGCTTTTCTTTTGAAACTACACAAGAATGTTGCGTATCAGAGGACAAGTTCTCTAAAGTGGGCAATTCAAGGGCAGGGAAACTGTCTTACCTTTTTGTTCCTGGGTGTCTGGTTCATAATAGGTGTTCAGTGTTTACACAATAAATGGCTTTACATAAACCTGTGGAGCTTGAGCTGTGACACCTCTGGTATCACAATGTAAAACACTGATTTGGAGGGGGAACCCTATTCCTGCTATACTATTAACTTCACTTTCAACAGCTAATAGCACCTTTAATTTCCTGTCCAAGCTATGGAGCATATAGAATGTGTCATACCAAAGACATGCTATTTTAAAGGAAAAAAAAAGTGACTTCAGATTTTAAAATTAACTTTGGAATATCTATAAATTAAACATAAATTAATTCAATTTTATGAGAATTCAACAAATAAAAAAGTATTAGAGCTGAAAAAGGAAAAACCCTGTTAACCTAAAATTTCCAAAATGTAAGAGGCTTAAAAAGACTATGAACTATTCATTCATGCAACAAATAATTATTGAACATTATCCTGTGGCAAGTGCTATGCTAGGTGACAAGGATATCGTCAGTAAGTCATAACTAAGAGTTAATAAAGACAGTGCAGAGTAGTAAGTGCTAAGAATACAATAAAACTGGGTAATGGTATTGTAAGTAACAGGAGGAGGCTTTACTACTTCACCTAGGAGTGGTCAGGAAAGACTTATCTGAGGAGGTGACATACGACCTGGCCTACTGGAAAGGAGGATGATCCTTTAAGATCTGGTGAAAGACTTATGCTTAGGCTGAAAGAGCCCTCAAACAGGACTGTTCTTGCTCTGAGAGACAAGAAAGTGGCCATTCTGGCTGCTGCCTAGGGAATGAGAGAGAATTATGGTGGAACAAGAGGCTGAAGAAGCTTCAGGATCGGATCACATCGAGTTTGGAAGGACAGAGCGTGGAGGATTCCTGTAAATTCTAAGCAGGGAAATGATATGACCTGACCTACTCTGATGGCTCTGAGTGCCATGTGAGGAATGGTCTATAGGGGGCAGCAGGGAGCCATTAGTTAGGAGGCATTTGCTATCATAGAGGGAAGGCCAGCTTCACTAGCAAGTACCCTGTGCAGTCACACTTGTCCTGCATGTAAGGGCCTTGCACTTGACAATGCAATGCTGTTACCATTCTGCAATTCTTAATAATTTATGAACAAGGGACGCTGTACTTTCATTTTGCAACAGGCCTTGCAAATTAGGTGAAAGTAAAAGTGTTGGTCACTTAGTTGGGTCTGACTCTTTGTGACCCCATGGACTGTAGCCTGCCAGGCTCCTCTGTCCATGGAATTCTCCTTGTAAGAAGACTGGAGTGGGTTGCCATGCCCTCCTCCAGGGGATCTTCCCAACTGAGGGACTGAACCCAGGTCTCCTGCATTGCAGGTACATTCTTTACCATCTGAGCCACCAGGGAAGCAATTAGGTAGTCAGTCCTAAATACAGGTGAAGAAGGCAGAACAATGAAGCAGCAGCAGTCATACACAGCAGGTCAGTGAATGGTGTTGGTACAGCTGGTAGACCCTGATAATGGGCTGCATGTTCTTGTCAAAAGAGAACTCAAGGACAAGTCCCAGGTGTTTTACCTGAGTAATTGAGTGGAAATGGTGAAGACTAGGGGAAGACTGCATTAGAGCTGGGATGGTGAGTAAAAACCAAGAATCCAATTTCTGGCCTGTGAAGTTGAGATGCTGTTAGATATCCAAGTGGCACTATCAAGGGGAACACTGTACATATATGAGTGTGAAGGTCAGGAGACAGGTCTGGGATGGAGATACAAATTCTGGAGTTCCTGTGTGATAAATGTTTAAAGGGGATAGGATCAGTCAGTAAGATAATGTAGGAAGGGAAGAGTTAAAGACAGAAGCAGGAGCTACAAAGACTCCTAGTTTTTCAGTAGTCAAGTATGGACGTGAGAGTTGGACTATAAAGAAAGCTGAGCACCACAGAATTGATGCTTTTGAACTGTGGTGTTGGAGAAGACTCTTGAGAGTCCCTTGGACTGCAAGGAGATCAAACCAATCCATCCTAAAGGAAATCAGTCCTGAATATTCATTGGAAGGACTGATGCTGAAGCTGAAGCTCTAATACTCTGGCCACCTGATGCGAAGAACTGACTCATTGGAAAAGACCCTGATGCTGGGAAAGATAGAAGGCAGGAGGAGAAGGGGATGACAGAGGATGAGACGGTTGGATGGCATCACTGACTCGATGGACATGAGTTTGAGCAAGCTCTGGGAGCTGGTGATGGACAGAGAAGCCTGGCGTGCTGCAGTCCTTGCAATCTCAAAGAGTTGGACACAACTGAGCAACTGAACTCAACTGAAGGCCAAGTGAGGAGAGTGTGTCAAGGACAGAGCTATGAAGGAGACCTAGGAATCTCCCTCTGAGTGAAATATGCTCTATCAGTGATTCACTGATTACCTGCTTGTTCAGTGTAACACTGAAACACCCTACAGTCAGCCTGTGTCTAATCTGCCAGGCTGATCTATGTTTCCTAAAACATTCCTATTGATTGATCTCAAATTACACTGTGCCATTCCACTTAGAATCTCTCCCTCCCCGTCTTCATCTAGGCAAACTTTCTGACTCCTTTCTTTTAACTTCATCAAATCAATATTTTCTGAAACCTGATATTTACTGCCTGTGTCAACCTCTCATATTATATACAACAATCATATAATCTAAATTATTATTTAGTACCCATCTATGATCCACTTCCCAAAATGAATAAGCTCTGGTTGCTGTTACACTGCTTAGTATATACAGTAGATGCTCAGTAAGTATCTGTTGAGCAAATGAGTAATAAATAATGCTTTGAAGCTATGAAATATGGGGAAGTGACAAGAGTAGATAAATTAACCTGGCATGCAGCAGCATGTCTCACTGTGATCAAAGTCCTAGGCAGCCTGTGAGACAATACCTAAGTCTCATTCCTTCCTTTCTTCATCCAACAAATATTCACTGTGCATACCAGGTGCCAGGTAGTCTTCCAGTCATTAGAGATGCACCCATGAATAAAGCAGACAAAAAGCTTTGCCCTCATGGAACTACATTTTAGTGGGAATACCATACATTGGCATATTTTGTTTTGTATAAGCTTACATCTTTCTCCCCTGTTTTTCCCATCTGTCTACTATTGTTTGGTTTGAAAAGTTTCTGTGTGAACATTATTATTATTATTACCAATTCCATCTTTTCAGTTTTCCTCAAATACAGAACATATTACAAGAGAAGAGTTTCAGACATTCAGTCATCTTCAAAGTCTCTCTCTCACACACACAGACACACACACACACCAGTATACAGTACATGACAACTATAATACTAGGGTATATTCTAGATTTTTTAAATAGCTCAACTACTAGTTCATCAAAACTACTCAAAGTATTATAAATTTCACATAAATATCACAAAAGTAAAATAATAAACTCCATAGACACAAAATCACTTAACATTCTACCTGTCTCCTACAGATACACGAGGCTTTAAAATCCAATTAAGTTATGCTAGCAATGTTCAGTGTTAAGTTGTAGGATCTGAAATTACACAAAGAAATCTAAACTGAAACAGTGAAGCCACTTTATATCTTATATATAAATACATAAATGTTACCCTATCCAGCTTTGTCATTTACAAATTATGAGCTTGGGCAAACCACAACTTCTCTATGACTCAATAATCTCATTTCTGAAAATGGAAATAAGACTTAAAAAAAAAGTAACTAAAATAAACATCTAATTAATACGAAGCCATTTAAGAGTGTGTTACCCCTAAAATCGTTTCCCCTAAGCAGTTTTTTAAAAATTTGTAAACACTATCTTTTCTTCCTCTACATATAAACTGAAGATTCTTTAAAAAAAAAAAAAAACTAAGTTTTTTTTTTTTTTAATAAAAACAATATATCTCATGGCAATTGCATTAGATTCTTCAAGCAAGAGAGAGAATATGTAAGATGTTCATGAGTCCGGTTTTTTTGTACTTTGATTAACAAACTACTAAGAATATTTAAAGCCCGATCATCCCAAAGTTTAGATTAGTTCTTCCTAGTAGTAAGTTAAAGGCTTGATTATCATTATTCCTACCAATTCAGTGAACTAAATGGGAGCCTTGCTCCTAATAAAGGCACACATGGTATCTTTCCTTCGTTTTAAAAGGTTCAGGGGGAACAAATGTACACCCATGGTGGATTCATGTCAATGTATGGCAAAACAAATACAATACTGTAAAGTTAAAAATTAGATAAATAAACCAATAAAAAAAAAAAAAGGTTCAGGGAATCACAAACCAAGAGTTGAAAATCCAGTGCCTTCAAGGATCAGGCAAGCAACTTAAACTTGAGATCCGTTGGTAGGAAAACAGGACATGAAGGCCTGCAGCAAACCAGGAAGCAGAGCTCCCTCCCAGGTTCATCAGTTTAGTGTGTGCAGCAGTTCTGCACATTCACAGTAGAGACAGCAAAGACCTGTCTAATTACTGTGGCGATTTTCTGGCAGATGGTAGTAATGGCTTATTTAGCAAAATACATACATTACCATGATTTCTGACAGATACAAATAAAAACACTTGAGGAAGGATCACCTTTAAAAATTTGTACACGGCACCATACGGACTGGAGGTGGTCCCAGTTCTGCCTAAGACCATTTGGCTACTTTTGTGGTCAAAATTCAGCAGCAAGTGTTAAATTCTCAGAAGAGATCTCCAACAAATACAGCCAGATCAGACCTACCCACTGGAGCCAGGAAGCAGATGGTTACTCTGGAGGTAAGTCCCCCTAACAAATGAAAAGGACTACTCAATGTGTGTATTGGGCCAGCCTATAAATGGTATAATTTCAATGATCTTACTTCCTCATGAAAAAAAAAAGACTGCCTACTCAAATACCTTCAACAGGTAACCTGATGGCTATTATTTCATATTTAGTAACAAAAGGTTTAAAATCAAATGCCCAGTTTGACTCATGCCCATTCATTCTTCAAATGTATTCAGAATTGGTAGAATAAAAAAGATCAGAACAGGATAAAAAGTAGATGCCTAAAGATAGTGTTACTAAGAAGAAAAGAAATGAAGAAAGGAGATGCTGGGATAATAAAGATAAACTTTTCATACTTCACAGTTTTGCCTATGGTTTAGCCCTGTTGATTTTCAACTGTGAGTGAACAAAGAGAAATTGTGTACTGAGGTATTTTTATCCTGCAAAGCTGTGAAGCTTTGTAGAAACACCACCACATGCCAATACTGTTTCTCAGGACCTATAATTTGAATCTTAAATACAGCTAAACGCATTTTAAAAAGAGTAGTCATCCTGGAGAGATTCATTAATCAAGGTATACTGCAAATTCTTAACTTGAAAATGCTGACTTTTGGTCAGTTACTCTACTAGCTTTTTATTGAACATCAAGTTGCTGGAACAAAGATAATGAGCTCATAGTCCCTGACCTCAAAGAGCTCACTATCTGGTAGAGATGTAAACAGAAACAGTAAAAGTAAAATGAAAAGTGAAATGTGATTAGTGGTTTACTAGCAAATATATAGCATTATAGGAACTTGGTGGAGATGATGCTTTTATCCTGTGTGGGGAGAAATGGCTGGAGAGGTTTACATCTGAGCTGAATCTGAAAGGATGAACAGGGGTGTGGCAAGCAGGAAAGCACGAAAGAGCACTGCAGACAGTGGGAGAGGAGAGAACTCAGGGAAGATGAGAAATGACTGGTTTTGCACTAGTGCACACTTGAGCTGGAATGGCAGCAGAGTAAGAAGGGCTTAGAAGCCTGAGGAACCGAGAGAGCAGGCGGAAGAGGCGGGGATTCCAAAGACAAGCGATGTTCAGGGAGCAACAACAGTACCCAGATGATGAACAAATATTCCTCTCCTCCTCCAGCCCTAAGGCAGACACCCGAGGACTCGAAAGAAGGAAATTCCTCCAGCCTTAAGGCAGAAACACCCGAGGACTTGAAAGAAGGGAATTATATAAAATCCTTGTTGCTTAATTATGCCAATGGTTTAATTATGTATATATGTGTGTGTGTCCATACATACACATATATACTCCCAGTAACTTTTTACTATTATTTGGAAACCCTATTTCATCAAAATAGTAAGCCTTCAGGAGCAGTCTTCAGCTCAAGGGCTGTGGGCACACCTGCTATGGCTCTTCAGAAGGAAAGGGGCCATGTTTTCTGTTAATTTCCCTAAGAAGCTTGCTTGCACCAAACAGCATTCCTCATGAGGGCCTGTGGTGGCCTTTTAAAAGACTGGATAAAACACCAGGGCTAGCTTTTCATGGTACTTCTATCCCACTGGTATTTTTGCAGGTTTACTACAGCTATCTATTAATACATTTTAAAATTATTGTATTAACACTTCAATGAAGACATCTAGCTTCTTTCACATAATCCTTCACTCTTAAGTGATAATTAAAAAGGAGCAGTTCAAGGGGAAAGGATGTGAGAACAGGGCATGCTTATGGCAAAGCAAGCTAGCTGCCTTTTTGGGTGAGCTCTTTAGGACTTCCAGTCCCCTGGTCCTTCAAAAAATCTTTGATGAAGAAGACTTCCAGCCCCATGTTTTACAAAATCACACATTTGGGTGCCTCAGGAGAGCCATCAGCCAAAGCATCACCGCAGGAGGGGATGATAAGATTTCCAAAGGCAACTTGGGAAATTTTCAAGATTAGTATCCTTTATACTTTTCATAAAGATTTTGAACATCTAGTGGAAGATTTATACACTACAACTCCAGGGGTTTCAGATCTATACATGATGGTGGGCACATTAAAGAGTCCTTGAGGGCAAGAAAAGGGTACATGAAGATTGTGCAGGGAATGTGAACTCAGATTCCTGGGTCTGAATCTGGATAATATCTAGGAACATCTAAAGCACTACTTTAGGTATTTTGTTTTGAAAAGAGGATTATTACCACGAACTCTCTCTAAAAAAAATCTTCACATCCTTTTCCTCAGCTCTAGCTCTCTTTCTGCTCTATTTCCAATTTAAACTTGATTAAACTAATTTATCACCTCGGGGCAGGAATTCAAAAAGAATCTTTGTGTGCAACTGTCTTTTCATCATGAGAACTAAAGACACACCAGGATGGGTTGGGAATATCTCTGGGACAGGAGTACTTACTCAGGGAAGTCATAAACGTAATAGTTAATATTTATTGAGCACTCTGTGCCAGACACATCATATATTATATAGTGCTATTCAATCATTATCACAACCCTGACATAAACGCCACTATCACATTTTACAAAATACGAGGCAACGAACACACAGAATGGCCATGTACTTCGCCGAAAATCAGCCAGCCAGTCACTGGGGAAGCCAGTCTCTGAAACCCCGCAGTGAGACCCCAGAGCCCGACCTCTCACCCATCTCACCCTATTAGGGCATCTTCATAGGCCCAGAGCTGCTTTCTAATAAAACTCCGGACCGTCTCACGAGAGAGAAGGATATTCCTCAAAAGGAAGCAACAAAGGATGCAAACATCCTTGATGAGTGTTTCTGACCTCAGGTGCTTTTTCTGGTAAAAACAGTTTTGCTGTTGATCTGATGATTACCTCCCCAGGCCCCACCCCACCCCAGCCCCTCCGTACTGAGCAGCAGCCACGTGTTCTGGAGGTGACTGACCCTCCCTCCCATACATGTCCACAGGTGGGCTCGAAGCCTTAGGCTACGCTTCCCATCTTCACTGACACATTTACTGGTTCCAGGATAAACTCAGAATCCATGGTGGCCCATGGAAGGAAGTGAATGACGGGTTGGTTGAAGACAAAGTCACTTAGCTCCTGGGGCCTCGTAATGAAAAAAAGAGGCAGATAATCCTGGGAGCTGCAAGTGGCCGTCCTGCTACCGAGAGAAAGGTCACTCTGAAAACAGGCGAGCTGGAGAAAAATGGGCCCAAAAAGTCAGAACAGAGCTACAACACTGGTGACACTGAGAACTCCTAAGTAAAGCTGCAGCTAAAGCGCACAGTGCCACTGGATGCAATTCGTGTGAGTCAATAGATGCCTTTTATTTTTAAGCAAGTTGGCGTTGGATTTTTCTGACACCTACAAATGCAAGCATCTAACTAGTATACTAACCATTAACCTCAATATTTGTCAAAAACTCTGTCAATAAAATATGCTTCAAATAAGATCACCAGAAAGCTAAAATCCAATACTATTATTTCCCTGGTCATAAGATTATCTTTATTGAACTCTGACTTACTTCTATGACCTCAATTTTTATTAACAATTAACTGTTTTTCTATAAAACTGATTTTAGTTTATTATTCATTTTACTGTTTAAGAAACTTTATATACAAGTTTACATTAATATTATGTAAACATACATTTAAACATGAAAAGAACACTGTCATATGCCCAACTCTGTGTGGCTACTGGGACTCACATCAAGCTTATGTTCAACCATAGCTGAACATTCTAGAATTTTGTGGTATATGTTTCCTAATTGCCAGAACTTTCATTATTTGACTCCTCAAGTTCTTGTTTTAAAGTTGGCATTTTAATTTATCCAGGCTATTCACAGTAAGGGTCATTTTACATCCCAGTTTATCTGGGACAGTTTACACTGCTATCTCAGTGTGGCTTTCTCTCTGGTTAGGCCTACTTTCCTTCTTAAAAGTATCCTGTTTTACATGAAAAGATGCTCAACATCACTCATAATCAGAGAAATGCAAATCAAAACCACAATGAGGTGCCATCTCATGCACCTCAGAATGGCTGCTATCCAAAAGTCTATAAGCAATAAATGCTGGAGAGGGTGTGGAGCAAAGGGAACCCTCTTACACTGTTGGTGGGAATGCAAACTAGTACAGCCACTATGGAGAACAGTGTGGAGATTCCTCAAAAAACTGGAAATAGAACTGCCATATGACCCAGCAATCCCACTGCTGGGCATACACACTGAGGAAACCAGAATTGAAAGAGACAGGTGTACCCGAATGTTCATCGCAGCACTGTTTATAATAGCCAGGACATGGAAGCAACCTAGATGTCCATCAGCAGATGAATGGATAAGGAAGCTGTGGTACATATACATGATGGAATATCACTCAGCTATTAAAAAGAATGGATTTGAATTAGTTCTAATGAGGTGGATGAAACTGGAGCCTATTATACAGAGTGAAGTAAGTCAGAAAGAAAAACACCAATACAGTATATTAACGCATATATATGGAATTTAGAAAGATCGTAATGATGACCCTATATGCGAGACAGCAAAAGAGACACAGATGTAAAGAACAGACTTTTGGATTCGGTAGCAGAAGGCGAGGGTGGGATGACATGAGAGAATAGCATTGAAACATGTATATTATCATATGTGAAATAGATTGCTAGTCCAGGTTCAAAGCATGAGACAGGGTGTTCAGGGCCGGTGCACTGGGATGACCCTGAGGGATGGGATGGAGAGGGAGGTGGAAGGGGGGTTCAGCATGGGGAACACATGTACACACGTGGCTGATTCATGTCAATGTACAGCAAAACCACTACAATACTGTAAAATAATTAGCCTCCAATTAAATTAATTAATTAAAAAATAAATTAAAAAGAAAAAGGCATCCTATTTTAAATGATTAATTATATAATTATCCTATTTACAGGGCTTCCCAGGTGGTGCTAGTGGTAAAGAACCTGCCTGCCAATGCAGGAGACTTAAGAGACGCTGGTTCCATCCCTAGGTGGGGAAGATCCCCTGGAGAAGGAAATGGCAACCCACTCCAGTATTCTTGCCTGGAGAATTCCATGGACAGAGGAGCCCGGCAGGCTACAGTCCATAGGGTCGCAAAGAGTCAGACATGACTGAAGCGACTTAGCACATAGCACATCCTATTTACAACTTCTTTTTTAAATATAAAGGGACCTGGCTATAAGATCATCATCCTAATATATAAGAAAAATCATTTATAAAATAATTAATCTTTATGAAATGTATATATGGAGAAAAGTAAAAACTCCAAGGACTAGTTTAAATGTGGTGGAAAGAAAATGCTTCGGTGCTGTTACTGCGTTAGGCAAAAATTTTATTTGCAGATACTTCTCTGAGCGTGAATTACATTCCCCATAAACTATACACAGATCTACTGAGTGAGAGGGTCCTTTCTGCTTCCCTCATAACAAGACAAGGCAGATACAGCAGGATAAGTTCTCCCCAGGAGAGAATGTGAATCGCAACTTGCTCCCTGCTGTTTGAAGTCTTAGCATAGAAATGAAACCCCTCTGCAACCAGCGTTCTGTTCCCAAAAGGAGAGGCTTTTCTTACCAGGTTTTTGAAGAAAACCCACAAATAATGAAAGAATTAAAAATAAAAACTTTTGAGACAAGGATTTTTAGCTGAATTAGTGATATAAACATGCAGAAGTTAAACAAAGAAGCTGAATGCTGCTGACTTCCATGTTTCTGTACCTAGTTTTGCCTTCCCTTTTTATTTCAACCCAACAAGTACTTCCAGATATCTATTATTTGTCAAGTACTATGCTAAGCGCGGAGAAGGCAATGGCAGCCCACTCCAGTATTCTTGCCTGGAAAATCCCATGGACAGAGGAGCCTGGTGGGCTGCAGTCCATGGGGTCGCTGGGAGTCGGATATGACTGAGCGACTTCACTTTCACTTTTCACTTTCATGCACTAAAGTGACTTAGCAGCAGCAGCAGCAGCAGCATGCTAAGTGCTGAACATACAAAAAGAAAAAGAAGGAAGGGAAAATGGACAGGAAAGGAAGAAAAATAAAGCTCTCATTCTCTGCTCTTATGCAGTTTGTAATGCTGTAGAAGATGCAACCATGTACACCTCAACAGCAGACATTTATACACTACCAGTGAAGAAGAACAGAATGGGGGCGCACAGGAAAGGGTGGGGGGCAGATCCTGCTTGGACTGGGGAGTGGAAGACACGAGGTTTCTCTGAGTGACACCTGGGTTGGTTTTAAAGGCTCTTGGCAGAAGGTAGATAAGGCATTCTAGGTACAGGATGCAACATGTTACCTAGGCATAAAATGTACAATTGCCTAGTCCATCTGGGAACACAACTTTAGTGTTATGTAACTGTTGGACATCTAGGTAAAGGGGAAGAGCTGAAAATGAAGCCAGGAAGTGAGACAACAGCCAGATGATCAGAAACGCCCGAATGCCATTCAAGGGCAGGCAGTCAGAAGAAGGCCTGACTTGCCGAGCGGCTCAGTGGTAAAGAATCTGCCTGCCAATGCAGAAGACATGGTTTGATCCCTGATCTGGGAAGGTCCCACACGCCTCTGAGCAACTAAGCCTGGGAGCCACAGCTACTCAGCCCACGTGCTGCAGCTCCTGAAGCCCGAGGGCCCCAGAACCCGCGCTCTGCAACTAGAGAAGCCACCGCAATGAGAAGCTTGTGCTCCGCCAACCGAGTGTAGCCCCCGCTCGCCGCGTCTAGAGAAGAGCCCACAGGACAACAAAGACGCGGTACAGCCAGAAAAAGAAAAAAGAAGGCCCTAAAAAACTCTGAGTCAGTGTGTGAAATATCCAGCACAGGATATCTGAGATACTGAGCTGCTGATTCTGTTCTCAGACGCTTCTGCTTTGACAGCACCCACATCTGGCAATCTGTCTTTCCACTTGACAGCAACCATGCCGCCACCTTTCCATCCCTCCCTCACTGCACTGTCAATAAATATTTGTAGATAATCCTCTCTGTGTGTTTTCATGAGGTTCAAAGATGGAAAGCTCTCTAGAGCAAGAAGAGTATCTAGTGACTTTTTCTAAAATTGAGTCTTAACTTAGTGATCACAGTAAGTAAGTGAAGTCGCTCAGTCATGTCCGACTCTTTGCGACCCCGTGGATGGTAGCCTACTAGGCTCCTCTGTGCATGGGATTTTCCAGACAAGAGTACTGGAGTGGGTTGCCATTTCCTTCTCCAGGGATCACAGTAGGAATTTGAAAATGTTGACTAATGATAAATAAAATACATGAGCTACGACTTAGGGCTCAGATTACTCTCCTGTTTTGGTAATTTACCCACTGGTACTCTTCCTAGTCTTCCCTGGTGCCTCAGATGGTAAAGCGTCTGCCTACAACGCAGGAGACCCAGGGTCGATCCCTGGGTCAGGAAGATCCCCTGGAGAAGGAAATGGCAACCCACTCCAGTACTCTTGCCTGGAAAATCCCATGGACAGAGGAGCCTGGTGGGCTACATACAGTCCATGGGGTCACATAGAGTCGGACATGACTGAGCGACTTCACTATGCTATGCTCACTCTTCCTAAGTTTAAGTACTTTTTGATTCTTTAACTTTTTACATAAATTGTCAATCACATTGAAATTCTAAAGGCATCTCTACCCTTCTGCCTTCGTGAGCACATTACACAGGGTGGTAGAGAGCCAGTCTGAGCCTCACAGCAGGGCATGCATTTGGCCACAACACAAGAGCCACCACGCTCAGCCTGGGCCTGGAGAAAGCCCCTGTCCTAACACTCGGGAAGTCTGAGATGAGCTTATCAAGTCCTGCCGACTCTACCTCCAAACATCCTTAAACTCAGTCTCTCATCTCCCTTCAGCCTAGCACCACCTTGCTTAGTCATTCCGACGCTTTGTACCTGGGCTTTGACGCCAGCCTCTAACTTACCTCCCTGGTTTCAGTCTCTGCACCGTGGCCAGAACGCATGTGTGTGTGCTCACTCATTCAGTCGTGGCCAATTCCTTGCAATCCCATGGACTGTAGCCCTCCAGGTTTCTCTGTCCATGGGATTTTCCCAGGCAAGAAAACTAGAGTGGGTTGCCATTTCCTCCTCCAGGGAATCTTCCCGACCCAGGAATCAAACCTGAGTCTCCTGTGTCTCCTGCATTGGCAAGCATTCTTTACCACTGTGCCACCTGGGCAGCCATGGCTAGAATGACCCTTCTAAAAACACAATCCCTTCACTTTCCATCCAGATTAAAATTCTTCAGTGCCTCCGTAATAGCAATAGCACACCAAGCCCAAATTTCTTACACAGCACATATGACTCTTTAACAAGTTGTCTAACAAGCATAAGAGGCTCTTTAATACTTGCAATCGTCTCTCCTGTCATTCACTCACTCAACATATATTTCCTGTCTACCTACCACATGTCAGGAACTATTCTACACACTCAGGGTGTGTGTGTGTGTGTGTGTGCGCGTATAAGTGGACAAAAAGCAAGTATACATAAAAACAAACCATGGGAGCTTAAACTGCACTGGGGCAAAGTTGGCAATACATACAGTAGGTAAATTACATTAGGTGATACATGCTACTGAAGAAAACACAAGCATAGAAGTAAACAGAGTGGTCAGGGCAGGCCTCACTGGAAATGTAGAATTTGAGAGGAGACTTGAAAGAGGTGAGGAAGCGAGCCATGAAGCTATCTGGAGAAAGCATGCTCCAGGCAGGAAAGACCACCCAGTGCAAAGACCTCATATGGAAGTGTGCTCGTGGGCTGTTAGGAGATCAGTGCGGATGGAGCAGAGTGAGCAAGGGGAGGGAGAGAGCAGGTTCAGACGGGGACAAGGGGAAGAGGAGGGTGGGCAGACCATGGAGGTCCCTGCAGACAACTGCAAGGACTTGGATTTTATTCTGAGTAATATGGGAAGCGTTGCAAGTTACAGGTGCGCAAAGGAATGGCACGACTTGACAGGTTTTTAAAAAACCACTCTGGCTACTGTGCTGCCAGCAGACAGCAGCGGGGCAAGGGTGGAAGCAGGAACTCTGCTAGGAGGCTCTGGCCGTGATCCAGGTGAGACACAACGGCAGATCACGTGGGTGCTGAGAAATGGTCAAACGGCAGATGTGTAATGTTTGGAAGGTACACTCAGGAAGATTTTTCTGACACATTGGATGTGAGGTGGGAGAGAGGAGTCGAGAATGTAACCGGGGTTTTCGGATTGAGAAAATGGAAGGACAGACTTGGCATGAGCTCAGAGCAGGTTTGCTGGGGCAAGACTGGGAGTTCAAGTTTTTGACATCTTTGAAAGGTTGACTGGACTTCCCACCAGGCTTTTGGATATTTAAGATCAGAGTTCAAAAAAGGGATGGAGCTTATTTTTTTAAACATTTAATTTTTTTTGGCTGTATGAGGGCTCCATTGTGGTGCACAGGCTCTTGGTCGCTGCACATGAGTTTTCTCCAGTTGCAGTGTGTGGGGGCTACTCTCTAGGTGTGGTACGAGGGCGTCACATTGCAGTCTTGTCTTGTTGTAGAGAATGGGCTCTAAGGACACGCAGGCTCAGTAACTGTGGTGCATGCACTCAGCTGCCTTGTGGCAAGTGGGATCTTAGTTCCCCGGCCAGGGATCAAACCCACGTCCCCCACTCTGGCAGGCAGATTCCCAACCACTGAGCGCCCAGGGAAGTCCCTAAGGCTGCAGCTTCTGCTTGCCCTGTATGAAACAAACCCTACCTTCCAGGCTTGTAGAACCACACACAGGTCCCTGCACGGGTCCCTGATGTTTTCCCCAGGCTTTTGTGCCTGCCTGCCTGTCTGTCTAGAGTGTTCTTACTCCCATCTTTTCCCACTTGGTCAAAAAAAGTCTCAGCCTTCAAGACTTATGTCCTAGAGTATGTGAGTTTATGAAACTCACATGATTATCATCTCCTGAATTACCCTGTTTCCTTAAGTCACTGAAGAAATTGAACTATACCATAGCTGGTCTTTCAGCATACTCCAAAAGGCTAAACAACTTTAATGGTTTCTTTGGTAAGGAAAAAGCAGACATTTCATAACACAGCAGGTGACTTGCCTGATCTGATCACCAGAAATCTTTAGAAACTTTTAAAGAATATTAAGACCACAGAAAAATATTTTGGCAAAGAGCTGAGTAATCAGATTTTGCTTTTTCCAAGTTCAGTAGTTATTTGAAGAAGATAAATTCTCACAGACTTGTATTACATAATAAACTTTACAGGCTAAAAACAAAGAGGAACATCTGCCTGTGTTCCAAAGTTATTTACTGTTATAAAAAATTTTCATTTTGATTGTCATCCTTTCCCTTGCCCTAGGGAGGCACTGAAATTAGAGGAGTTATTGGACAAGAAAACTAGTCTCTGTTTCATTCCCGAGAGACAGACATCTGATCTAATTGAGAGGGGCGGGGGGCTGGGGGGGGCAGAATTTAAAAGATGTGAAATTGAGAGCTGATCCAGTTCAGTCACTGTGGATATTGAGAGGGGCTGTGGCTGCCACTTGGAAGTGTGAGCCCAACAACCAGTTCAGTGCAGCTACAACCTTCTAAAATGCATGCACCACGGGGGCAGAGATTTTCTTTTTTTTTTGTTCACTACTATTTCACACAGTTAAGTATGGGGTAAATGAAAAAATATGTAATTCTAGACTATATGGGGGATTGAAATACGTTCAATATAAACTATAAAACAAGTACATTTCTTCCAAGTTTAAAAAATTGTTGACTCTTTGAAAGTCACAAAATTTGAAGTATCAAGAATTTGCAATCATAACCTTTAAGTATGAATTACAAAAGGGTAATAACCACGTCCAAAAGTGTGGAGGAGGGACACCAAAGCAAAATCTCTAACAAGGTAATAGTTTATAAAAGTTCTTTGTAGATTAAGAAAAAAGGATGGTATTCTAGCAACTAGTTATACTTGCTTTTTAGTGTACAGTATTTTAGATACACATTCATCATGGGAAAATTATAGCCCTTGAAAATAAAATGGTGCAAAGATCTTATAACATGTCTTTAGAGAATCAAGATTTATAAGGACAACTAGAAAAAGACATTTAAAAAATTTGATTCCAGGTTATAGTAACAAAGTAGCTTAATACACCCCAAATTAACAGCCTAGGTTCTGAAAGTTTCCTTACCAAAGAAACTTTTTGAGTTTAATTTTAATATAACTGACATTGTATTAGTTTCAGGTATACACGGTAATGATTCAGTCAAGTGTATACCCTGGAAAATGATCACCACGGTAAGTCTAACTTCCGTCGGCATACATGGTTGAAAAAAAATTTTTTTTCTTGCGATGAGATCTTTTGGGATCTCTTCTCTCAGCAACTTTCAAATGTGCAATAAACTATTATTAACTATAGTCAGCACGCTGCCCATGACATCCTCATGACTTACTTATTTTGTAACTAAAAATTTGTTCTTATTTATTTGATTTTAAAAACAAACAAACTTTGAAGAAAACACTTGCAACAATAACTGTTGTTTTTATGCAGTCAATAGGCAATCTAATATACGTATTTCAATTCTTAAAAAAAAAAAACCCACACACACCAGGTATCATTTTAAAGTTAAAACGCACCAACCTCTTTAGCCTCATGTAGTTTTCATTGGCAGCAGGTCGGCATTCAGCTCTCTGTACCACTATTCCTTCCAGGGAAAGCTTATCTTGAATGGAGAGAAAAAAATTCACAAATGCATTTAGATAACATTTATCATTTTCAAGACTGTATTTTGACATACTAACCACAGTAACAGTGATCACAATCAAATGCAGACAATAATATAAATCAAGGAAAGACAAGGAATATTTTTAAGTTTATAGTGGTATCACTGATCAGAATAGCAAAAAAACTTACTCGTGGCTAGTAAAAAACTGGGCTCCTGTCAGGTTTATTTACTAGACTGCCGCAGCCTCTTGCCAATAACAGCTTTTATAGACTTAGCTCTTTCTAAAGAGAGTGGCTTAAAAGGGCATAAAATCAAATAGAAATTTGAAGGGTGTACAGGCTATATCATCTTTGAAGGATGTACAGAGAAGTACCTTCTGAAAACACAGTCTAAAGCACTAAATCAAAGGTATATACATACACGTATTTGAATGTGTGGGTACGCACACATATATGTGCAAAAAAGAAAATTCTAGAATACACTGACTAGAACAGCTAGCCTAAAAAATACTGTGAAACTAGTCAGGTTCTTGCCTAGGTTATATGGAATATCAGTTCTGCGTGCCAGTTGCTCTACCTTCTATTTTTCAGCAAAATGATTAATATGGGTGTGGTCAAATTAGAGCTTTTAAAATGCTATGAATATTTGTCCAAACAGAAGGAAAATTTTCCCACATTAGTAAGAATTCTTATGGTGACCCTGATACAATATTCAAGAGAAACAAAAGTTAGCACCTATGGTACTGCGTGCCTACTAGGCACCAAGTCACTTTAGATCTCATCTTATTTGATAATGCATATATGACTGACCCACGATGGCAGCAGCTTTACTGCAGTCTGGAAATGGATGACTATGGTTAGGCACAGTTACAGTTCAATCATATTTCTAAGAGAATTCACCCAAGTATCCAGGAGAGATTCAGGAACTCCTTTGGCTCCTCAGCAGTGCATTTATGATCCATTTTTTGAGGGCCGATGACCTCATACATTCCACAAACACTAACTAAGTGCCTGCCAGGCGAAGCGAACCATCTAGGCCCTGCAGCATCGAAGATGACTGAGACACAGTACTGTCTTCAAGAAGCATACAGGTCACTGGGTGAACAGATAAACTGACCAAACATAAAATGCAGATGGAACCCCGCCCACACGATTTATATAGAAAAATTTTTTGGGCTTTCCTGGTGGTCCTGTGGTTCAGAATCCACCTGCCAATGCAGGCGACATCGGTTCGATCCCTGGTCTGGGAAGATTCCACAAGCCTTGAGGCAACTAAGTCCGTGCGCCACAGCTACTGAGCCCACATGCTCTGGAGCCCCAGTGCTGCAGCTGCTGAACCCGAGAGCCACAGCTAACAAGCCCATGCTCCATAACAAAAGAGGCCACCGCCACCAGAGGCCCGAGCAGTGTAACTAGAGAGCAGCCCGCATGCAGCAACAGAGACCCGGCATATCCATCAGTAAAACATCAATGGGGTCTTCCACACACCAAAAATTTTACGGTGACCTTTGTGATTTTGTCTCCAAAGTCCTGGAACTCCTTATTACACCCTGTAAGTACTAACTGCAAACACACAGTAATTCAATAGTTCGAGGCAACGTAAGCACAAACCTCAAGGTACGGGCTGACAGGTGACGGCAAAGAGTGATGATGAGAAGCATGTCTACCTTATACCAAAATATGGCAGGAAGGAAACAATAAGCAGGCTGAAGTTATTTTATATTGAATTTAAATTCTAAAAGTAATTTCCTCTTATTAATAAATTTAGTAAGATTAAAATTTGAATTTTCTTAAAGCAAAAACAAATCTTATATTCAAGCATGCCCCTTCACAGAAGCTGCAAGTTCAAGCTAGAACGATTCTTGTCATAACAATCACAAGATTTGGGAAAGACTCCAATCTACAGGGCCTTAAATGCATAAGAAAAGCTCACTACTGAAACATAAATTAATCCTTTTTAAAAATCAAATAAATCTAGAATACTGTCTCCAAAGATAATTTAGTTACATACCCATGTGTTTACTAATGTTGAACACTAAAAAGCTACCTTTCAATACCACCTGTGAATGTTCCCCACTCACTTAGCAGTACCTACTCCTGGGTGGGGGCTTCCCTGGTAGCTGAGCTGGTAAAGAATCCACCTGCAAAGCAGGAGACCCTGGTTCAATTCCTGGGTCGGGAAGATCCACTGGAGAAGGAATAGGCTACCCATTCCAGCATTCTTGGGCTTCCCTGGTGGCTCAGATGGTAAAGAATCCATCTGCAATGCGGGAGACCTGGGTTCGATCCCTGGGTTGGGAAGATCCCCTGGAGAAGGGAAAGGTTACCCACTCCAGTATTCTTGCCTGGAGAATCCCCATGGACAGAGGGGCCTGGTGGGCTACGGTCATGGGGTCGCAACGAGTCGGAAGGGACTGAGCGACTAAGCACAGCAGAGCACAGCACTCTCGGGTGGACAGGGTGAATTTAATTTTTATTTAAAAGTTCCTGCTGAAGATGTTTCACACATATAATACCTGAAAGGGTACAGGCATCTAAAGCACCTACCCGCTTTAACCTGGCCACCACTCATCATCACTCTTCTCCAACAAGGTCACTCAAAGCAGGAAAATTCACTTCCCCAAACCATGATTTCCTGTCCATTGTATTCTCTTTTTAAACCTAAAATAGCTTCTCAAGTGAAAGGAAAAGTCTTCATCACCAGCAATGAAAATTTCCATCAACTGGCTGCTCTTAAATAAGGCCACATCTCTGTTCACTCTTTGCCCTTTCCCCTCTCTTCCAAAATAAAATTAAAAAAAAAAAGACAATTTACTTATAATACAGACTCCTAAGCAAGATATAAAACCATCACACACTTTTTAAAACCTCACAAGAACATGTTCTTTTTTTTTCTTCTTCACTAAACTGTGCTGCTTCTCTAAAACACTGCTTAAGATTTCAGGGGAAAGCTATTGTTATGATATTTTAAGACAGCTGAAAGCACTCCCTTGCACACCACTGCTGTTAAGTACAGATCATAGTCATTAATATAGGAACCTTGACTTAAAACTACTTTGTTGGCTCAGTTTGAAAGACTGTAAATACTTGAAAAATGAGCTTTTCCCCATATATTTGTCGAATATTTACTGAGTGCCTTTTATGTAAAAGATAATGCAAACACATCAGGAATAACATAGAAATATGAAGCTTGGCTCCTGCCCTCAAGGAGCAGAGTCTAGTGCAGCCATCCACAAATGTGAGGATCCAAAAGAACTTTTTATGTGGATTTCATCTACTGATATTGACCATACTAGAAATGAAAACTGAAAAATGCTTAGAAAATCAGAGTGAAAAAGGCAAAAAGGCTTGATATCATTAGGAAAATAGTTTTGATTTCCCAGGCCCCTGGAAAGTGTCTCAGGGACCCATCCTCTACCCAGTGGCTTCCAGATTACTTTCTGGGAGCTTGCTGGTATGAGACAGGTATATAAACTACTCTAACACCCTAGGAGCACTTCTGCTAGGCCTCCCCTTAACCCACGTCTAGATTACCAAGGCTCTCGGTTTCCCTCTTAAATATGGTGACAGATGCCCAGAGCTTGCTATACACTAGTGGGTAGTAGGTTAATTTCTATTACTCCCACACACTTCTGCTCAAGCTATGCTAGAACCTGTTTATGCTAGTTTTACTGTTAGTAATTATGCAATCTGATTATATATTATATAATCCTATTAATTAGGAGTACGGGGAAGGGAGACTTTCTATGAAAACTAAGTTTAATGCTTTGTAAGATGTGATATGGGCTTCCCTAGTGGCTCAATGATAAAGAATCCGCCTGCGATGCAGGAGATGCGGATTTGATCTTGGGTCGGGAAGATCCCCTGCAGAAGAAAATGGCAACCCACTCCAGTATTCTTGCCTGGAGAATCCCATGGACAGAGGAGTCTAGCAGGCTACAGTCCATGGGGTCGCAAAGAGTCGGACACGACTGAGCAGCTAAAGAACAACAGGATGTGATATAAAGATAAGTTGCTAAAAACTTGTCAAATTCGGTACTGGAGTGACAACTAGAGACTAGAAGAGCAACAAAAGTCTAGAAGGTTCTACATCTGTACTGTCTCACTGTCTAAAGTCTTGCTCCTTTTTCAAGAAACCAAGATTAAACATCTAAACTAAATTATGGGTTTACTTTCCACAAGAAAGAGAAACCGGATAATCAGCACCCTACACTGAGAGCAAAGGCCTTGTCCTACATGTACACTGGTGACTAAATGTACATTTGTGGGTCTTAAAATGTTTAAGGCAGTAGGAATACATACTATTATCATTTTACGATTCCCGACCTTCCATAGAGGCTGTGGGATTCTGCTGTACTAAGTAGAATTTATTATCGTTTTTGAGGGTTATCTCTCCTTAAGCCTGGCCGTTTGTTCAACTTTTCTTTAGATTCTGGGAACTATTCCAGGACCTCTTCTAAATTTTCTCACCTCCCCCACTTCTTGGGCTAGACTGGTTTGCATACTGGTTTCTGCTCCTTGCAGCCCAAAGAATCTTCATGAGTATGAACACACACCTTTATGATGGTATATTATTGATCTATATACTGCCACCTAGTGTCAGAAAAAAATTGAGAGAAAGTATTAAAGGCTAAGTTACACAAATGCATTCTTATAACAAGAGTGGAAGCATCCTAGTTCTAAATCTGTCAGTAAATCTGTTGGACATCAGGAAGTTACTTAGGAGAAGTTACTTCACACCTCTGGGCCTTGGCATCCATATGTATAAGGAAGTCACTGGGATGTCTTCCAATTCTCTTTCACTAAAATTAACAAAACAAAACTGGCCTTTCCCTCCAACTGGGGATGCTTTATTGTTTCATCAATATCTATTCTGTTTGCCCTAATACTTTCTAAAGACCTAGATATCATTAAATTTTCTTTGAGCAGGAATTAGAGAAAAAGGCTTTCTGGGAACGACAAATAGAAAATGTTGAGAAGCTGTCCAGGACTTGAAAACACACAAACTTCTTTTCTAAGCTGGACCTTCCTACTCTTTACCTCAATTTGACATATACTACTGTATGATGATGGAGAAGGAAATGGCAACCTACTCCAGTATTCCTGCCTGGAGAATCCCACGGACAGAGGAGCCCGGTGGGCTATCATCCATGGGGTCACAAAGAGTCGAATATGACTGAGCGACTAACACACACACACACACACACCAGTATGATGTAGAACCCAAGAGAAACAGCTGACTGGCACTTTTACAAGTTAAGGGCCTGGCTAGTCTAAACAAGTTAAAGTGACAGGTAAGCAGGAAGGGTGCCCATTAACACTGGCACGTAAGTAATGAGAGCAGTGTGTTAAGAAGACGTTGGGCATCAGGAAGTTACAGGCATTCATTTCCACGAGACCACTCCGGATCCAGTTCAACGTGGAGGCCTTTAAGAGCACTGCCAACTCAAGTTAAAACAGACAAGGTTAGAGTCAAGATTCTGGGCTGACCCTTGAGGTCTTGAAGCTACTTCCTTGATTCTTCTTTACCTCACACCTGTGTCTGTCCTCTCTGGAAAAGGACTAAAGAAACAGTATTTCAAGAGATCAAGAGCATTTAAAAGGTAAACCATTGCTTAATATTCCTGCTAGTCTCCACTGTTCTCATTTAAAATCTTTTCCTAGCAGTTTCTGCCTGTGGTTAGGGTAAGGCCTATTAATACAAGCTACTTGGCATCTTAACAAACCAGTTGGGCAAAGTTTCGATCCCTGCATTATTAAGAACGTGTTTCTAATTGTATTCAAATTTGTGAATTGATGTTCTGATCTCCATTTAATATTCAGGAATTTTAGGAAGAAAAGATCATACTCAGATTTCAGTAAGCCTACAGAGTCAGAATTTGATTAATTACTTCAAAAGCAACAAAATGAGCAGCCATTTAAGTATTCCGCCAAACTATGCTATATAGTGTTCTCTTGTAAGGATATTCAAATTACAAACATGCCTGAATAGCTGGGAATTCCCAGTTTTAAACCAAATACTGAAACCATAATTTGAGGATTAGACTCAGGATTAGAAAACATCTCAGTTCCTGCATTCATAGTACTGCTCTTCAACTTGTCCCCTCTGGACTGGGAGAAAGGTTTCTGTACACTCCTATACAAGGGATGCCCTAATGCTCACCAAAGAGTATCTGTGAATGACAAGACCAGCTGCCCAGGAGAGGAAAGAAAAATGTGACCTTAGGTAAAAAATCAAAGACAGATGATTTAAATGTACAAAGGAGCCTGGATTGCTCTATGGGTCTACAGAAGCCATAACAAACTTTTGATCAAAGAAATAACTTAGTGAACAACATTTTAAAAATAAACATTTGTGTTTTAATGTTAATGAAGCAAGTTCACAAGTTATTTTTCCTCCTGCACTTCACAGTAAGTCTCCTTTTTGCTTGTTATACATAGTTAATATACACAATATGTATAATTATATATGTATATGATTAATCAGTATAAATTCTCAAATACAGATATGGGTATGATGTATATAAACAGACATGACCTCTAACCTAAAAGCTGCTTTTAAGAATAAGAGGTTGAATAAAACCCAGAAATAAAACTTTCATTTGAAAAAATGAAGTAATACTGTTTTATAATAATAAATGAAAAAGAAAACCATAGTACTGAAATAGTGTTTTAGTAAAACCTTCATTAAAAGGTGCTATCCACTTGAACTAGAACTTAGAGAGAATTCAAGAACAATAGCAACCATGATTGTATGAATAGAAAAACAAATCCTTCCAGGAAAGATTAAGTCTCCAGGAGAAAAGGCTTTGACCATAGGTCTGCATTACAAGTAAACAGTGCCAAACGTGGTGCAAGGTGTGATGAGAGTTACAAAAGAAGAAAAATACAGACCCTGCACTTAAGGAAGCCTGTAGTATAGCTGAGATACAACTAACAAAATACTTAGAGACAATCTGATGACACATTTTTTAATCACTGAATATGATTCAAGTTTCATTAATTTCATCCTCAATAACCCCAGTTCTCTTCACCACGTTTAGTAACAGTACTAATACCACACACTAGTTTAGTTCTTTACAAATTTCAAGATACTTTAATAATAAGTGATCCTCATAACTACAGAGTAGAAATTACACCCTCATCATTAAGAACTCCTTTGAGGTAAGTTCGCTTTCCTGAGCTCATCAATTTCCTGAATATAGTAGTTCTTCAATTCTGCTTGGTCCTAAGAATCACCTGGAGAGCTTTTTAAAAACTGCTGGGTCCACTCTCAGAGGTTCCACCTTAATTGCATTGTGTGGGCAAGAGATGTTTTTACACACTCACTAGACAGCTCTAACATGCATCAGGCAGGGCTGAGAACTGCTGCCCTGATACTTGTTCCTCCTCTCCCCAACACCTTCTCCTTTCCCTGTGTCTCTGTTAATTGAATTTTCTGGTGGTGTGGGGATAACAGCTTACAAAATTGCTCAAATATGCCATCAAATCTAAGATGCCATCAGCTGTAATATTCACCATTATCTTATGTGCCACCAAGAAAGACAAAAATACTACCATGAAAATTTTACAAGTCAATGATTTTAAGACATACCCCAATTACAGAAATGTTAGATGTAAAGAAGTGTGCCATATGATAGAGTTCTCCATCCCTGAGTTACAATCACTCTACTCTCTGTAAGAAACTCCATGTCCTCCTGTGAACCATCATATCCTGTCCTGCTAGTTCAGGCCCCACCCCTCGACCATCTCATCACTAAAGACACAGGAGAGTCTAAAGAGAAGATGGTAACACGAGGGACAGTGGTAAGGGATAGCATTTGAGGGCAGAGGCTCTTTTGGTCCCTGATTTCATAGCAATATTCACTTTACAATTTTTCAAAGTCATACCCCTCATTTTGATATTGTAGACAATGATTATTAACTTAAAACATCTCCTTCTGAAAGAGAAATCAAAATTCTATTTTGCCAAATAGCACTATAAAAATGAGTTCCCTACAATAATATAATTTCAGTGTTCATTTGATGGCTCATAGAAGTGCTTTGCTCATCGAGTTACAGTAAAATTTTCCAGTGAATAATAATGCATAGTCTGCACTTCCAAGAAAAAAAAAAAGAGCACACTCATTTTAAAAACTCAAATGACTTTTGCTTACAGAATTATAAAACACAGGTTTCCCTGCAACACTCATCTCCCAAAGTACATTTAAAATATGAATTAGCATGATTTGTAAAGTGTTTTCAAGATTACCTCTGTAATGAAAAGCAAAGAAACAGTGGACTGGAATTCTGTCAGAACTTCTTCTCGTTTAGTCTGTCATCTTTGTGCGTGCTCCTTTTGACACAAAGCGCTTTAATCTTTTCTACACTCAAGTGCGGTTTAAAAATCTGCTGAAGCTGCAGTTTCCTGGGCTTCTTTGAAGACTCAGTTCAACACTGTAAAACACTCACAAGCTTATTCCTCTGACTGGAATTACACACCCACATCTCCATTCTGCCAGAAGCTACAGTGACTGAGTCCTAGGAGGACCTGACATCTGCACAGTTGGTAAGACCCTGTGGTCAGTCAGCTCTGCAAGGTGGGTGAGATAGTGCTTGTGCTGACGAAGCCCAGCACCAGACAACATCTAACGCAGAAAACTTTCATATTTCAACACAAAACTAAAGTCTTGGCATTTAAACAGAATTAGGTTAACACAGAGAAATCCATGACTCTTAAACTATGTTAATACATAACACTGTCTCCTTTATTTTTATTTTTCAACACCCAAAAGAAACAAAAGTAACATAATTATAGCTGAATATCAAAATGAGTATTTCTCACATTCAATGCTATTAACAGGAGGCTATGAAAAACAAGAAACGCATACATTTGAAAAAAAAAAAAAAAAACTCAGCTTGTGAAAAGGTATAGGAAGGTCAAGCCAAAAAGGAATCAGAAGACATGAAAGTCAGATGGCCAAAGGTTAGCCAGATTTTGGAAAATGAATAGATAAAGATATCACTGCAGATCAAGTAGATGGGTATCAAATTCAAGTGAAGAAGAAAGACCCAGATTAATAAGTCTCAAAAAATACGGAGAAGTTCAGAGCAGAGACACAGTGACAGGTTTAAGTAAAAATTAATAGCTCCTGCTCTTTCTGTAGCTGGCTTCACTTTCTTAGTGCAGCAACAAGAAATCATTTTTTTTTTAAGAAAAAAAAGGAATTAATGCATGCAGGTGAAAATAACCAAAAAGATTTGGTAGAGGCAGAGAATGAAGAACCAGAAACTGCATGTTTTTAATAAAGGCAGCTTTATCCCTTTTCCTTGAAAAGGAGTGTCTGAATTTCATAAAGGAGTGATCTGTTGAGTCTAGGGGAATTAACAAATCTTTTCTCTTCCAACCAAGAGAGAGATCTTCTTGGTAAGGTTTTACTTCCTTATAGTAGGAAAATATCCCTGGCATATTCTGTGTCAATCACATTGATGACAATGACCTCATTTCCCATCAAGAGTTGGCAGATAAGAATTCCCATTGGCCTGGAATAAGTTCTGCCTAATGGCACCCCACTCCAGTACTCTTGCCTGGAAAATACCATGGACGGAGGAGCCTGATAGGCTGCAGTCCACGGGGTCGCCAAGAGTGGGACACAACTGAGCGACTTCACTTTCACTTTTCACTTTCATACACTGGAGAAGGAAATGGCAACCCACTCCAGTGTTCTTGCCTGGAGAATCCCAGGGACGGCGGAGCCTGGTGGGCTGCCGTCTATGGGGTCGCACAGAGTCGGACATGACTGAAGCGACTTAGCAGCAGCAGCAGCAACGCAGATAATGGAAGATTAGCATCACCATACAGCAGAAAGATTTTACTAAAATTTGGTTAGGAACTGGGCCTAACCAATGAATATACTTGGAACAAGAACCTAAGAACTTGTCAGTGACACTGTTTAAGTCCTCAAAGTTGGTATCACCAACAGGAACACAAACTAGCAATGTTGGTGAGTGAGGATATGGAGAGGGGGAAACCTCATACACTGTTGGGAGTAGGTAAACTGGTGCAGCCACTGTGAAAAACAGTATGGAGGTTTCTCAAAAACTAGAAACAGAGCTACCGTACGAATCAGCAATTCCACTTCTGAGTATACACTCAGAGAAAATTCTAATTTGAAAAGATATATACATGGACCCCAATATTCACAGCAGCATTATTTACAATTGTGAAGGTATGGAAACAATCTAAGGGTCCATCCTAAGATGAATGGCTAGAGAAGATGAGGTGTGTGTGTAGATACATATGCACAGTGGAATACTATTCAGCCATTAAAAAGAATGAAATGTTGCCATGTGCAACAACATGGACAGACGTGCAACAACTTAGCACGGACTTATGCTAAGTGAAACAGGTCAGACAGAAAAAGACAAATACTGTATTATATCACTTGTATGTGAAATCTAAAAAACAAAACAAAAGCCAGATAATACCAGGTGCTGGAGAAAATGTGGGGAAACAGGAACCCACAGGCACTGCTAGTGTGAGAGTACACTGTTAGAGCTCATCTTGGGAGTCATCTGGGAGTTCTAAGTGAAACTGAACGTGCCCAGCAAGCTCGCCCCTGGGTATCGACCACACAAGTTTCCACAGACACCTATAAGAGGACATGCTTTAAACTGTTCACCACAGCAAGGGACTGCGGCAGCCTGGGGGCCCATCACCAGGGCACCAAAAACAACATTCACCGAGTGTCTAGGTGTGAAATGCTCCGTTATCCAGAGGTAGTGAAATATGTATATACTACAGCAAGCTGAACTAATGCAAAAAAACACAGCTGAATGAAGGAAAAAAACGATAGATGTATGTGAGAAAATACATCTTCAAAGTTGACTAAAGGGCTCTTTTATATGTGTGATTACGGATGTCTATGATAGACACTTTAAAAAAATATCTTTCTGCCTGCAAAGCACATGAAATCTTCAAGTCTAGTGGTCAAGTGGATTCAAACGAGCTCATGTTTGATGTGTGGGTTAAGCCCTTCTGCTTAACCAATTAACTGATTACTTCCAGTCTGGATCTGCAGTGAGGCAGAGAAACATGGTCACATAAACCCATGGATGCCTGCCTGGGAATAGTTATCGAAGCACCATTTTTACAGTTTCAGGGTTGTGTGGACTTGACTAACATGACTCTCCCCACCCTCCAGCCCCCAAAGCAAGTAAATATAAGCTTAGAATAGACTAAGAAGCAGACAACCTGGCTTTCTCCTCAGGAGCACATGCACCGTAACAGCAGCAATGAGCAACAAAAGCCCTGCGATTAACGCAAACTGCAATCATCTTGCTTTGACGGGGATGGAGTGGAGCAACACAGGGAAGGCGGGGTCTCCTGGGTACCATTTTTCTTTCTTAAGACTGCAAGTTGGGAGCAACAGGACATTAAAAAAAAAAAAAGTCCTATAGATTCTTATCAGCTTCCAGAGAGACACTAGGACAAGCCTTCTGTGAGACTATTGTCGCCCTGCCATGGGTGGCAAATACATCTTACCTGGCTAGTTTGCAGAAGCCAAGAACATCAGAGCGAAGTCTAGAGTGAGAAAGGGCAGTCAAGGGTTAGAGGCATGCAATAGCAAGTGGTTCACAGTCAAGGAAAGCCAGAAGGAAAAGAGACACACACCAGTAGGTTTAAAAATCAGAAAGCAGGAGTCAGCAGGTCAGCAGGCGTAAGGGGGCCCTGGGGGTGATGGCTGAAGAGGTCAGCGTCGTGCCTCAGGTCCCCACCCCGCGAGGCCCATCCTCTAGCAGCACTAGCTCTAGGACTTCCCAAGGAAGGCATCGATAAATGGGCCAAACAGTGTAAAATGCAGCAGACCAAGGCTTACAGCAAATTCAACTACCTCACTTTATTTAAACATGCAAAGAAAATTTGAGAACAGTCTCCACCACTATACTACAGCTACGTTCTATTGCTTCTGGTGTCCCATGTGCATCGTAAACAACTGTTTTGTTGGTACCTACAGAACAAAAGTCAAATTAACCTAAGAACTTTTCTGAATGAGAAAAACTGGTTTAGGAAGCTTCACTGAAGTCTTCTCAATGGGCCTTACAGATGCTAAAAAAGGCAATTAAGAATATCCACAAAAAACTTGGAAAAAAACAAAAAAGGTCTACCAATTATTTCAATGAGGCAAAGATTTTTCTTTCTTTTAAAAAAAGGGGTTACCACAAATAATTTTAGAGGATTCTTTGGAGTGGAATAGGTAGAATAGACATTTATGTGACTGAAACAGGATCGCTACACTACCTGGGTTTCCCTCATGGCTCAGTCGGTTGAAGAATCTGTCTGCAATGCAGGAGACCCGCGTTTGAATCCTGGGTCGGGAAGATTCCCTGAAGAAGGAAATGGCAACCCACTCCCGTATTCTTGCCTGGAGAATCCCAGCAATGGACAGAGGAGCCTGGCGGGCTACAGCACACGGGGTCGCAAGAGTTGGACATGAGTTAGTGACTAAACCGCCATAAACTTCATTAAAAGAGGACTAGACCTGACAGTGAAACCGGCATGCCTTTGCTGGTTGTGCTATTATTGGTTGCTACTCTGATGCACTGACTACCAAGAAAAGGACTCCATTTTTAAAGTTGCCCACCCCTCCCCCCACCCCAAACCTATTCCATATTTCAGAAAAAGTCATATCATCATAGGTAAGACTTGATTCCCAAGCCACAAAATCAATACACATGAAATTGTCAGAATACACCGGTAAACTCTTCTTAAATGATGCGGTGCTGAGAGGAAGCTTTAGTCTAAAGTGTTGGCTTACTATCAACAAGCTATAAAGTTCTAGATAAAACACTAAAAACTCTCCAGAATGCAGTCTTCTCTGGCTCAATTTCATGGTCTCTAAGCAAAAGTGAAAGTCGCCCAGTCATGTCCAACTCTTTGCGACCTCATGGACTGTTGCCCCCTGGCTCCTCTGTCCATGGAATTCTCCAGAAAGAATACTGCAGTGGACAGCCATTCCTTTCTCCAGGGGATCTTCCCAATCCAGGGACTGAACCCGGGTCTCCTGCAATGCAGGCGGATTCTTTACCTTCTAAGCCACCAAGGAAGTCTTCTCAGCAAATACTCAGCCCTAAAAATGTTATGCCTTTGATTTCTAGTTTAATTTCAATGAACTTGTGATAAGCTCAATGATACATAAACACTAAACTCAAACTGCTATAATTAAAAATCAAAATTTTTTATATCTGGAGAAAATCTAACATTGTTTCCAAAAAACGCAAGGCAAACATTTTTAGAAATCTCCACCAATAATACTTCCATCTAGTGAAAGCAAAAGTCACTCAGTTGTGTCCAATTCTTTGTGACCCCATGGACTATACACTCCATGAAATTCTCCAGGCCAGAATACTGGAGTGGGTAGCCTTTCCCTTCTCCAGGGGATCTTCCCAACCCACAGGTCGAACCCAGGTCTCCCACATTGCAGGCGGATTCTTTACCAGCTGAGCCACCAGGGAAGTCCACTTATATCAAAGTTGAAAAATTTTAAATACCTTTAATGTAATAAAAATGTAAATCAATTTGACAAAATCTAAAGTCTAATTCTGTAGTTCCTCAGAATAATTTAGCAGGTAGATCAGCCAAATAATAGTGTCCTGGGGACCACGTTCACATTTCTAACCATCTGTCCCTTAAACTCTAGACATGAAAACTCAGATCCCTAAAATGTTTTGGAAGGCAATTTACAAGGGAAGAAGGGAAAAAAAGGAAAGAGGGGGGTAAAAAAACACCATACTCACATTGTTAGAGCTAAAAAAAAAAAAAAAAAAAAGGCAACAGGCTTTGGTCTTTTCTCTCCCTTTTTGTGAACACTGGGGGGTAAAAAAACAGCAGCAGCAAAAGAAACCCAACTAATCTGGCCCGTGGCATCACTTCATAGCAGGTATTTTGAATCTCTCTGTTATCTTCTCGAGGGAGCACTTGCTCCTGCGCACACACGCAAACACACAGACACACGGTTACACTCTTCTCCACAGCAGTCCAAGTCTTTGTTCAGTATGTTTAGGGTGAAACAAGCTTATGAATTTTCCATAGGAAATCTTAACAAAAAAAAAATACTGTAAAGCCTGTATATTTGACTTTTTTTACTTGTAGGGTAAAAGGCCAAAATAACAGAACCTTTTGTTGAAAGATATTAAGAAAATTTCTTCTTACTTACTGATTCGCCAAATCAGATTCTGATTCCCCAGATCAGAATCACATGCAAATCAATTAAACTTAAGTACAATGTCAAAAATAACAGGCTTAACTATTTTCATTTGTGTTTCTAGAATGACACCACCAATGTGAAATGTGTGCCTTTTTACAGGAGAGAAAATTCTATACACCTAGGTCCTTTCTCTTTGGGCTTCCTACTTATAATTTACTTTAAAAGATGACAGCAATTCCACATATATTATTCTATGAAAGGTGACAGTATTGTTCAATATTAAGCCTGCCTGATTAATAACTTCAAAGACATTGAGAAGTGAATAAAAATTCACACCTAGCTGGAGAATTAAATATATATAACTGCTTAACTGCCCACAGGCAATTCAATTCACTGAGTAACTTTTATTTATGTCTAAGAATATCTATGAAAACCTTTTCACAGCAGGTTCCTTCCCTGATACGGTTAAATGCAAATTATCTTTTTTCCCTCTTACTCCAGAAAGCTCCTGCATACATAGCTGATACGCCACCTACTGCAAAAACGAGCCGACAGCGCAGGCGACGCTGCCAGCATTTCCATTCCATCACCAGGCTGGGATGAATAAAGGCGTGTTTGTGTGGTAGTGTTTCTTTTTTAAAAATCTCAACGCCAAGAAGAACGAGCTGAAATAGCGTGCTCAAAAATGGAGCGTAAAATAAACAGAAGAGAAAAAGAAAAGGACTATGAAGGGAAACACAACAGCCTGGAAGATGCTGACCAGGGAAAGAACTGCAAATCCACTCTGATGACCCTCAACGTTGGTGGATACTTATACATCACTCAGAAACAAACACTGACCAAGTACCCAGACACTTTCCTTGAAGGTATAGTCAATGGAAAAATTCTCTGCCCGTTTGATGCCGATGGTCATTATTTCATAGACAGGGATGGGCTCCTCTTCAGGCATGTTCTAAACTTCCTACGAAATGGAGAACTTCTACTGCCGGAAGGGTTTCGAGA
Source organism: Okapia johnstoni (assembly GCA_024291935.2). Lineage (NCBI taxonomy): Eukaryota > Metazoa > Chordata > Mammalia > Artiodactyla > Giraffidae > Okapia > Okapia johnstoni. Next base: position 54,568,124 of record CM044321.1, on the reverse strand, counting down.
AAATCAACTTCTTGCACAAGAAGCAGAATTCTTTCAGCTCAAGGGACTGGCAGAGGAAGTGAAGTCCAGGTGGGAAAAAGAACAGCTGACACCCAGGGAGACCACTTTCTTGGAAATAACAGATAACCATGATCGCTCACAAGGACTGAGAATCTTCTGTAATGCTCCGGATTTCATATCAAAAATAAAATCTCGCATTGTTCTGGTGTCCAAAAGCAGGCTGGATGGCTTTCCTGAGGAGTTTTCGATATCGTCAAATATCATTCAATTTAAATACTTCATAAAGTCTGAAAACGGCACTCGACTTGTACTGAAGGAAGACAACACCTTTGTCTGCACCTTGGAAACTCTGAAGTTTGAGGCCATAATGATGGCCTTAAAGTGTGGTTTTAGACTGCTGACAAGCCTGGACTGCTCCAAAGGGTCAATTGTTCACAGCGATGCACTTCATTTTATCAAGTAATTACCTGTGTCACGAACAAAGGCAACAAGCATGCAGCCAGCAAGCTTCGGAAAACCTCGGCATCAAAGGCATCCCAAATAACGTGCCCACCCAGCTCTGTACTCAGAGTCCTGCTGCTAATCAATTACTGTGAGCTAACGGTATGTAAATTCTATCGCTAAAGATGTCCTTCTCTAGGGTGTTCCTGCTGATCATACTCGTACACTTAAAGTGAAAACAGTGATCTTCTACATACTGTAAATAAAGACGGAATGCTTTTGCCATTTGTTTATTTTTCCTTAAGCTGTCTTTCAATCAGAATGCCTTGGGTACTTGTACAATGAACAAGCATGTACATTATCTATCATTCTTGCAAGGAAAGGGTAATAAAATATTTTAAGGGACTATGAGACTTTAAATCCTTTCTACTCATGGCAAAAATCTACAAAGAAACTGAACTGATAAAATTAACCATTGAGAGCAAGAGAGATGTGCATATCTACTAAAACAGAGCTGTGGTGAAAGCAAAGTGAGATTGTAAGCATTAAAGCTATGGATTTCATTTTTGATGGCAGGCACCAGAAGCTTGTTCACAGTTTCTGTATTTCATGTTAGAATTATAGCTGCATTGATATACTGCTGAAATTCCTAGAGAACTGCTTGATGACAATAAAAAAAAAAAAAATGAAAGCATGACTAACTTCTTTGCTTATAGTTAATAATTATAGTAAAAAGTTACATGTGTCACTTTTAAAACAAATATGCCTTTTAATGACTTCATACAGTATTATGCATTGATGCAGTCAACTGGCAGGCTCTAGTAACCCTGGCTGGACTTGCAAGTGACAAAAATCAGCCAGTTCATTTCTTTGCAGACTGAACTCCAACACAGCATGGGTAACTTATTCTCAATAGAGTATACAGTATTAGAATAATGAAGAGTTCATTTTCAGAATCATCCTAAATGTCTCACCTTTCAAGTTCAAAAATAATACATGAGTAACACTAAACATTATTCCTATGAAAGAAGTTTATTGATTCTTTTCAGTACCTCTTTTGATGGTAAATCTCAGGCTCAGTGAGTTTGTGGTCACTTTTTTAGTTCATGCTAAACAAGAAGTTATTTTTAAAAATTAAGTTTTATGTATGGCTATCTCAATTAAATAATCAAGAAAGTTAGCTTTAAAGGTGAGAATATTTTTTCCTCCCAAAGAACAGCTAAATCATTTATTTCTATGCCACTTATTTTCTTTGACTTCTAAGTACAAATAACATCTTAAATTCGCTCCTTTAAAATTTAACCATTAAAACCGGTCATTAAATCTTGACTTTAATAAACTTCAACAAAATATTTCTGAACATCTTAACTGAGGTTACATAAGTTAGCATCTATGCAAAAAGTTTGCTTACACATGAAAACTCAGGAGAGCTGATAGTCACTCAGAACTGTAACTGACTTCCCATTACAACATCTAAGGTAATACAAAAGTTGGCTGTACATACTAAAAGAAATATTTTAAAACCTACTGTACAAAAAAGTCCTTTAAAAATCCATGTTAAAAACAAAAATCTCCACATCAACTGCATAATTTTCTTTTTGTATAACAACAACAAAAAAGTTTATATTATAACATCAAATTATCCCTTATGTACTTAAAAATGGCTTAATCAGGATTCAAAAGAACTATGAAAACAGAAAAAAAAAATACTAAAATCTATCTTATCAGTCACTATAACTGAACTGTCTACATACCTCTCCAGCTTATGAGCTGATTTTTCCTTGGCATTTGGACTTTGTAACGTAAAAAAAAAAAAAAAAAAAAAAAAAAAGTAATGATTTAATGTCAAAGTAAGATCTTCTCTAACAAGGTTTCATTTCAGATAATAAAAATAGCCCTGACACATCGATATAGTTTGTACAAATCTCCTTAGAAGTATTATAAGTGAGGCTTTTGCATCACTTTACCAAAGAAAATTTAACTGTTATAACAAAATTGTATTGATGGAAGCCATTACTTCAGGAAATCTGTCACTGATTTTTTTTGGACATCTCTAAAAAATCATTCCTGAAATGCATTTAATTCCTCCTTAAGCTTTTGATAAATCATAATATCCTAAAACATTTAGTAATCTGGAAGGAAATATGGCTAGATTGATTACTCTTGCAGAAATTTTCATAAATATATCTTCAATATCACTTGTACTGGTATTTACATATTCAAGTGTCTACATATTGTAAGTGCACACGAAATACCTAGTTTTTTAAATTTTTATTGAAATATTGGTGATTTACAATGTGGGGTTAGTTTCAGGTGTACAGCAAAGGAAATACCTAGTGTTTAAACTTTACTACCTTGAAAAATACTGAGAAATACTTCCCATTCAAAAGACTCAAGTAATTGTACAAAGTGCCTACTAGACGTCAGAGTGAAGTTGTCACAGCATTTTTGTTTCCGATCAATGAGGAACTTCTTCCTCACATCTTTTCTCATATTGTTCCAAAGAACAAATCACAAAGTGACTCTATCTTCTTTTTCAGAAGAAAGGTAATAAGAAAACAGGTTACTGTACTTGCCATGAGCCTAACATATATATGCGTGTATTTGGAATTATACCACACAGTGATTCTAGCATTACCTTTAAAATATAAAAAACAAACACACAGCTTAAGGTATACTGTATTTCTAAAATGTGTATGGCAGTGTGCAGAACAAAAGGAACTGCTTACACAACTCTTCAACTGATACAGAAATGACGACTACTGTCTCAGACTGAAGATCATGATACTAATTAAACTTGTTTGGTTATTTTTTTTTTAAAGAAAAGTACTTATATTTCAAGTGCTATTTTTAAGATGTTAAAAGGTAATGTTAGTGTTTTATAACATGCCAGGTACCATGCTATGAACATATATTATCTCAATTAATCCTTACGATAACCCTAAGAAAGATGAAGAAAGAGACTTAGAGGGCTAAGGGGACCTGCTAAGATCCTACAGTTACTGAGAGATCAAGGTGGAACCAGTATTTGAAACCCAGTTATACCAGCTCCAGAGACAGCAGAACTATGCTTTTGCAGGCCACTTACCTCTGTAACACCTAGAACCTGGCATAAAGCAGGCATTCATGAAGTACATGCTAAACAAAGAATACCAAAATAGAGGTTTGTCTCACTTGATAAAATCTCACGATGCAGGTATTCTTAAAATGTTGAGTGAAAAATTGGATTTCAGGAAAGCAAATAATATTTTAAATGTCATGTCGTGTCATTTAAAGAACATGAGATGAATCATCTCACAAGAATAAAGAATATCCCAAATTTGTATATTGGCAAATCTAGATTTTCACATGTCAGGTTTGCTGAAAAGGGGGGTTACTTTTTATGGCTTATGAAGTCCACAGAACTTACTATGAGGAAAAAATACAGGACAGTGAAACACATATGGGCTCTGGAGTCAGACTTGGGTTCAAATTCAATTAACTTCCCCTAATCTGCTTACATGACCATAAGCAAGATTCTTCACTTCTTTAAACTTCAACATCCTCACAGTAAAACAGATAGTAATGATCAGTTGATAGGGCATTTATATCGCTTAAATTAAATTCTAAATTACATGTAAAATCCCTGGGGAAAGAAATGTTAACCCACTCCAATATTCTTGCCCAGAAAATCCCCATGGACAAAGGAGCCTGGCAGGCCACAGTCCACAGGGTCGCAGAGTCGGATACAACTGAGCAACTGGACAGCAACATGTAAAATGCCTCGCCCATCACAGACTTTCCATAGCCTGGTTATTATCTTATCTGGTGCATAGGTACCTTCATGACATAACCACGAATAACAGGCACAAAAATGCACATTTACATTAATTAGGCTTTCAACTTAGACATGAACAGAACAGAGAACTTTCAACAAATGCAAGCTTAATACTGTGTTGAATTCTATAAGATACAAGGCTCTACTTTAAACTGCTCCAGGCAAATGAAGTTTTCAACTTTATTAGTTTAAAAATACATATGGTAAATTTTTCTTAGGACATTTATCTCCTAGCTTCATATGCAAAATCTACAAGAGCAAAATAATCACTACAGCTGTTTATCAGCAATTTAAAATCAGTCAGGAATAATGTGATATCACACTCTTAAAAGATACCCCTATCTAATAAATTATGATCAAATGCCTTAAGCTGCAATGGTGCCAGTCAAGGTTAAAATTAGAGCACTGTAATCATAATAATCTTGCAAATAAAGCAGAAATGTAATATGAATTATCCAAAACAGCATGCAACTTAGAAATTATTTATATTTCATTTTTTAAATTTTTTTTATTGAAGTAGAGTTGACTTACGAGGTATTAATATACGCTGTACAGCAAAATGACTCAGTTAAACACACACACATTCTTTTTATATTCTTTTCCATTATGGTTTATCCCAGGATAACTGAATATGGTTCCCTGTGCTAGAAGGCAGGACCTTGTTGTTTATCCACTCTACACACAACAGTTTGCATCTACTAAACCCAACCACCAGTCCATCCATCCCCCCTTGCCCCTCCCCCATATTTAGCTCTGAAATATATAATGGTTACTTCTGTAGCAGACTTATCTTCCTAATCATATTTTGCCTAAGTTAATAATAAAATTAATTTGCTTCTGTGAACAAACACCAAGGGGATGGTGATAAAGAAAGATGTGCTGGGGAGAAGGAAATATCTAAGATGAAATTTTGAATTTGCCTAATTTATAAAGAGGTGACTGTATTCCTACTTCTCCTCTTGGCAAAGATTCACAAAAAGTTCAAGAGTTTTAATCAAACAAAAGTCACCGATATTAAAGCAAGTCTTACAAGCTATTATAAATAACTTACACTTAGTTAAATCCTTCCAAGAATGCAAAAACTATGCAATATCAAGCATTTTCTACATAAAATATAGTAACTCTAAATTTATTTAAATTACTACACATTTTGGAAAACATACTGGATATTTAAAAGTCAAACAATTATACTATATTTCCTTGTTACCTGTCTTAAAAAATTGTTCCCCAGCATAAAATAAAAATAAATAAAATAAGATGCAGTTAACCTAAAAGTACAGCAGGTTTCTCCAAACTGAGGACTCCAGAATATTCAGTTACATTTAACAGCAAATTTTACTAATTTTTTTTTAAAGGTTTAGTTATTTTACAAATTCCTTTTTGAAGACAGGCCCAATCTTTCAAAAGTTACTTTGATTACAGCCTTTTACAATCTTCAATACATATTTTTCTACATAATTAAAGTAGAAAATTGGGCAAGTCTGATTTTTAAAAAATTCCACGCTACTGATTTTACCTTGTTATAGGAGGTTTGTTAACTAACATTAAAGGTTCTTAAAACTGTTGAATGATACTAACTTTAATCTTAATGATTACTTGAGTTGGATAAACTTCTATGCCTTAAGATAGTTTTACAAAGAACTACAACATTTAGCATTTACTTCAGGTATCCTTTCATTTGATGAATTTTTATTTATATTTATTTTTAAAAAACATTAAATATAAATGTAGACATCCTAAGAAAACTACTTTGAATTTTGCATTTTTTCCTATCCATGTAAAGGAAAGACTATATTACTGTGTATAGAAATAATTATTAATAAAGGTTGATGATTATTAGATAGAAATACCAAGCAAAAGAATCTAAAAGTCACAGGTGACTGATTTATAAAAAAAAACAGAACCAAAAACTGCAACCACAGACATTTATGACACATATATATTTACCTTTCACAACACAGCCAGAAAGAAACACACTGGGATTCAATATACAGATATTCAGCTACCTTGAAAACTGAGGGCAGGCTTTATCAAAATGTCATTTTGGTTCCCAGGTATGTATCACTCCTCTCTTTTTCCTATCTTATCAAAATTTGGATTATTTGGATATAAGGTAGACTGTACTTAATAAGAGGCAAGAAGGCTCAACTATATCTCTTACAATTATATATCAAAAATTTGTATATTATAAAATTCACTACACAATGAATATATAGAAAAATCGTAAAGCTTGATATAAAAATTTGGTAGGTAACACTGACGTTGTTTAATGAAGCAAGGTTAAGCATTAAGTAAAATCATCCCCAACTGTCATTCTGTATCACCCTAAGACTTACAATTTAAAGGATGCAACATTTTTAAGTAAATTAATTCTCTTTATTTAAAAAAACAAACAAAAAGGAATATGTACTAACAGTGGCCTTTTTGGTTCAAAGTAGTGGGAAGGAAAAGCAGTTGAAGATCTAAAACTCAAAGTGAAAAAAGACGTATCGGACTTCCCTAGTGGAGCAGTGGATAAGAACCTGCCTGCCAATGCAGGGGACACGGGTTCAATCCCTGGCCCAGGAAGACTTCACATGCCTTGGAGCAACTAAGCCCACGAGCTACAACTACCGAGCCTGCCTGCTGCAACTACTGAGGGCTGTGTGCCTGGAGTCTGTGCTCCGCGAAAAGAGAAGTCATTGCAATGAGAAGCCTGCACACCGCATCAAAGGGTAGGCCCCACCTGCTGCAACTAAAGGAGGCCTGAGCACAGCAACGAAGACCCAGTGCAATGAGAAATAAACAGATTTCTTTTTTTCTTTAAAAAAAGGATGTATCAACTCCACCAATGTTAAGACCGGCTAATGAAGCAAGAAAGATGAAACCTATTCTACAGAGAAGAATGGTTTTCCAAGAGGGGCACAACTGCTACCTACCTACCTCTACCCTTCAGAGAAATCATCTGTGGGTGTTTTGGTTTCGGGTATTATGATACTATACAAGACCACACTACCCTGAAAAGTATACAAACGGGTGGAAAGGAATAAGAAAATGTGGGACCTGCTGGTAGTCTGACCTTTTAGCAAAAATCATAAAAATGCCTGGCATTCACGGAGTACGTGTACTCTGTAACAGTTAGTACTTAGTACTATATACGCACTGTCTCCTTTATCTCTGAGGTGTACAGACTGCTACTTTCCCAGCACCCATTCTTCCCTTCTTTGTTAGTAACTGAACCCTAATTCCACTGAGGTGGCAACTGTACCCAGATAAAAACTGGTATTTCCTGATGTTCTGTAAGCAAAAGGTCAAGTTATCATAAAGTTCTAACCAAAGGAATAGAAGCAAAACTGATAGGGTATGAATCTGGATACGGTCCTCTCACAAAGCTGGGTGAGCCTTTCTGACTTGCGCTACTGCCTCCATTTTGCTGCCTGGAATGTAGATGTGATGGTTGGAACCACAGCAGTCATTCTGGATCACCTTGAGAATGGAAGCCACAAACTAATGATGGCAGACAGTGGTTTTAACCATGGGACCACCATGCCAGACCTGGACTTCTTACCTTGGAACTTCTGTACAAAGAAGAAAAACACATTTGCGTCACTGATATTTTAGGATATCTAACAGATAGAGGTGGGCAGTATTAAAGGTCTTGTTTTACCAATGAGAAAACAGACCAATAGAGTTAGGCAACTTGCACAGGCACATAGCTAGCAGGCAATGCCTGAAGCGCCAAGCTCTGAGCTACTGCGTAACACCGCTTTCAGACCACATACCAGGAACTGACTGAGAGATTCTGCAAAGGACATGAGCCCTGACAACAGGCAAGACAATGCTGAAGCAAGGTTAGCTTCTCCACTCGTTAGACTGCATCAAAACCTGGCTTAAAATACTGGAAGACAACAAAGTCAGTGAAATAGGGAATCCAGTCAGTTTGCTACAGAAAAGAAACAAAAACACTAGAACTAGAATCCATGGATGAGAAGTGTGCAGCCACAACCACAGAAAGGAAAAGGGGTTTAACTGTGAGCCAGGGAGATTCTCCTCATTCAGGTCCAGAATCATCATCAGATTAAATCCAGAAAAACAGCTACCTGATTTCTAAAAATGAACTAAAAATTATTAGTTTTTGCCAATTTTTGCCAAAATTCTTGCGAACAAAAATCTGTATAGTCAAAGCTATGGTTTTTCCAATAGTCATGTATGGATATGAGAGTTGGACCACAAAGAAGGCTGAGCACCAAAGAATTGATGCCTTTGAACTGTGGTGCTGGAGAACTCTTGAGAGTCCCTTGGACAGCAAGGAGATCAAGCCAGTCAATCCTAAAGAAAATCAACCCTGAATACTCACTGGAAGGACTGATGTTGAATCTGAAGCTCCAGTACTATGGCCACTGATGTGAAGAGCCGACTCACTGGAAAAGACCCTGATGCTGGGAAAGATTGAAGGCAGGAGGAGAAGGGGGTGACAGAGGACGAGATGGTTGGATGGCATCACCAACTTGATGGACATGAGTTTGAGCAAACTCCGGGAGACAATGAAGGACAGGGAAGCCTGGCGTGCTTCAGCCCATGGGGTCGCAAAGAGTCGGGCACGACTGAGGGACTGAATAACTAAATTTCTTTATGCAGATGGATGGAGGAGAAGGGTGCTTATATATTAGGTAAGCAAAGGAACAACTCCACAGATTTCTCTGACATAGCTTTTGTACTACTACCCCCGCCCCTGCTTTAGGCATGGGGGTATGTGTGAGGGTGAATGGAGAAGTGAATAATCCTCCTGTTTCCCTGCAGTATCAAGCAATTAAAATACTCTGGATGAAAAAGCATCTTGTATGCTATGCTTCAGAGTCTTCTGGGAGGGAATGACGTAAGAAAACTGAGAAAGAGAAACGTAGTCTGAAAACCTGAACTCGTGGAAGCTGGGAAACAGACATGGCCAATTTTTTTAGAAACAGTCAGATGTGAAAGAACAAAGTTACAGAATAAGCTACCTTCAGACACAGAGAGGGGCCTGAGGCTGTAACCAGTGGGGTGGCCATTTGTTCCCTAAGTAGCTAGTAATATCTTCAATTTTCCAAATTAATAAGCTTGTGGCAAACTACTCAAATAATTAGACATTTTCCCTCAAGAACATGGTAACAGAAGGATCAAGAAAAGCTACTGCTAGCTTTTTTAACACTTGAGTTAAAATACTGGAGCACAGATGCCATAGCTCACATACTTTTTAAAATAACCAGGTAAAAAATGACCTGGTAAAGGATAATGATAAGTGAGTTTTTCTGGTTATATAAGCCAAAGTTGATGACTCCTTAATAGGCAATACACACTCATCCACATATTTACAGAATTAAATTTACTTCTAAATGCATATTAATTGTTTTTGTATTGTATAGCTTTAAAAGATAAAATTGAGTTACTGTTGCTTAAAATCTTATTTTACACAGCCACATGGGTGGCAAATTATTTATAAATCATTAGAAGACTTAAACACAAGAACACAGCATAAAAGAGTTCATCAGGGGACTTCCCTGGTGGTCCAGTGGTTAAAAGGTCACCTTCCACTATATGGGGTGTGGGTTTGATCCCCGGTCAGAGCTAAGATTCCACATGCCTCAAGGCCAAAAAACTGAAACATAAAGCAGAAGCAGTATTGTAACAAATTCAATAAAGACTTGAAAAAAAAAAAAAGTCCACATCAAAAAAAAAAATCTTAGTTTTTTAAAAAGTTCAGAAAGAAAAAGTATTTTGAATATCTGTAAACAAATAAATGAAAGATGTCAACTAAGATCAACATGGTTAAAAAAAAAAAAAAAAAAAAAAGAAACCCAAACGTTGCCTTGGAACTCAGGCACCTTTTAGCTTCTAGTCACTCAGACTGAATTAAATAACTAAACAGATGAAGACAGAGGGAGAAATGCTCTTATTCTAAAACAGTCAAGAAGGATGCCTGCTACCCTAGTTCCTACCAGAATTTTATAAAATCAAATAGAGAAGGATAGGACCAATGTCAGTCCTTGGTCCATCTTTCTGCACTGAGCACACATCTCACTCAAGTTGCTAATAACATCTTCTCCTTGGCTTCACATTGATGACAGATTTCTTTCAAATTTTATTATAAGCTGATACAGGCCAAAGCAATTTATTTTCTTAGACCCATATTTTTAAAACATGCTTATACTGGACATTTATTTAAAACTGTCCTTGTAGCCGAAGACCCTTACACCTTTAAGTCTATTGTTCATCACTGCTCAAAATTCTAGCCTGCACAATTATAGGCTCCTACTATACATGTAAAATAACTAAAAATTCAATTAAAGATGAATAAAAGGTTCAAATGAGCATTACATCAGGCCAGGAACTATGCTAAAAATATTGTTATTGCTACATCTAATTTACAAATGAAGACACTATTAAGTGTGGCAAAGAAGTGTGTCAAAGACCTCAGAGCTTCTAATGAGAAACTGAGGAGGGTTTTCACTCAGCAATTAGGTTCTAGAACCCCTTCTCAGTTACTACCACATACATTGCGTCAACGTACATTCTGCTCTCAGCTTTGAAAAGTAGAAAACTGATTCATTCCTCAATCTCTGAAAAACAATGTTCATCAAACAACTTAAACATGATTCAGAGATGAGGTGCTCAGCTCGTCAAAAAAGTGTTTTTAAGAACATTAGAAAGTAATGTTTATATGCGTAAGTAATTGAAACATTTTAAATAGTCTTATAGCTATTCATTCAAAGATTCTCCCCAAATTTCTCTGGGCCAGCTTTTTGACTTTGATTTATTATTTTGAAACAATGACCATGACTTTCCGTAAAACTACTACGAATAAATAAATTCCAAGCTGCCATTAGTTGAAATGTGTGACCCTCTCCCTTTTGAGGCAGCCAACAAGAAGGGAGGGAGGTGTGTGAAGAAAATCAATGCCAGGCTATCAGAATATCACTTTTGGTTTTCTTATGACTATACATAGCAAATAACACTTAAAAGATTGGCAATTTACCCATACAAAAACACACTTCTTTTCAAGAAAAAGTCCTGCCTTCGGCATGTCACACTGCCTTCTGAAAACAACACTGAGACATACATGAAAAATTAATTGAATAATTTTTATTGAATAAAAATTTATTAAAGCAATAGTTTAAGATAATTAACAGACCTCAATTATATAAGCCCACAGAAATAACAGTTCAATCCATTTCACTACAAACACATAAAATTAGAGAAAAGAACCAATCATTTTTACATGATATAAGCAATATCGACTAAATTAAATCAGGGTTTATAATTAAGACAAAGCAAACTTATTGAAAATTAGATTTGGACATCAAAGGAAATAAAGACAGGAAATGTGGAGGGGAGCAAACAGGGAAGTATGGTTCAGCAAGTAAATCAATTCTTCCACAAAAGCACTGCAGTGCACTGCCAGCTTAAAAATAAACATTGATTAACTGCCTAGAAGTCTTTGAGAAATAAAAGACATATATATCTTATATATGTGATGTATCATTCTCTCTATATATAAAGTTATAACGACATATTGAAATCAGACACAAAACAGCAGGTCTAACATGGAGATTAAAATTCCACAACGGAGCCGAGAAGAAAATCGTGGATATTTTGCTAAAGTCATCCATAAACCCTTTCTGGGAAAAAAAGGGGGATTTATTGTTAAAGTCTAGACAATGAAGAAATAAATGAAAATAAATAATTTAGGAATAAGATGGTATGATCAAAAGATTAGAAGCAAAGTGCAAATCTATTTATCCAATTAATACTAAGGTTAAATAACCAGAGAATTAGCTGCAGAACAGAATGCTTATCTTAAAAACCTTGATAAAGTGACAATCAGTTCAGTTCAGTTGCTCAGTCGTGTCCTACTCTTGGCGACCCCATGGACTGCAGCATACCAGATGCCTGATGAACTATGGACGGAGGTTTGTGACATCGTGCAGGAGGCAGGGATCAAGACCATCCCCGAGAAAAAGAAATGCAAAAAAGCAAAATGGCAGTCTGAGAAGGCCTTACAAATAGCTGTGAAAAGAAAAGCAAAGGAGAAAAGGAAAGATATACCCATTTGAATGCAGAGTTCCAAAGAAGAGCAAGGAGAGATAAGAAAGCCTTCCTCAGTGATCAGTGCAAAAGAAATAGAGGAAAACAATAGAATGGAAAAGACTATAGAGATCGCTTCAAGAAAATTAGAGATACCAAGGGAACATTTCATGCAAAGATGGGCTCAATAAAGGGCAGAAATGGTATGGACCTTACAGAAGCAGAAGATATTAAGAAGAGGTGGCAAAAATACACAGAAGAACTACACAAAGAAGACCTTCATGACCCAGATAATCACGATGGTGTGATCACTCACCTAGAGTCAGACATTCTGGAATGTGAAGCCAAGTGGGCCTTAGGAAGCATCACTACGAACAAAGCTTGTGGAGGTGATGGAATTCCAGCTGAGCTATTTCAAATCCTACAAGATGATGCTGTGAAAGTGCTGCACTCAATATGCAAGCAAATCTGGAAAACTCAGCAGTGGCCACAGGACTGGAAAAGGTCAGTTTTCATTCAAATCTCTAAGAAAGGCAATGCCAAAGAATGCTCAAACTTCCACACAATTGCACTCATCTCACATGCTAGTAAAGTAATGCTCAAAATTCTCCAAGTCAGGCTTCAACAGTATGTGAACCATGAACTTCGAGATGTTCAAGCTGGTTTTAGAAAAGGCAGAGGAACCAGACATCAAATTGCCAACATCCACTGGATCACTGAAAAAGCAAGAGAGTTCCAGAAAATTATCGATTTCTGCTTTACTGACTACACCAAAGCCTTTGACTGCATGGATCACAACAAACTGTGGAAAATTCTGAAAGAGATGGGAATACCAGACCACCTTACCTGCCTCCTGAGAAATCTGTATGCCGGTCAGGAAGCAATAGTTAGAACTGGACATGGAACAACAGACTGGTTCCAAATAGGACAAGGAGTATGTCAAGGCTGTATATTGTCACCCTGCTTATTTCACTTATATGCAGAGTACACTATGAGAAATTCTGGGCTGGATGAAGCACAAGCTGGAATCAAGATTGCCAAGAGAAATATCAATAACTTCAGATATGCAGATGACACCACCCTTATGGTAGAAAGTGACAACACAACCAATGAAATTGTGAGGAAAATAATTTCCTAATTTTTCGTAACAGAATCAACAAGACTGTCAAAAAGTGAAACCTGGAGTTAAAAAAAATAAACAATGTAATGACTCTAATTCCTTAATTTTTCTCTGCTCAGAGTATCCACACTCCCAACCCCTAATTTTAGAAGGAGCTCTTGGGAACTCATATGGTTTTGTAGAAAAGAAGCATTTATTTGACACTCAGCAACTCTCTCTTTAGTGTCTTTCTTCTGTTAATTCCAATAAATTAACTATACTTCTTCCTATTTCCTATAATGGTGGGCTAAGTTACTTAGATCAAACCTCCTGTAAGACAACTGTAAAAGCTGAGTAAAATCTCGAACGTGTTGAAAAGACCACCAGCGGGGACTTCTGGCTGTGGCTGGGCCCCGCCTTGCGATGCGGGGGTGCAGGTTCAGTCCCTAGTTGGGGACCTAAGATTCCACAGCCGCTGCAGCCAACAAGACAAAACATAGAAACAGAAGCGGTGTTGCAACAGATTTGAGAAAGATTTTTTTTTTAAAAAAAGATTACAAGATAATAAGTGATCACCAAGCTCCAAAGATAGGGAAAACGAGAATCTCTGTGGTCATGGGCCAATTGGAAAACTTGACCGTTTGTTTAGGATGCCCAAGGCAAGTGTCGGGGGACAGAAATCAAAATCCAGAGCCTGCATAAGGTGGAAACTTATGACAGAAACTTCTTACCATAAAAAATTAAAATCCCAGGAGGCTGTACTCACAGAGTGACTGTAAACCAAAGGAAAAGTCAATCCAATAAAAAATGGACAAGAGATCTGAACAAGAATGAATTTCACAAAACAGAAAATCCAAGTGGACAATAAATATATGACAGGGATTCAACTTCATTAGAAATCAGTGCAATGTTGAAAAAAACCACAAAAGACAAGTTACTACACATCCATAATACTAGTTAACATTTTTTTAAAAAAAGGTCAATACCATTGGAGAGACTGGAGAAGAACTGAAACAAAAAGAACTCACATACATTGCTGATGGGACTGTAAACTGGTGTTAACTTCTTTGGAGAACAGTTTGGCATTATCAACTGGAAGTGAACGTATCTACTCTGTGACCAAAGTCCATATACCTTTAAAAATTTATGTACCAGGGCACAAGTGTAAAAACTTGACAGCAATACTGTTAACAAGTCACAAAACTGATAAACTGAGCTAAATACACATTGTGGAATACAGCAAAGAAAATGAATAAACTACCATTACATACAACATGGATTATCTTAGAAAACAATGTTCAGTGAAAAAGCCACGCCAAAAAAATAGTACATACTCTATGACCCAATTTAGCATTCAGAAACAAGCAATGTAAAATATACTGCAGAGTAATGCAGGCTTAAATGATAAAATTACAGGGGGAAAGTGATTATCATAAATGTCAGTGATAATGGCTACCTCTCTGGAGGAAGGAACCAGCCATGATAGAGGAAAGATATCCAGCAGTTTCTGAAGCTGGACATGTCCTATTTCAACTGCTTATGTTAATGAAGTTCTTTTTATATTTGTTAGTTACATTTTAATTTTTTTTTAATTATCTATATTTTTATTTTTTAAAAATTGCCACTCTGAAAATTTGGTAGTTTCTCACAGAATTTAACATATATTACCATATGACCCAGCAAAGGGCATTCTCGGGTATTTATCCCAGAGAAATAAAAACTTATGTTCACACAAAAATCTATACACAATGTTCATGGCAGCTTTATTTCTAATAGCAAAAGACTGGAAACAACCAGAAAGTAACTAATTAGACAAAACCATGATCTATCCATATTATAGAATATTCAGTGATAGAAAAGGAATCAACTATTGACACACACACAACTTTTGATGAATCTCCAGGAAATTTATGTCAAGTGAAAAAAGCATTTACATAACATTTATGACACTTTTTAAGTGATAAAATTATGGAAATGGAGAACAGATCAGAGGTTGCCAGGGGATAAAAATGGCATTGGGGTGAGCAGGGCTTGGGAGTGGGAGGAACGTGGTGTGGTTACAGAGGGAACAGAAGGAGTCTACGGGGATGTTGTTTTCTGTATACTGATTAAGGCAGTGGCTACAGAAAACCACACGTGATAGTGTAACACACACATATACAACTTGCACAAGTCAGTAACAAAAAACAACCAAGTTTAATTAAATACGGGCAAAGGATCTGAACAGACATTTCTAAAAAAAAAAAAAAAAACAGGCCAACAAACACATGAGAATATATTCAACTCATTAGCTTTCAGGGGAATACAAAGCAGACCCACAATGAGACCACTTCACACTCACTAGGAAGAGTCTAATCAAAAAGACACGCAGTAACAGGTGTTGATGAGGAGGTGGAGAAATCAGAATGCTCAAATACTGCTGGTGGGATGAAAACTAGTGCAACTGCTGTGGAAAACAGTTCTTCAAAAGGTTGAACATAAAGTTACCATGTGAGCTACCATTTAACTTCTAAGTATATACCCAAGAGAAATGAAAAATTCACAAAAAGACCTGTACACAAATGCTCACGGCAACACTACTCATAATACCCAAAAAGTGGACAGAATCCAAACGTCCATCAATTGATGTATGGACAAGTAAAATATGGAAAAGCCATACAATAGAATATTATTCAGCAATAAAAAGGAATGAAGTACTGATTAATGCTAAAACATAAATGAACCTTGGAAGCACTATGTCAAGTGAAAAATGCCTGTTACAAAAGACCAAATATTATACAATTCCACTTATATGAACTACCCAGAATAGATACATCTTATAGAGATAGAAAGCAGACTAGTGGTTCCCTATGGGATGGGGGCTTGGGGTGAAATAACAAGTGACTGCTAATAGGTATGGGGTTTCTTTTTTTTTTTTTAATTTTTATTGGAGTATAGCTGATTTACAATGTTGTGTTAGTTTCTATTGTATAGCAAAGCATATCAGTTATGCATATATTCCCTCTTCTTTAGATTCTTTTCCTATATAGGTCATTGGGGTTTCTTATTGAAGTGATAAAAATGTAAAACTGGTTGTGGTGATGGGTGCACATCTCTGCAAATACACTAAAAAACACCAAACTGTACCTTCCAAATGGATAAACTGTATGCTAAGTGAATTACAGATCAATAAAGCTCTTCTATTAAAAAAGGCAATATTATACAAAAACTTTTTCATTTGTAAGACCACTGAATGACATAAAATTTACTTATAGACTAAATAGGAAATTTTAAAAATTCAGAAATTCAATACAATGTTTAAGCAGAAAAGACAATTTTTTCATTTTGGAGCTCTTTCTTATTTTATATTATTTTAAATAGGAAGGAATACAGCAATCCTTAAAGAAGGAGCAGGATCTGAGGACCAAACTAACGTATGCACAGATAAAGTGATAAACCTAGGATCTGCTTTGAAGTAATCCAGCAGAGGATAAGGGAGGTAAGGAAGGGAGATAAAAATGTAACAGGACTAGCTATTTGTGGTCCATTTTATTAAATTTTCTTATTTATTTTTGGCTGCACTGGGTCCCTGCTGCAGGGAGCAGGCTCTCTCTAGTTGCAGGGAGTGGGGGCTCTTCTCTAGCAGCGGTGCTCCTCACTGTGGTGGCTCCTCATGCTACAGAGCACAGCCTCTAGGGCTTGCAGGCTCAGTAGTTATGACATAAGGACTTAACTGCCCCACAGCATGTTGGATCTTCCCAGACCAGGAACTGGACCCATGTGCCCTGCATTGGCAGGTGGACTCTTAACCGCTGGGCCACCAGGGAAGTCCTTGTTAATTTTTGAAGCCGAATAATAAGTATATAGAGATTCATTTATTATTCTCTTTACTATGTTTGACCCCGAGATTCCCTTGTGGCTCAGAGGGTAGAGTCTGCCTGCAATGCGGGAGACCTGAGTTTGATCCTTGGGTAGGAAAGATCCCCTGGAGAAGAAAATGGCAACCTACTCCAGTATTCTTGCCTGGAAAATCCCATGGACGGAGGAGCCTGGCAGGCTACAGTCCACAGGATCCCAAAGAGTCGGATACAACTGAACGACCTCACTTTCACTATGTCTGAAATCTTCCATTAAAAAAAAAAAAAAGCATGGAGTTTCTGGTGGTGCAGCAGACAGCATTTTTCTAAAACTAAATTAATAATTACATTCTAATATATGTCATAATTTACTTCACCAGTTAACTTGTTTTTGGACATCAAGTTTGTCCAATTCCATTGTTACTAAGAATGCTGGATAAACAGGCCACTCATCACTTAATGTAGACTTAGCTGGACTGTACACCTTGGGAAAGAAGGAAAAATCAAAGGAAGGAGTTGAGAATACAATTAAGGTGCACATTTTTCATTTCTGCCCCATGCTCTCTACCTGGTACTGACAGATATCCAATTGCCCCATGGTTAGTTCTGGAGGTTTTTAGACAGACTCTTATATTAATCATCTCAGAAAAAAGAAATAAATAAAAATATAACCTTAAGCACCAAACTTCCAAAGAACTGTTTTAAAATATTACAAAATCAGTTTTACAAAGATATCTACGGTTCTGCAGAAATGGTTCCACTGACTTTCAAATAAATCTAAATTCCTACACAGTTTAGACAGCACTATAGTATCCTCCACAATAAGTCGGTGTTTTAAAATGGAAATTCTTACCAACTTGTATCAAATGTGTATCATCTAGTTAGATCTAAAGCAGATTAAATGTGTTTCTTACTACTCATGAAACATTACTATACTCAGGGAACGATCTGCATAGTCAATTAGACAGTATGTTAACCAAGACAATTAAAAACTGGTTTCAAATAGAGTTAGTGATTAGCATAACTAAGAAAGACCTTAAACAGCAAAGCACTAGTAAAGTGAATTCTTTTCACTGGAGGGTAACTGTGTGGAACAAATGATTATAAAATGTGAAATCCTTCACAAAAGTACTCAAAGCAAATAAAGCTTCAGAATGACAAATATTCAAGTGCTACAGTATAAGAAGTACTGTGTACTGTATTGAATAAGAGTAATGAGAGATAATACCAAAAACAGCCACTATTCGTGAATGAATGAAGCACTTGAAGAAAGTTAACAGCTGTCTTTTGAACAATACTTCAGCATTAGCAATAAAAAGATGAAGTACAAATGTACATAAAATATTTGTGGCTACATGGCAATTAACTTCAAAATGATATGGCGTCTCTCCTGAGAAAACAGTCACCCTTAAAAGGATTAACCCATTTGGAATTGCATGACAGTTCTGTTCAGTTCGAGTCTTTGTGACCCCATGGACTGCAGCACTCCAGGCCTTCCTGTCCATCACCAACTTCTGGAGTTTACTCAAACTCATGTCCATAGAATCAGTGATGTCATCTAACCATCTCATCCTCTGTCGTCCCCTTCTCCTCCTGCCTTCAATCTTTCCCAGCATCAGGGTCTTTTCCAATGAGTCTGTTCTTTGCATCAGGTGGCCAAACTATCGGAGTTTCAGCTTCAACATCAGTCCTTCCAATGAATATTCAGGACTGATCTCCTTTAGGATGGACTGGTTGGATCTCCTTGCAGTCCATGGGACTCTCAGGAGTCTTCTCCAACACCATAGTTCAAAAGCATCAATTCCTTGGTGCTCAGCTTTCTTTATAGTCCAACTCTCACATCCATACATGACTACTGGAAAAACCATAGCTTTGACTAGATGGACCTTTGTGGGCAAAGTAATGTCTCTGCTTTTCAATATGCTGTGTAGGTTGGTCATAGCTTTTCTTCCAAGGAGCAAGCGTCTTTTAATTTCATGGCTGCAGTCACCATCTGCAATGACTTTGGAGCCCAAAAAAATAGTGTCTCACTGTTTCCGTTGTTTCTCTATTTGCAATGAAGTGATGGGACCAGATGCCATGATTTTTGTTTTCTGAATGTTGAGTTTTAAGCCAGCTTTTTCACTCTCCTCTTTCACTTTCAACAAGAGGCTCTTTAGTTCCTCTTTGCTTTTTGCGGTAAGAGTGGTGTAATCTGCATATCTGAGGTTACTGATATTTCTCCCAGCAATCTTGATTCCAGTTTGTGCTTCATCCAGCCTGGCATTTTGCATGATGTACTGTGCACAGAAGTTAAATAAGCAGGGTGACAATACACAACCTTGACGTACTCCTTTCCTGATTTAGAACCAGTCTGTTGTTCCATATCCAGTTCTAACTGTTGCTTCCTGACCTGCATACAGATTTCTCAGAATGCAGGTCAAGTAGTCTGGTATTCCCATTTCTTTCAGAATTTTCCAGTTTGCTGTGATCCACACAGGTAAAGGCTTTGGCATAGTCAATAAAGCAGAAATAGATGTTTTTCTGGAACTCTCTTGTTTTTTCAATGATCCAACAGATGTTGGCAACTTGATCTCTGGTTCCTGTGCCTTTTCTAAATCCAGCTTAAACATCAGGAAGTTCACGGTTCACATACTGCTGAAGCCTGG
This sequence comes from Okapia johnstoni, assembly GCA_024291935.2. NCBI lineage: Eukaryota > Metazoa > Chordata > Mammalia > Artiodactyla > Giraffidae > Okapia > Okapia johnstoni. The sequence goes on along the minus strand of CM044321.1, from coordinate 54,548,243 downwards.
CTTGGAGAATTTTGAGCCATTACTTTGCTAGCATGTGAGATGAGTGCAACTGTGCGGGAGTTTGAAAATGACGATGTCTGACAAATTCCAGGCATTAAATCACTTCTCTTCTCCCCTTCTTTCATTCAAACTTTTATTCTAATAGCACTGCTCAGTCTGAGCTGCTCTGCACCACAGCCCCTACCTCCTGAAATACGAGGATGCTACCAACCTTTAATGATCCCAAAGCATTTTCACCAGGATTCACAAACTTCTAGGAGCTACCACTTCCCCTCGGCAGAGCAGGGAAAAGCAGTCACCATCAGAGAGCTCAGGTCACCGCCACTCTCTGATGGGCATGCACACCTCGTCCCACCTCTCCTCACTCTGCGCCTCATCCTTTTACACTTGCAAATTTTCAACCCCATCTTGCTCTCAACCCTCCGCACATGCTGCTTGAAGGCGACAGACATGCTTCGCTTGCCCAAGTAGAATCCCAACTAATACTTCAGGTCTTAACTCAAGCTTGGTTTCTGGTTGAAGCTTTTCTCTCTCGTGCAGGATAATCTGCTGCATCTTCTCTTTTGTTCCCGGTGAACCACCTCCCCTACTACCTCCTTTATAGATGCTAACTCTGTGAGGACAAGAACTGTGTGTCTTTTCTAAACATTTTGTTCTCAGGGCTCAGGTATAATAATGATTTCACAGTAGGTGGTCAAATTAAATCCACTTAATCCATCTTGCGGAGAAGGCAATGGCACCCCACTCCAGTACTCTTGCCTGGAAACCCCATGGACGGAGGAGCCTGGTAGGCTGCAGTCCATGGGGTCGCTAAGAGTCAGACATGACTGAGCGACTTCACTTTCGCTTTTCACTGTCATGCATTGGAGAAGGCAATGGCAACCCACTCCAGTGTTCTTGCCTGGAGAATCCCAGGGACGGGGGAGCCTAGTGGGCTCCCGTCTATGGCGTCGCACAGAGTCGGACACGACTGAAGCGACTTAGCAACAGCAGCAACCCATCTTGGGTGATTTATTTTTCCTATCAGAATTCTTGAGGATCATGTGACAGTATCGCAAAAGCATGCTGTAAAGCAGTGTACAAATGATAGGTTTTCACAGGCTATACGTGGGCTTCCCAGGTGGTGCTAGTGGTAAAGTGTGACCTGCCAACGCAGGAGATGTAAGAGATGCAGGTTCAACCCCTGGGTCGGGATGATCCCCTGGAGGAGGAAATGGCAACCCACTCCAGTATTCCTGCCTGAAGGATTCCACGAACAGAGGAGCCTGGCGGGCTGCAGTCCGTGGAGCTGCAAAGAGTCGGACACGACTGAGCACGAGCACTCACACATGCTTATCTTTAGACAGGGAATCACAGTGCTTTTCACCCTAAGGTACAGTTATAGTGACACCCTGTTAGTCTTCCCTGTCTCATTTCTTAATTCCTCAGCCAAATAAACTGTGCGATTCCACCCCTAAGATGCGTCTGGTAGCCTTCAGGAATATTAAGATTCCCTCTCCAGGAGTTTTTTCTTTTAATCTCCCCTAACTTCAGATACAAAGGAAAATTTATATTGTTTCTTACTCCAGAGGCGCAAAATGAATAGTCAGACAGGATCTCCCAAACCACTTAAATATGTTTCACTTTCATCCAGACTCCTAGAGCAAAAACTACAGAGCTTATTATCATTCTGTCCTATGTCCAAAGACATACAACTTGGCTTTTTACTTATCTCTTCACTTCTTTCCATGGCAGGAAGGGCATGGACACAGAATAACAAAAACTGCTCTCCAGTTCTACTTCTCAAAGGCATTCAGAACAATTTCCCTGCCTCAAAAAAAGAGACTGAACTAAAATCAGGCAGTCTCCAATCCAAATGTTTTCTGAGATGGGGCAGGTAAAATAATTATGCAAAACAGCTAAGTATAATAAGGAATAATGGTTACTATCCTGGCCCTCTGAAGAAGAAATGCCTTGTCTAAAATCTCAGTATTCATTAAAAAGAAAACAAAAACAAAACCTAGCCAAATAAAATAGGCCTGCAGGGTGGATTCATTTCTCACACCAGCAGTATTTTAGTAGCCGTGTGTGTGTGTGTTAGTCGGTCAGTCGTGTCAGACTCTGGGATCCTGTAGACTGTAGCCTGCCAGGCTCTTCTGTCCTAGTACCCATAATACACATCAATTTGTGAGTTCATTGCTGAACCTGATAATCTTTAAGCACCTCCTCTTCTGCCTTTGAAATTTAACTACAAAACAAACCAAAAAAAAAGGTGATGAGAGCCATGTTTTCCAAGTTAAAAGATATTACAGCTGGGAGGGAGCAGTTTCAACGGTCCAAAGCTTGCCGGTTTCTATTTTACTTCAATAATGAACCAATATATCCTTGAATGTCTTGTCCTAAAACATTTTTGGCCTAGTACTATGACTTTTTATTCTCCCAATATACTCTCCTTTTAACTGTGCAGCAGAGCCCCCATCTTTGAATGTCAGAATTATCTTTATTAGTAAAAAAAGGTCTCTTCCAACCAATATTCCATTACTACCACAACCCCACACATGTACATGCGTGCACGCACGCGCGTGCACACACACATTCACATTCAGAAATGGTCTGGGTCCACAGGCATTTCCCTCTCCACTAATAATGTGAGAAAATTACCATTTAAATGGCACTCCTTCTAATTCTGTAAATTCAGCCAACATGACTCCGTCGACTCAAGTATACACTACTTTCTAGTGACACGTAAACTATGCAGCAGACATCATCCTCCGCTGCAGTCGTTCTCGGGTTCCCAACCAAATGTCATATCATTATCATAACCCACAGGGTGAACTTCTGGAGAAACCAAACCAAGACAAAGACAGTACACTGCAACTCCACAGTTACTGTATTCGAGAGTTAGGGTGGGCCACGTGACTGGTGTCCTTACAAGAAGAAACTTGGTCACAAAGAGACACACCAGGGGTACATGTGTGCAGAGGGAAGGCCATGTGAAGAGGCAGTAAGGGGGTAGCCATCAGCAGGCCAAGGAGAGAGGCCTCAGAAGAAATCAAACCTGCCAGCACTTTCGCCTTGGACTTCCAGCCTCCAGAACGGTGAGAAAATAAATTTGTTTTTTAAGCTACTCAGTCTGTGGCATTTTGTTATGGCAGCCCTAGCAAAAAACTAAATACAATGTGATTTAACACCTGTGATTTAACTTTTTTGAACCAACTAAGAGAGCTGGCTGCTGGATTTTTTAGAAAAATGGGTTTTCTTCTTGTGCTTTCTGACTTCTCTGGTAATAAAATTTTTAATGAAGAAAAAGTACACATATCATAAATTTCCAGCTTTGATGAGTCTTCACAAAGTGAATGTATTCATGTAACCACAACTCAGATCAAAACAGAAAACACTGGTAGCTAAGCTTTTTGAATTCAGATTCAAGACTGAATTGTCTAGACTAATCGCTTACATATCTTGAGTAACTTTGTTTCCTTCCTAATACAGATTTTTTTTTTAATCTTTCAAGCCTAAGTCTTACTTGACATAACCAATACCATTTAGAAATACTGCAATATCAGACACATTACACTTCTGAAGGACTAATAACATGTTAAAAACCAACCAGAGTCATGGGTCATGGTTCTAGCATTTTATTTATTTATGTACTTTTCTTTTCTTCCTTTTTAAAAAAGAAAAAAACAGAGACCATGGTTATCTTTGTGAGACACAGTCTGGTGAAGTTAGCACATAGGCTCCAATTAACTTCTCTTTCTCCCACTTAACATCTTTTAATATTCTTTTCTGACAAGACTTTGAAGCAAGTACAGGCTTTGGTGGAAAGTGAATGCCAGCTGAATCAGTGAGGCAGTTAATTTATTTGAATTACTTCTCATGAATTTTACAGTCTTGAAATAAAATTGTCCCCAACAAATGATAGTTTTTTCCCACTAATGAGATACTGTGTATTGTTTTCCCCTTGCAACTGTCTTCCTGAGTAAATTATATTCTAATGGGAAAGGTCTGCGGCTTTGAAGTAGTTATGTCAAAAAGCTGGAGAATACAGAGAAACTGCATAAATGGAAAACTAGGTACTGAAATCCAGAACAGAGAGGCAGCAGTACCTGAGGAAACTTTACCAGCATCATAACCACAGCTCAGAGGGGGGACCAGAAGAGTCCTGGTGAAGAGGAAGGCAGGGCTGAGAAGCACAGAGTTACCCCGGGGGGCTGAGGGGAGATGGGGGTAGAAGCCGCGTCAAGGAAACAGCAGCGTGATCCGTCATCCTGGTGGGAGCAGAGACAGGTGAGGAAGATGATAGCGGTCAGACTGGTGACCAGCATTGACGGGGACGGCAGCAGAAACAGGTGGTGATTAGAGGCAGTGACACAGCCACGAAAAAACTGATGTGGCCCGAAATCGCACCTCAGCTTCCTGGATAAAATCTTCCTGAACCTCAGTCTCGGGATACCTGGGTCGATTAGAGCCTGCTTCATGTGTGGTGTCCCCAGGAACACATTAGGGTTTAAAATCTCCAGAGAGACCCTCCAAGAGAGAAGGCTGAGGATCAGAGAACACACCAGAACTGTCACAAAAACACTAGTGTGAGTATGCATGGTCAGTTGTGAAGTATGGTGTTAATTGAAAAAGGCTTATAATGCCACATTTGGTCTATTGTTTTTTAAAAAGGGGTGTGTGCCAGGGAATTCCCTCGTGGTCCAGTGGTTAGCAGTCCAGGCTTTCCCTGTTGAGAGCATGGGTTCAATCCTTGATCAGAGAACTAAGATTCCATAAACCAAGCGGCACGGCCAAAGCAGGGGGTGGGTGCCAAGGTAACCCCTATAAAGACATCATTTTCAGTTCCTGAATAAAGAGAGAGCTACAGTTTACTATCTCTATCTTGGTTAGTATCTTGGTTAGTATTCCTCCAGAAGCTCCAAAGGTTTCCAGGTAGTTTGTTGGTGAGGTGACCCCAGGAAACACTGAAAGGGGATTGGAGAAAAGAGACAGGAAGGGGAAAGAAGTCATTAAAGAGCTGCGTCGAGAAAACAGGCACCGGTTGCACAGCACTGTAGACAGATGCAGCCGCTGTGCCAAAGAACTCGGCAATACAGCGCAGGACGCGTGCCTGGGCTCCTCACCTGAGCACTAAGAGAGCTGGGTATTCACCCCCCGAGTACTTTCCAATCCTGGCTCCCAGAGAGAGGGTTAACACCCTGCCATTTCTGACCCCCCTCCAGGCCAGCAGAGACATAGAGATGCTGACGCTGGCCAGTGTGCCCAGGAACAGCCAGGGCTGAGGATCGTGGGGGTGGGGGCGGCACCCAGAGCATCTATGACGTGTGCGTCACAATGTCACAATTCCTAAACCACGGCAATCCGTCCCTAACTCAGGAATGTAAGGAACATCACCCTTCACCTGGAAGATGCAGCAAAGAGATCGAGAACCATTCCAAATCACTGGATATTTTTCCTTTGCTGAGTAATATAGGTGCTCTTCTCAAAAAAACTGTTTAGCTAGGATACATAACAAGTTAAAAAGTAAGAAAAAAATCTACCAAATCCTCACAGTCATAAAGTTTTGTGTAGTTATATAAAAGAAACCAAAGCTGTAAATAACCCTGGGTGGTATGCTTTTTTTCTCTGTGAGGAGAAGGCTACAACTTCCAACCATAAAATATTCTCCAGAAAAGCTCTTTTAAAGGAAGAGGGGAAAATGTGAAAACAGTATGCATCTGTAGGGTTCCCCCCACCTTCTTCTTCTGGAATAGCTAATGATACAGTGCAAGCAAGATACTGAGGACACATATACACGGTCCTTAAAATAAATTTTTAAAAAAGACTTCAGCTGAATTTCTTTTCAAACAGTCTTTCAGACAACACACTGGCTCTCTATCAGCGCTTCACCTCTGGCCAGGCCACAGCTGCCTATTTCTAACAAGTTGCTATAAACATGGAGGAATGAGGTTTTATTCCAGAATTTTAAAATATTTACTAAGTCATTTTGCATTAAAGACATATAAACTGACCTAACTTTCAAGAGGTTTATTTTAAACTTAAACTCGACCTAGATGAGATTGGTTGGTTTCTCTATTCTTCTTGATCAATTTCTTCAATTTTTCAAGAAACTAACATTCTAGGGCTTCCCTGGTGGCTCAGTGATAAAGAATCCACCTGCCAGTGCAGGAGACACAGGTTCGATCCCTGATCCGGGAAGATCCCACGTGCCTTGGAGCAACTACATGCATGCACTGCAACTAGTGGGCCTGTGCTCTAGAGCCTGGGAGCCGCAGCTACTTTAGCCCACGGGCCCTAAAGCCCGTGCCCTGCACCAAGAGAAGCCACCACAGAGACAAGCTTTCGCACCACAACTAGAGAGTGGCCCCCTGCTGGCCTGCAACTACAGAAAAGCCGGCACAGCAACAAAGGCCCAGCACAGCCAATAAGTAAATAAATACAATTATGTTTAAAAAGATGAAAAAGAAATCAACATTTTAAATTGAGTTTTATATACAAATTGTATGTCCCTACTGCTTTACCAAGATACACTAGTACATTCCCTACTCAAAGAAACTATATTGAATTAAATAACACTTTTAGTCCGGTCATCATATAAATTCTTATACTGCTTCTATTTTATTGTTAACTTTTCTTTTATAAGCCCTCTATTTCTTTACAGTTTGGTCATATTGCATTGACAAGATCTTCTTTCTAAATGTATGTATTTGTTAACTTTAATTTTATGCAATCTGAAAATAATGCATGACATTCAGTAAACATTGCTTAAGTATTTTCCCCTCCAAGAGTGTTACAAATATCACATCGGTGCCTTGGTACATACAGCTCTAAAAATGATTTTCTATTCTGTCACTTCTTTGTCAGCCAAATTCCTCAAAGAGTTCTGCAGAAAGCTTGCTCCCTGCCTTCGCAGTAATACAAATGACTTGATGAATTGTATTTTTCTCCAGTGGTACCTGTTCAAGTGGATAACATAGGCTATAAAGTTGCAAACCACTGTGATTTCACATACAGCTGAACCATAAATCAGAAAACAGAACGTAAAGAGGGGGAAAAAATCAAGAAACACTGGAGTGTGAGCATTAAACAGTTTCTGTGGGTGACATCTATGATGGTATTCTGCAATTAATCCCCATTTTTTTTAGGTACCGTAATGCTACTGTGCTTATGCATCTTTAAAAAAGGAATCCTTACGGAGACATGTATTAAGAATTTAAGGGTGGAATGATATGTTGTGTGAGGCTGTCTTTAAAATGACCCTGTGAGGTACAAAGAACAGTGGCTGGGGAAGAGCGGAAACAGGACTGACCGAATGCTGAAGTCTGAAGTTAGATGACAGGCACATGGAGTGTCACTATACTATCTCTCTACTTTCGCATATGCTTAAATTTTTTTTCACAATGAAAAGTTAAGCTGCAGGCCAGAAGGGAGTGGCAGGATATATTTAAAGTGCTGAAAGCAAAAAACCTACAACCAAGAGCAATCAACCCACAAGGCTCTCAATTCAGATTCCATGGAGAAATCAAAAGCTTTACAGACAAGCAGAAGCTGAGAGAATACAGTACCACCAATTCAATTTTACAACAAAGCTAAAGGAACTTCTCTAGGTGGGAAACGCAAAAGATGAGCAAGAAAGAGGAAGGGGGAGAAAAGACCTACAAAAACAAACCCCAAACAATTAAGAAAATGGCAACAGGAATACACACATTGATAGTTATCTTAAATGTAAACAGAATAAATGCTCCAACTAAAAGTTAAGCTAAAACCTCAAGAGCAATCCCCTAAAAGCACAGAAATTTCTTCTGATACAACAAAAGGAAGCAAAACAGCAGCAGGAGGAGTGGCAGGGGAAGAACAGGAGAAGAACAAAAAAACCAGCTACTGGGGAGGTGAACAGCTTCTCATCACTCCTGTTGGCTCCGTCAAAAAAAAAAAATTTTTTTTATTTTATAACTTTAATCTCACCAGTAGTTATACCAAATAGCTTGTCCACTTAAAGTAACACCTTCTTTTCTACAAGAGGAGGGTTTCTCATCCTTGGCACTACTGACATTTCGGGCTGGACAGTTCTGTGCACAGCAGGTTGTCTGATGACATCCCCGATTATTCCATGCCAGGAACACGCACCCAGGGTGACAGCCAAAAATGCCTCTGTGCGCATGCTCAGTCACTCAGTCATGTCCAACTCTTTGTGATCCCCATGGACTGTAGCTAGCCAGGCTCCTCCGTCCATGGGATTCTCCAAGCAAGCATACTGAAGCGGGTTGTCATTTCCATCGCCAGGGGGACTTCCTGACCCAGGGATTGAACCCACCTCTCTTGCGGCTCCTGTACTGGCAGGTGGATTCTTTACCACTGAGCCATCAGGGAAGTCCTCAAAAATGTCTCTAGATGCTGCAAAGCAGCCTCCCAGGTGGAAATCACTGCACTACATAATATATAAACACAGCTTTGTATCTGGAAAGTGGCAGGTTAAAAACATACTCATAATTTGCAGACAATGATCAGACAGATTATTTTTGTTTCTGCAGGGCAATTTACAAAGGAACTGAGGTTTATAATAAGTAAAGCGACATATCATTTAGATAAAATCAGAGTGATTTATAGACCTTATAAAGGCTTAGAAATAAAATCCAGCAGGACAATGAGGGGTGCAAACATATTTTAAAAAAGGGAAATTATCTTTTTACAAAAGTAATTTGTTTTTAATCACTGCTGCTGCTGTTTAGTCACTAAGTCATGTCTGACTCTTTGCAATCCCACGAACTGTAGCCCACCAGGCTCCTCTGTCCATGGGATTTCCCAGGCAAGAACGCTGGAGTGGGTTGCCATTCCCTTCTCCAGGGGATCACCCCGACCCAGGGATTGAACCCACATCTCCTGCTTGGCAGGTGGATTCCCTACCACCGAGTCACCTGGGAAGCCCCTCTTCATCACCAACAGCACCTTAAAAAAGCTGAGTGAGTTTATATTATTCTACTTCAGCATGTGTTTGAAATGCTCCCAAATATAAAAGTTCATTTTTTTTCCCATTCAATTTCTTTTTTTCAATGCTGTCAGTTACTCACAAAATTAATTTTGCACCTACACACTGAAAACCACTAGTATGATGATTAAGGGCACAGATCTACCAGCTGCTTGTTGGTCAAATTATATCCTAAGTAAACCCCGTTTCTCTCATCAATTAAATGACAATGGTTTCCAGCTCATGGGCTTGTTGTGTGAAATAATTGCTAACAAGTACTTAACACAGTGAACAAAATAAGTGTACAATAGGTTGTCCATTTCTGTTAACTATCACTGCTTAATGACAAAAAAGATTTAAACATTAACAAAAAGTTCCTTCAATTTTCCTAAACCAAATAGTTATGAGAATATAAAATGATATAAGGTACTTTGTATCACAGCAAATATAACTAGAATATAGCTCAACTGTAATTCAAAAAGATACATGCCCCCTATGTTCATAGCAGAACTGTTCACAGTAGCCAAGACAAGGAGACAACCTAAATGTCCAGCAACAGAAGAATGGACAACCACGGCGCGGTGTTTACATACATACAATGGAAAATCACTCAGCCGCAAAATAGAATGGAATAATGCCAGTTGCAGCAATGCAGATGGACTTAAAGATTATCATGCTAAGTGAAGTAGGTCAAAGACAAATGTCACATGATATCATTTATATGTGAAATCTAAAAATATGATACTTATTTACAAAACAGAAAAAGACTCACAGACACAGAAAACCATTATACATAGAACTGATAAACAAGGTCCGATTGTATAGCACATGGAGCTATGACAAACCATAAACCAAAAGAATTTTTAGAAGAATGTATGTGTATATAACTGAATCATTTGCTGTACAGCAGAAATTAACACACAACAACGTAAATCAACTATACTTCAAAAAAAAACCTCAGAGTTCCATTGCAATGGCAACTAGCAATATGCATATGATGATAATTTACACAACAGCAAAATTCATGTAAAAGCAGTGATAAAAAAAAATTCAACACAAGAAAACAGCTGTAGTCTGAATGCTATAAAGCACACACAGATACACATAAAGCTTAATTCAAACCTCTGAAAATTATATAACTGATTCTCAGTACACAGGAAATGTACCAAGCAATATGATAACGTGTCTAGTGGTCAACCAAGTGTCACATCACACAGCACTGAACTAATCTGACTGGCAAAGAGAAAGTGAAAGAATCATTCGTGCCAAAATAAAAATACAATGAGCAAGAAATAAAGTGGGGAACAAAGGAATTTAATATTCAATTTTGAATCGCAAGTGTCTTAAGAAAAAGACTTAACTTTGAAATAAGAAAATCCATCCTTTGTCACTAACAAGCCATCTCACTTAAAACCACTCTAAAGAGTACCTTTAGAATACCAGTAACCCTTAGGAGAAAATCAACCATTTCAATACATATTTGCTTTAGCAAGCCCATGTGCTGTGTTCAGTCCTGTATGAGACACTCTGGCGATAAGCATGAGACATGGTTCCCTGCCCATCAGGTTTAATTCAGGGACAAAATGAGTAATACAAACCTACTGTCGTAAAAGTCTAGATGAAGGAAGAATCGACAAAGCCTGGAGTCGTAAAGGGAAAGATGGTTCCGACTGTAAAAAGCAAACAAATCTCTGGCAGAGGAAAACGAGGGAAGGAGGAGAGGCAGCAGGGTCGGGAGGCTCTGGGGAGGGAGAAGGGATTCCAGCGGCTTGGAGGGTAGAGAGGACGCCTGAGGTTTTCAGAGGACGGTGGGTTAAGTGGTATCAAGAAATGTGTACGAGGTTCATCCCTGGGGATTCAGTGGCTAAGACTCCACACTCTCAGTGGAGGGGGATCAAGTTCAGTCCCTCGTCAGGGAACTAGATCCCACAGGCCACAACTAAAACACACTGCACGAGCCGCAGTAAAGATCCAGCAGAGCCAAATAAATAAAAACGAATATTAAAAAAAAAAAAACCAAGAAGGAAATGTGTATTTCTACAATAGAAATGACCTAACAAGCAACTGACTGAATGTGAGAGTCAGAGGAGGCTCAGAACAGAAGAACGATGTATCACTGACAGAAATACAGACATATGGAGAATAAAAGAATGAAGAAGTCAACTTGATTTTGTATCTTCTGCATTTCAGGTGATGAGAAATCCAAGTGGATTGTCTGTTAAGACAATGAAGGCTGGGACTGGACATCAGAAGGGACTAGACCTTTGTCGCTGTTACCAGGCTGATCCAAATCTGTCAGCTCTTCCCTGGATTACTGCAACAGCCTCCAGCTTCCACCCTTGTCCTCGAGGAAATTAAACCACAGAAAGATGCAAAGAGGGACTTCCTGGTGGTCCAGTGGCTAAGACACTGTGCTCCCAATGGAGGGGGCCCAGGTTAGATTCCTGGACAGGGAACTAGACCCCACATACTGTAACTAAGACCCAATGCAGCCAAATAAAATAAAATATATATATAGAAAAAAAAAAAGGTGCGAAGAGAGTTAGGGAACAATACATGAGACAGAACGACTGACATCCGGCACCAAACACTTCCCCTGTAGTGTGCGCCATCTAACGGCAGCTTAGACCTCACCTGCATTATCACAGTTCCACAGAGAACATACTGTACAAACTCCAGAAGAAGGATGACAACCTTGATCCTTTTCCATATTCCTGGCAAGATAATCCTCATAATGCCGTATTCACTTTGGAGTACACTGTAACCCCAAATGTGAATACAAAATGTTCAGAAAGAGCACAACATTAACAAAAGGATTTACAAGATTAAAAACGGAAGATTAATTTTGAGGATAACAAACCTCAGCTTTCTAAATCACCGTCTTTTGTGTAAGTACCAGCAATGAGTCATGCTTCAGAAAAACTAGCAACCTGGTAAGAGGTAAAAAATCTGAAACAGGGTGCCTTTTTCTACCAAGGAAGTAAAAGTTTCCCCACCTCAAGCTTTTTTTTCCAGACTCTGCTTCCTTTTTATCATCTTGGTGCCACGCCTCTTCCACTCCAGGAACAACCATGAAAGTAGAGAAAACCTCACAGGTTCAATAGGCTTATTAAATCCAACCAGTTGCTAGACTAATTGTGCCTATGCTGTGCCCTGCACAATGTAGCACACAGTAAATATATGTTGAATGGTTGAATCTTCTCCAGGAGAAAATGTGTATGTTTAACATTTTCTACTTTCCATAATACTACACTACAAATTATGGCAACAGAATAATGAAATAAAACAAACCCTGGTGGCTGATGGTACAGAATCTGCCTGCAGTGCAGGAGACCCAGGTTCAATCCCTGGGAGAAGGGAATGGCAACCCACTCCAGTATTCTGGCCTGGAGAATTCCATGGACAGAGGAGCCTGGCGGGCTACAGTCCGTGAGGTCGCAAAGATTTGGACACAGCTGAATAACTAACAATTTCACTTTCCTTGACCTTAAACCACATGACAGAAAATTTATAATTTGCCATTTTTTAAGGGGGAAAAAAAACCCTCACTGATTTTCTGACATCAGTTTATGCAGATATTGGCAATCCAAGACACCACAAAAACTTGCCTGAGTACAGGTGACCCCTGAAGAACATGGGTTTGAACTTCAAGGGTCTCCTTAAATGCAGATTTTTCTCAATGGTAAAAACCACAGTACTATTCAATCTATAGTTGCTGACTTCAAGCACTCAGAATTGCAAATATGGAGGAACCCTGGACATGAAGAGCCCACCGTAAACTATACCTGCATTTTCCACTGTGAGTGTTGGTGCCCTTAACCTTCCCATTTCTCAAGGATCAACTGTATATTCTGTTAAAACAATGATGCTCTTAACATATAATTTCTTACAGCTTTCTTTGTAATGTTTAATGAAAATACAACAAAACCATGGATGTTTTTCTTTTATACAACCAAATAAACTTTCTGAGTTAGGTATGAGAAATTAGTTCTGTTAAAATGAGGTGGCCTGTTGCTTTACTAGTAGTATTGCAAAGTCAGTAAAGGTTAAAAACCAAGAAACAATGAAAATGAACATATACTCTTACATATGCCAACAAAAAAGTCCCCTCTATATCTAATTCACAATCTGAAACACCTGCTCCCCTTTTACTGAGCTATTAAAACACACAAAATTAAAAACTATACACAGAGCTTCTTAGACGTTGATACGAATTAAAAGAAGTTAATCCCTATGCATTAATAAAGAAAGCGCACAAGAGCCAACATATTTCCTATATTTTGACTAAATAGTCCCTAGTATTAAGCAGTATTTTTTAAAACACAATTTACAGTTGCTGAATATCAATTTACCAAAACAGGCAAGGATGACCTTATCTTGGCAAAACTCATAATACTGTTTCCTCAACATCCTAGAAGACAGCTTGATGCACCACACTCTTCCATCTGCTTTGTTCTATTTCTTCATGCCCCAAATGGAAATTAAACCCTTCCAGTAAGAGCCAAAAATTCATCAATCACAGGGAAGGACTTCGAACACCGAGCAGAGAAGTAGCATGATTGTGAATCAGAGGTAGCAAGAACCATAGGTGGAACAGCCCTGGCAATGACCTTCGAGAGTGTGTTGAGAGAGATAATCTACACAACACGTACAGGAACTGCATTTAAATGATTCTAAGCCCACTTACCTGAGGCGCTCTCAGTGAACACGGTCAACGTCTGTCCTCCAACACTTTGTAAGACAAATGGATGTTCTCTAGGAGCACTGACGGAAGCTGGTTTTCCACCAATATCATGAATATTTGCAAGATCCTCATTCAAAGTAAATGAAACCTAGCAGACACATTAACAAGAGCTTATTACAATCGACTTTTGTATTCAAAGTGTCTGTACAGAAACTGCGACTATAAATCAAATATTTTAATGTGAATCTTTTCCAATCATTTTATGAAGTATTTTTTAAAATTTTATCAAATAAGCTTTAATAATTAATCATAAAAAGAGAATCTATTCCTATTTGTCTGAACAGTGGGGTTAATCTGCCATTATAAAGGTAGCTTTCAAGTGTTTCCTCTGGTCTGTGGCTGAAAAAATTCTATTTGTAAAACAGAAGTAACCTGTCTCCCTAAGGTATCTGCGGTCATGGAACCGTGTCTTCTATATTTATACCAGTAAATAAATAAATATGAGGTGAATGGATGGATAGATAAACAGAACTATCCATCCATCCATTCATTCATCCACCCATCTCCAAGCAAAATGCCTGGCACAAAGAAGAAAAACAGTATTTGCTGAATGAGTGAACATTAAGTATTAAGAAACCAACTACCTGAAGCAGGGGGAAGTGATCTATTTACTCAGAAAGCTTAAACACTCCCATAAGCAGAGGATGGCTTTCTTTTTTAGATCCAATGACTACCATATGAGTACATGGTGCTATTTTATTTCAAATATTTCAACAAATACAACTAAATATTTATAAGGATAACTAAATATTGAGGTTTACAATAAAAAGACCCAGTAGGTCAGTAGGTCTTTTTTTTTGAAAGACCCAATCTTTCAAAATGCTTTTTACCATATCTCCCCTAATTTTTCATCAAAGGGATTTATAAACTTAAAGTGCTGATCTCTCAATCACACAGAAAGATTATGAAGTATTATTTAAGTATCTCTCTACTATGTGACAGGTACCACAAATTATGTCCTAGACTCAATGGGTCAAAATCTAAGGCCTTCAAAAATCTGTGTCAAATGCATTTGCCACTCTGAAATAATGTTAAAGTATTACTGAAGCAATATTAGTTTTCATAGTACTAAGAGAGGGGATATTTAAGTCAAAGTAGAAAAATGCTAAGTATGAGCAACTAGAAAGGAGCCTATTCACTCACACAAGAGCGGCATTAACACTTCTATGTTTTCCTGACCAGCCACCAGTTTCATGTGGAGTTTTCCAGAGCAAACACTACCCTATTTTTACTAATTCTTTTTTTTTTTTTTTTTTTTTTTTTGAGGCTCTGAACCATAGTTTTCTAGCAGACTTTATTTTGTGAGGAAAAAATGAGAACAAAACTACTTTACTTCTATTGCCATGATTTCTGTTGCCCCTCTAACCACAACTCCCAACTGACAAAATGTATCTTCAGATAAAAACGCCTTCAGAAATCTGGAAAGACTGATGTCTAGAAACCAGCAATGAGCAAACCAATATATTTTGGTCTCATAGTCACAGTTGTTAGTAGGAACACAATTTTATTATACATTTTGAAAAGAAAGTCTTCAATTTTTATTTATTTTTTCCTTTGGTCCTGAATTGATTCATGGCTGAAAAACTTAATTAGCTTCAAGATCCTGAGTCTGCCTATTTGGGATATGCTAAAGTGGTAACACTTCTGCCAAAACAAAATGTCTTTGAAGGTAATGAATGTAAGACAGAGAGTGGTTCATAGTATCCATCCAGCATCCTGTATGGACCTGCTCATCTTTGCATCTCTCCTTTTGCCCTCTTCCTTGGAGTTTGCATAAAGCTATCTTCGCCCTCGGTATGCTGCCTTGTAATTTATCCTTATGGTTTCACCCTCACTGGTCTGTGAACTCACTGAGGGCACGAAAATTGTTTTATCATTTCAGTCAGTTCAGTCTCTCAGTCATGTCCGACACTTTGCTACCCTGTGGACTGCAGCACGCCAGGCTTCCCTGCCCATCACCAGCTCCTGAAGCTTGCTCAAAACATACGTCCATCAAATCGGTGATGCCATCCAACCATCTCATCCTCTGTTGCCCCTTCTCCTCCTGCCTTCAATATTTCCCAACATCAGGGTCTTTTCTTTTTTTTTTTAAGTGGTCCATTTTATTTTATTTTTTATTTTTTTATTTTTTTATTTTTTATTTTAGTTGGGGGCTAATTACTTTACAATATTGTAGTAGTTTTTGCCATACATCGACATGAATCAGCCATGGATTCACATGTGCTCCCCCTCCCAAACCCTCCTCCCACCTCCCTCCCCCTCCCATCCCTCAGTGTCATCCCAACGCTCCATCCCTGAGCATCCGTCCCATGCATAGAACATGGAATGGTGTTCTGCTTCACATATGACAATATACATGTTTCAATGTTATTGTCCCAGAACGTCCAACCCTCACCTTCTCCCTCAGAGTCCACAGGACTGTTCTAATTCTAATGCATAATAAAATAATCTCGCGTTTTAAATAAAATTTCCATAGAAATAATCTTACCTCGGTCCTTCCTTGATTTCTGAAAGAGAGGAAAGAAAACATTTCAATTATTTAATTTCACGTTTTTTTCAAATGTAAGCTAAGAACTATTAACAAAAGAAACCCAACTTCATATGTACCTTAAAATATTACATTTACAGAGATTAATATTTACCTTTAGTTCTCCTAACTATTCTACTTATAATCCTATAGAAGAAAAAAATTCACATTAAGCCCACGTGAATATTTCATTTTATTTTATTTTTTGACCACACTGCACAGCACGTGGGCTCTTAGTTCCCTGACCAGGGATCAAACCTGAGTCCCCTGCAGTGGAAGCATGGGGTCTTAACCACTGAACTACCAGGGAAGTCCCACCAATGAATATTTTAGATGTTATAAGTTTGTGTCTCTTAACACTATAACAACCTGCCCTACTAATATTTTAGCCAAATAATATTACAATTCTTAATTTTTGAGTACTTTTAGCATTCAGCAGCTTGTGAATGGCATATTTAATACCCGATATAGAGAACTTCAACAAATTTTACTATTTATTTTGTCCAGCTGAAGAAGTTTCATTTACTTAACAAAATTTTAAAGATCAAAAATTACTATTTTAAAATTATAAGCAATCTTCTCTGCTATAAAATGCTCATACAGAAATTTTATTACAGACAAGCCAAAATTAGCTAAGATTCTACTGCTAACATCTTCTACTATTAGCTACAGAAAATATCCTTCTATACTGTCTTTTTTTATAATCTGTTTTTAATTTTTGGGTGCATGGAGTCTTCCTTGTTGTGTCCAGGCTTTCTTTAGTTGCAGAGAGCAGGGGCTCCTCTCTAGCTGTGGTATGCAGAGCTTCTCAGGGCAGCAGCTTCTCTTGCTGCAGAGTGCAGGCTCTAGGTAAACGGGCTTCAGTAGTTGCAGCACGTGGTCTCAGTAGGGGCGGCTCATGGGCTCAGTTGCTCCTCAGCATGTGGAAATCTGCCTGGACCAGGGATTGAACCTGTGTCCCCTGCAATGGCAAGTGGACGCCTATCCACTATATCACCAGAGAAGTCCCATACTGTTTTTTATTTATTTGAATTACATGTTTTTAAATTGTTTTTTACCAATATGGGATCAATGTACACCCTAATAATAGCCTAATTAAAAAAATATATGTATTAAATACCTGTCACATGCAAAGTACTGAGTGCAGGGCCCCTTTGCCAGCCAGCAGAAGATATAAAAGCTAAATCCATAACCATAAAATGAGATAAACTTTAATTAAGAGAGCCACAATATGCCAGGATCAGACAGGAGAACACCATCTCTTCTATTTTAAGAGGTAAGTATTGGCTCAGCAAGAGGCAACTTTTGAACTAGTATCAAAAGTAAACAGCTAAGCAAAGTCATGGAAGAGTCTGATCAGAAAAATGTGATCAGATTTGGCTGGGAGGGAAAGTAGAAAATAAGGAATAGTAGGAGATGAACTATAAAGGAAAAATGGAACCAGACCGTAAATGATCTTGAGTAACACAGCACACAGCAGACTTTATTCTTTAGGCAATGGAACGCTACAAAAGTATAACAAGTACAAAGTTCATAACAAGTACCATATTCAAAGTTCCTCCAAATCTAACATTTATATTCAAACTTAAAGTGTTAAACTCCCTAAGCTCATACGAGGTATTTATTAGCTGATGATCAATCACTGAGTTTGCTGAGTGATTAAGAACAAAAGTATAACAAGTAAAAAGACATGATCCAAGAAACTTATACCAAAAAATACACGTAGAATAGACATGAAGACCAGTTACGAAAGTACTATTTCTCTGTAACACTAGGTTGAGCTCCAACCTGTGCCTCCTTTCAGCGGTTCATTCACTCACTGCCACTCAGTGTCTGCTGCACATCCATGGCCTTGTGACAAATGCACGGCACGAGTATAGGTCTTTATCCTCAAGGTCTCAGTTTAATGGGGGGAAAAACCAGTTCCAATCCATGAACAGTTACAAGCAAGATTTTATAACTATAACAGGATTCCTAGATGTAAGGAAAACTAGAGAGACCTGACAACAAAAGGTAATGGAAGATTGTGGACTGGATCCTTTTGCTATAAAATATAAAACATCACTGAGACAACTGGCAAATCTTAAGTGAAATCTGATGATTAGGTAGTAGTACTATTTGGTTGTTAATTCATAGATTTGTAAGGGTGAACTATGACTGCAAAAGAGAATGCCCTTGTCAGAAAGTAGTTTTTTACTTTCTCTAGTGAGGTATTAACACATTCTGAATTTAGGAGATATATCCCTAAGGGAAACCTTATTGCTTTCTTTTAGAGATTTAAATATTTATTAAAATAATAATAAAAATGAAACAGTTAATGTGGCTTTTGATATTTCTAACTTTATAAAGATCTCTTGTTAATATCAATGTATGATACATTAGAAGACAGGAACTTATTCAAATTACATTTCTGAAAAGTCACAGGAGAATGCTATATTACATGGATCTATATGATGGAAAAGTTCTTTATATTGTTCTTCCATCTTTTCTGCTGCTTGAAACTGTTTCAAATTAAAAATATTAAACAATTTAAAAACGGTCCCCAGTTTACTTAATTAATCCCTTACTAAGAAATTTGAGAATGCTATTCATTTTTCTCCATAACAAACAATGCTGAAACGATTACCTTTGTGCATCAATCTTTGCATCACTAACTTGTTATTTCCACAGGATAGGTTTTAGAAATTGACGGAATTGCTGGGTCAAAGGCAGGAGGATTTTATTATTAACATCCTAGCTTTCTCATTGTCTGAGTCCCCCTCTGTGAGATGAGTCTCTCCATGTCTTTCTGTAAGGGCAGCACCAAGAAGTGAACGTAATGCTTGCGCCGTGAGCTGACTGGCAGAGAAGACCGTGGACTGTTATTCTATTTTGTTTTGAGCAGCAGTGTGTATCTGTGCCTGTGTGTATAAGATATGTACATATACGTACATGTGTGTGTATGTATATACATATGTGTGTTGCCAGACTGCCCTTCAGAAAGTTTGCACCGATTTAAACTCCTATCAACAGTGTAACTCTGTTCTAAACTTAGTCAATTTTTATAACAGAAAAATTTTAATGATTTTTATTTGCATATTTTCCATTATTAGTGGGCTCCCACGTGACCTGGAATGTTAAATGTGTTTAGAAATAAAACTAGAAATTACATATGTCTAAGAGAAGCCTGTATTAGCACAGACTGTATGACTGTCAGTAAAACATGACATTTATCAAAGATTTTGAAAACTGAAGTTTTCTGAGGCAGGATGGTTATACAGAAAAAGGCTGGTTTTAAAATTAAACAACTAAAGCAAAACTGTAAACCAATTAAAATGCAGTACCCATCAGATGTTCAAAGGTATTAAAAAAAAATGCAAGTACAATGATTTAGGAACACGGTGGGGAATGCTTGATGAAAATGGCCCAAATATTACCAACTGTTAAAGTAGGCTGTTACTCCCAGCTTATTCGTAACTGGACTCTCCTTTTTTTCAGGTGTTAACAGGCCACATTTAGGAACAGCTGCATTCGAAGCTGCTCGTTTCCCCCTCCCCTCTCTGCCTCTCTCGATTCCTCTACTCCATAGCCCTGTCTTTGCTAGAATCAACACCCACACCATTTCTTCCAGCTCTTGGCCTATCGCACAGGAAGCTGGTGCTGCTGTTTTAACTGGGAGATTGGAGCGGGAGAGAAGACATCAGACATGACGCGGGGTCTATGCCTGTACTGGGTAGTATGTGGGATATGACAGTACGTGAACACTTACTAAGTATTTTAGACACACTGAATCCATAAGGTATTAATACCATCTCCTTTTAACAGATGAGGAAACAAGAAAGGGTAATAAGCAACTTCCCCAGAGTCACACGGCTGGTAAATGACAAGGTCTGGATAAAGCCCAGAGCTGACTGACTCCTGAGGCCATACTCCTTATCGGTATGCCACACTGCTTTTTTAAAACCTTAGCTGTTTTTCATACAGCAAATATATGTTTTTTGAACCACACAGATAACCCACAAAGGGTTACTCTGCCTCTAAAGATCAATACTTAATTATACATCTCCTGGTTTGTTGTTTTTTTTTTTAATTTTTTTTTTAATTGCAAAGCTTTTACTGAAAATGTACTTTTTACAGCATTCATAATTTCACATCTGTGATTAATTAGCAATGATTTCAATACTTACAAACTCATCTGCCTCTGAATTTGTCATAATGCATGAAACTAAGCTTATAACATTAAGAAAAAGCAACAGCTCATCTAATCCATCTTTATATCCTTCATGACAGCAAGGTGCACAACTGAGTTCTTTAAAAGGGCTAAAGGAGATTGACATATAAATTCTGAGCTTATTTTTGCTGCTGCTAAGTCGCTTCAGTCGTGTCCAACTCTGTGCAACCCTATAGACGACAGCCCACCAGGCTCCGCCGTCCCTGGGATTCTCCAGGCAACTTCTAGTTTTTAAAAACAAGATAGTTTCACCAGATTTGCCCTAGATCTTCTCTTGAACAGCCCCAGTCCCTTCAAAGTTTCCTCAGAGGAAATTGATTTTAGTTTTCTCACTGTCCTAGTCTCACTCCACTGAATGAACTTATTTGTCCATGTCTCTAAGTGCAGCACTGAAAATGGAACACAATGTCTGCCCTGTAAGCTAACTGACAGAGGAGAGTGGGGTTATCAGCCCACTTCACTCAAAGCAACAATCATCCAATAAATGAAGCCTTTTGTTTACAGCCACAAAACTTCAATGACTCATATTTGCTGAAATTAAGTCTTGATAACCTAGTCACATGCACTGCTAAGCCATTCCTCACTTATCCTACACTTATTTAATGATGACTTTAGTAATCAGTAAGAAGAATGAAAAATCAGTAAATTAGAAACATAAATGAGATAGTCAGGAGATATACTCCATAACAAGCTCTTTTCAAGCATTTCTTTGGCAATCTTGGGGAACCAATTACTATATATCTGTTCTCATCATGGAGAAGGCAATGGCACCCCACTCCAGTACTCTTGCCTGGGAAACCCCATGGACGGAGGAGCCTGGTAGGCTGCAGCTCATGGGGTCGCGAAGAGTCGGACACAACTGAGCGACTTCACTTTCACTTTTCACTTTCACGCACTGGAGGAGGAAATGGCAACCCACTCCAGTGTTCCTGCCTGGAGAATCCCAGGGACAGAGGAGCCTGGTGGGCTGCGGTCTATGGGGTCACGAAGAATCGGACACGACTGACGTGACTTAGCAGTTCTCATCATTAACAGCATCTAGCTCTTCTACGTGGCAAGATTATATTTCACGTTAAGTAGAAAAATCTGCTAGGTTTTTAACCTACATACAAAATACACATACATCTGTTGTTATTAAGGGCAAGTGTGTGTTAATTGCTCAGTTGTGTCCAACTCTTTGCAACCCCATGAACTGCAGCCTGCCAGGCTCCTCTGTCCATGGGATTCTCCAGGCAAGAATACTGGAGTGGTTGCTATTTTCCTCCTCCAGGGGATCTTCCTGACCCAAGGATCGAACCCAGGTCTCCTGCATTGCAGGCAGATTCTCTACCGACTGAGCCAGCAGGGAAGTTACATACAGTTTATTGCCAAAACCAGGATACTCTGGGAGTGAAAGAGGGGACACTATTAATAACTGCACAGAAAACTACGTAAACTGTAAAACATGTAAACTGGCCATAACATGGGGACATGGCTACCCTAGGCATATTGGGTGTGACTATATAAAATACTTGCTTTAAACTAAGGTCACATTTGAAATTTTCTTCCAAAGAGTGATCAAGAAAAATCGCAGCATACCCATTATTGTCTATTTAGCATGCTATCTTTAATAGATGCTTTAGGCATCAAAGCAGTAGTTAGGGCTTGCATGGGCTTCCCTTGTGACTCAGCTGGTAAAGAAACCACTTGCAATGCGAGACCTGGGTTCGATCCCTGGGTTGGGAAGATCCCCTGGAGAAGGGAAAGGCTACCCACTCCAGTATTCTGGCCTGGAGAAGTCCATGGGGTCACAAAGAGCTGGACACGACTGAGTGACTTACACGTTCACTTTCAGGGCTTGCACAGGTCTCCCTACACCTCAGCTCCTTTGACTCTATTTCCCATACTAGCTCCCTCTTACTCACACCAAAAGAAAGATTGTACATGCCTAAACTAGGTGTTTTCGGTACACAGAGATTTTCAGGAATGCAATATTCATGGTAGGGAAAGGAAGGGAATCTAAGGGAATCTAAGCTCAGAAGATTAAGTTTCTGTCCACAGTCTAATGGACAGTAAGTGACTGGGCTGGAACTGGAAGCTGCTTGAGTTTTCTCACCACTCAAAGGACTGAATTCAAGGCTGGTTCTGCTATTAAATGTGTAGTAGCTTCTTAAGATACTACCGGTCTCTACCTAATTTCAGAACTCTGGATATAAAAGCAGGCCTGTTTCCAGTATGGCTTGTGAAAACAAAAGGAAGAACTAAAAGATCCGTCTGAAAACAAAGGCAGGTAAGATAAAGAACAGAAAGTACTTAGGGGCATAAACACAAGAAAGTGTCAAAGTTTCTTCCTTTAAAGACATGACGTCATCCAAGAACACAGCGTTGCTCCTCCAAAGAACACCTCCAGAGGGTGTTCAAATAACATTCAGAGACTGAGAAGAGAAGGAGCCACCAAGAGAGTGATGTCTCAGAAGAGAGATGAAAAAAGTACAGTGTGAGGGTAGAAGTGATCAACTCTGTCAAGTTATGCTGAAGGTCAACCGAGAAGGGCTGCTGGTTAGACTATGGATGCGGTGCTTGTGCTCAGTCATGTCCAACTCTTTGGGACCCCGTGAACTGTAGCCCGCCAGGCTCCTCTGTCCATGGGATTCTCTAGGCAAGAATACTGGAGTGGGTTGGCCATTTCCCCCTCCAGGGATCCCCAATCCAGGGATCGAACCCAGGTCTCTTACATCTCCTCCACTGCAGGCAGATTCTTTACCACTGAGCCACGAGGGAAGCCCATGAACGTGGTAGAATTTTTTTTTTTAAAAAAAAGGCTACCAATTCTTTACGGCAAATCCCACCTGGAGGTGGAGTCTACCGCAAGTTACACTTGGCAAATATGATGCAAGTGCAGCTTTGCAAAGTGTCTGTGCGGTGGGGCTTCCCTCTTTTTTTCTACTAGGAACTCTTTCACCCTCATGTGAATGAGCACACGGAGATGACTGACACATGGCCACGGCCCTGGCTGACAGTGAGCCAGCCCCAGACACACGGGTGAGACCACTCTAGCCAGGAAGACCGGCCAGGTCAGCCACAACCAGAACTGTCTAGAACTGCCCCCACGGAATTAAAAACAAATAAAATGGCTTTGTTCTAAGCCACTAAACTTTGGGGTGGTCCGTTAACAAGCAAAAACTCAGTGATAAAGAGGAGGATACTGGTGGTAGATAAGAGCTATTTCAGTGGGGGAGTGGGTGTGGATACCTGATCAGAGCTGGACTATGAATGAATGGGCAGAAAGAAGGGAACATATGGCTTGTGGCTGACACCAGCTGAGCTACAAGGGCTTCCCTTTCCAACAAGGCCAGTTCCTCAACCAGGAAACACCAAACACTCTTGGGCTGTTTTCGAGGTATTCCCTACCCTCTTCCAAAGCCTCTACAAACAGGTATGCTGGCAAAATCCTGCTACTGAAGCACTTACTTGGTGCATCCAGCTATGGCCAACTCAAGCATACCTCCTCCTCAAAGATGCAGAGGAAGGACGGATGAGAGGACTACATACTCGGCTACTTTACTGCCAATAGGTTTTAGCAGCAAATTGTACTTGATATTTACACCTGTTGTTAGAAGTGTGTGTGTGTGTGTGTGTGTGTGTGTGTGTGTGTGTGTGTGCACACGTGCGCACACACGAATCCTTACAGGGCACCTAACCAGCTCTTAACAAGCCTTGGCAAGCTCATCATTTCTTATTTTCCAGATAAATTCTCTGTTTGAAAAAGAACTCTAATTACATTTAAAAGCACTTGTAAAATAAATTCAAACAAGTTTCATAAAATGTCAAAAATTCATAAATAACTTACTTGGCAATCCTCAGCTTCCCAACTTCACCTCTTCCAGGGGCTTTAGCCCATTGCTGCGACAAATATTTAGGAACCTAAAACAAAACAAAACACTATTAAACCAGGTTTTGGATGCAAACAAGCTAACAAATCCTTTTAAGCATAAAGTGATATACAGCTTCTATTTTACTTTCTGTCTGTCATAACTGACCACTAAATAGCAGGCTCTGATTATATGTTTTGCACTAAAGAGATACTAAGATATGTAAGAAATGATTTTAGCTTTCAAAGTGTTTAACACCAATTGAGTTGGTGACACAAAACCAAAACTGGTCATATAGCTTAACAATAATGAAGTGCTAATTTATGTTCGCAAGTAAGTCTAATAAAAGTTCAGAGATGAGAAAGGCTCCCAGAAAAGGCTTCCTGGAGAATAACACTGACACGTTATGTAGAGACACTACTGAGTTTAAGGTGATTTGAAAAGTCATGTTTTATTATGTACAAGACAACTAATATGATGAAAGATCTGCTGAAATAAAAGAAATTATTCAATGTAACAACAAGCATTTATATAACACTACTTTCCTGACACTGTGATATGCACTTTTCAAACATTTATACCTCACATCTATATGAGGCAGGTACTGTTCATTATCCCCACTGCACAGACTATGAATTTGGAGCACCCAGGGATTATAAAATTTAACCAAGGGTACATAATTGGCAAATGAGGACCCAGCATTCAAATCGAGGCACTCTAGTTCCAGTGCCTGTGCTTTTAACCAATATATTATATTGTATGTGCAATCAGATATATGCGACCAAAATCTCAAAAGGTGAAGAGCATATAACCTACTATGGGCCATCTGTTATTTCTTCAAAGACATAGTTGGAACTCGGGAATCAGGACATATGTTTAAGGTGCCCCTATTCTGGAGGAGTCAGATGCTACATATGAAGTAAAAAGTGCAGTGCGTCACACAAACCAAGTGCTCAGTGAGCGTCAGGTGTCATTTTTATTTTCCACAGTAGGTCTGGAATGATAACATGAATGTATAACAGAGTCAAAGAGAGCTTCCAAAGCTGGAGAGGAAAAAATTCTGTCTAACAAAGTTTCATTTACAAGAAGAACCACGTGACTATTAGTTGAACTGCAGCACTTTAAATCGAGTGAAAATTTAGGAAAAGAAGACCCTAGTGGTATTGGTTCATTCCTTACACTAAAATAAACTGAACTACTGTGTCAAAAATATGCCAGAAGTCTGGAAAAAAATGTAGGGGGAGGGAGCCAACAGTGTCAGGCGCCATGCTATACATTCTGTACCCACAATCCCACTTAATCCTCCAATCACCCTGCAAAACCACTACCGCTCTCCTCAGTTTATAAATAAGAAAATCGAGGCTCAGAGGGTTGAAATAACATGGTTAGCTAGTATTGGTCAAAGACTCCAGGCTGGTCAAATGCTCTCTTTGCTACACCATCCTTTACATATCATAGATCCTCTAAAGGAAAAGGGGTTTTGAAGATTCTATATCTTCAAGTTTCAACTATACTGTGCTCCACTTATTCATGCAAGCTTAGAGGATTTGGCAAACTCCTTATGATAACTATACCTATCTATTAGGTCTGCTTTGATTACAGATGAGAAGAAAACCCACCCAGGCATACAGAAGATTTACTGGCAAAAGTAACTAAATATTCCGGAAGCAGTGTTAAGGTGGCCTGATTAAGGGCTCAAATACGGTCACCAGGACTCGCACCATCTCTCAGCTCTTTTCCTCACCACACTGACTCACTTCTTTGACAGCCTTCCCCCGTATGTAGCACGACGGCTGAAGCCACTCCTGAAGAACAAGAGTTCTTCCCCAAATCCCCAGCAAAATCATTTTTCTCTTGTGGCTCTGACCAGGTCATGGATCCTTCGTCTGGCCTGTTACTAAACCAGAGATGAGATCCTTGCACTGCCAGCCTGAGCCAGTGACACCTCTGGGGAGCGACAGTCAACACCCTTAGAATCACCAGACTGAAAAGGGGGACAGGTGGTGCCCACAAAGGAAACTCAAGGTGCTGTCACGGTGAGTCAAAGAAGCAAATGTCAACATTACCTGTCAGAACTAAATACAAGATGTGAAACTGATCTGGGCAAATACTGTTACATTAAATAAAACCCTGAATCCTCAGTCTATGTAAATTATTACTTCATGGCCTCAATCTTGAAATCCTGCCTAACAAGTTGGTCTTTGCTTCTGAAATTGTCTGATTTTTAGCCCAAGGGAATCTTCTTGTCAATTACTCTAACACAAAGAGGAAATGGAGTTCTACAGATAGCAGCCTTGCTCTAACAATCAATCGAGAGCTACACTTCCTAATAAAGTCCTTAGGAGAAAGAGGGTGGCTTTTCTTCATCATATTCCAAGTTTCTGATTCAAATACTGTTAAGACTTTCTCATTATCAAGAACTGTACCCTTTCCATAAACTGTATTTCAAGAAACCCTTCTGACCACCGTCTCCTAATTCCCTGACCCTGTCTCCTCAGTTCGGCTCCAACAATTCTTCCATCCTTCACAACACTGACTCTGTCCCTATCTGCTTATGTCCTCCCTTCTGTCTTTAATGGAACTACATTTCATAGCCCATCATTATAATCATTCTCTTGTCTCTAACTCCCTCCATCATACTGGCCTGGCAGAACCTAATCCTGATTAAAGCCAAGTGATACTAGTACTATTGCTTATCTTATTAATTAATCTATTTATTGTTTTATTTGATTGTGTTATTCCTCCTCCACATTTGCACCTGAGCATCTGAAGAAAAACAGCCATGCTAAATGGTCTCCCCTGAAACCCTTGGCGACTAACAGCAAGTAAGCCCTCCAAGATGCTGGGCAATTTAACTCCCTCTCCCTGGTCATCTGTCACCTGCAGTGGGAAAACCACGGCAGACAGGCCACACATTCGCTTCACTCCTCAACCCTGTAACATCTCTTGCTTCCTCTTCCCTCCAAGAAGATAACGCAACTTCCTCTTCCACTGAACCATCAAAAGAAAACTTCTAAGTCTACCACTTAGCCACAGGGGAGCCTTTGACTCTGCTCTCCCCTCTTAACAGATGAACTGTGGCCACCCTCTCCACATGCGCATTGAATTTTTCCCTATAGTCTAACCTAGGACATCTTCCTTCAGTGCTACCCTTTCTCCCCTCCACTCCTTTCTTTATTCTCCCAACAGAGTAACAATGATGATGTGTGTGTGTCAGTGGCTCAGTCATGTCCAACTCTTTGCAACCTCAAGGACTGGTGAACCCCAAGCCCAGCAGACTACTCTGTCTGTGGGATTCTCCAGGCAAGAATATTGGAGTGGGCTGTCATTCTCTTCTCCAGGGGATCTTCCTGACCCAGGGGATTGAACCCAGGTCTCCTGCATTGCAGGCAGACTGTTTACCATCTGAGCCACCAGGGAAGCCGAAAGTGAAAGTGTTAGTTGCCGAGCAGTGTCTGACGCTTTGCAATCCCATGGACTATACATAGCTTTCCAAGCTTCTCTGTCCATGGAATTCTCCAAGAAAGAATACTGGAGTGGGTAGCCATTCCCTCCTCCTGGAAAATCTTCCTGATCCAGGGATCAAACCTAAGCCTCCTGCATTGCTGGCAGATTCTTTACTGTCTGAGCCACCAGGGAACACAGAGCTTACCAAAAGTGGCAGAAGACTCTAAGATGGCCCTCAACGATCCCCACCCGCTGACACTTGCACCCTTGTGTAACTGCCTCTCCTTGGGTGAGAACAGGGCGAGTGGCTTCCCTCTGATTGATACAACACGGCAAGGTGATGGGCAGGATGTTACTTCTGCAATTAGGTTACATAAGGTTGTGGCCTCTGTCTTGCTTCTCTCATTGGTTTCTCAATTTGCACTCTGATGAAGCAGGCTGCCATGTTGGAGAAGTCCAGGTAGCAAGAAACTTTAAGAGCCGGCTCCAGCCAAGAGTCAGCTAGGAACTTGGGCCCTCGGCCCAACAAACCTTGAACTGAATTCTGCCAACCACGGAGCCCCGGAAACAATCTTTCCCCAGTCACAGCTTAGGCTGAGAGTCCAGCCCTGGCTGACACTCTGACTGTACCAACCCAACTAAGCCGTGCCAGGAAACTCCTGAACCACAGAAACTATGATATCAAAACTGTAGGCTGTTATTTTATGCTACTAAGCCTGTGGTGATATGTATATAGCAATAGATAACAAACACATTAAGCGACAAGCCCGCTTTTAAATGTTTTAAATATATTAACCATTTAATTCTCACACAATCCGTTTATTTTTTCCATTCTACAAGTGAGGAAACTGAGGCACGGGGAAGTGAGCAAATGGACTCGTGGTCACACCCCTGGGTGGGACCTTCACCCTTCATCCTTCCCACCCCCTGTCCCGTGTCTCTGCCTCTCTCCACGGCGAGGCTCTTTGAGTGAGCTGTCTCTGCTGGCTGACCACAGTTCCTCCGCTGCCGCTGTGTTCTGCTCTAGACAGGCTCTCCCCTCCACCACTCCACTGACACGGCTGCCCGTGGTTACAAAGCTCTCTGCAATGTCAAGCCAACGTTCAGTCCTCACCTTGCAGACCTGTCAGAAATATCTGAAAATCTATTGTCTCCTCCTTCTTCAAACGCTTTCTTCACTTGGCATCAGATCACCACAGTCTCCTTGATTTTCCTCCCAGTTCTCCAGACTCTCCTTTTTCAGTCTCCACGCATCTAGATTCTCATCTCCCTGATCTTTTAACCTGAGAGGGCCCTGATTTCAGTCCTCAAGCCTCTCCTCTTTGTCCACACTCATTCTTAGGTAACCTCATCTGATCCCAAGTCTTTAAATACAATCTGTGTAACTACAGCTCCCAAATTTACAACTCTCCCCTCAAGTCCCAAATTATACAACCAGCTGCTTACTCAAAACTCTCCATCTGAATATTCAGGAGACATTTCAAACTCAAAATCTCCACTCAAGAACTGATTCTTACTCATGAACCTATTCCTCCTGCAACCTTCCATAACGTAGTAAAAGTCACCTCCATCCTTCCAGGTACTCAGTCTGAAACCATGGACTTACCCTGAATAGCTTCTTTTTTCTCACATTACATCCAATCAACTGACATAGCCTGTCAGCAATACCTTCAAACTATATCTGGACTCCACGTCCTTCTCACCAATTCCAGGGCTACCATCCTAATCCAAGCCATCATCATCTCTTGTATGATTATTGTCCATGTCCACTTTAGTCTCAATACAGCAGCCAGAGTGACCATATTAAAACATACGTCAGATGACCCTGTTCTGCTCAAAGCCTTTCAGTTTATTAAACAGACATCTACATAGTGCTTACTACGTGCCAGATACTTTTCTAAGCACTTAAAAATTTTACCTCACTTGATCCTCATAACAACTTTGTTATCATCCCATTTCACAGACAAACAAGTAAGGCACCAAAAAATTATCATTCGTCCAAAGTCTCACAATTACTAGCAGTGAAGCGAGGATTCTAACCAAGGCTGTCCGGCTCCACCAGCACCATCCGTGCCTCCTCTGTGGCTACTAGCCTCCCATGGCATTCACTGTAAATATCCTAAAATGTCTCAGATGATTCAGCCCTGAGACCCACGGCCTCACCTCCTACCACTTACACTCACTTGATTCTAACCACACAGATCTATCAACATGCCCAGCACCATCCCATCTGAGGGCCTTTGATTTGCTGTTACTTCTGTCTGGAATGTTCTTCCCCCAGATATGTGAAGGGCATCCCCGCAACTTCCTTCAGGTCTCTGCTCAAGGCCCCCCTTATCAGTGAGGCCCTTTCCTACCTTATTAAAATAAAACAGCATCCTCAGCTACTTTCTGCACCCTTTACCCTGATTTATTTTTCTTCAGAGCACTCAGCACTTGCTATACACTTCTCTGTTTACTGTTCATTCTCCCCCCATTAGAATGCAACCTGCATGAGGCAGGTGTTTAGTCTGTTTTGCTTACTGCCACATCCCTAACATGAAGAACAGACTAGCATGTGGTAGCAACATAGTTATTATTTTAATGACTGGATACTGTTAAAGAAACATTAGCTACTGTTAATGTAACGACAATGATGGTGTTATCAGAATAAATCCAGGCTATGGAATTTAACTTTAATAAATCTCATTGCATTCTCAAAGGGAAACCTTATTTCAGACATCTACCTTAAAATAAGGGGGAGAAGGGAAAAACCCCAACAGTAGAGTGAAACATTTTCCAGCCTGTCACTGTCCCCGTATTGCTGGTTCCCTGACATGCTGCTAAGGTAAAGGGAAGACAAGAATGTTTCAGAGCTCCTGCGGAGACCACAGTTCTTCAATACATTAACCAGGTCAGAAGACCCTGTGGTCAAACTGCCTGAGACCACAATTTAGGCCATCAAACAAGATAACAGCTCTAAGTGAAGTAACTACGTATTATAAAATAAAATTAAGAATCATGTTCAATACAATAATTAAATCTAATACAAGCAACTAGCCAACTTAAAAAAAAAGATTATGTGCCTGAAGTTAATCGATAAAAACAAGCTTGGAACTCATACTGCATTGTCATCATTATTAAAATAAAACTGAAAGTTCCTAAGGTAAACCTACTAGCTTATTTAATTCAAAAGGTTGCCAAAATACTATACCCTTGTAATGAAAACTAGTAGAATACAATGATGATAGTATGTCAATCATATATAACTTTTTACACCAAGAGTTTATGGAAATGCGCTTCCCAAAAGCTCCAAGGCATTAAGTTGGGAAGAGGTCTTCGCTGGTGGTCCAGTGGTTAGGAGTCCACCTTGCAATGCACGGGACACTAGTTCAATCCCTGGTCAAGGAAGATCCCACATACCCCAGGGCAACTAAGCCAGCGACTGTAGCTACCAAAGGCCATCCACCCGAGAGCCCATGCTCTGCAACCAGAGAAGCCGCCGCAATGAGAAGCCCGTCCACCACAGCTAGAGAAGCCCTGCACACAGCAACGAAGACCCAGCACAGCCAAAAATAAATAAATATGTAAAGAAAAAAAGTAAGAAGGAGGAGGAAAAGGAAAAAATAATGATATATATGGTTCCAAGGCTTCAAAATTTTTTTGGATAGCTGACATTTTTAATTAAAACATTACATTTTATCTTTAAATAAAGCTGTATATTTAAGGTGTACAAGATGGTTTTATACGCAAATGAAACAATTAAGCCAGTCAAGCTAATTAACATATCATCTCTTCACATAATTACCTTTGCTTCTAGATGAGAACACCTGAATTCTATTATGAGTAAATTTCCCCCAAACACTCTCATCAGCTTGTCACTTGTGAGATAGCTGTGTTGTTTCCACTGTCTCCACATTTATTAAAGAAAGGCAGATGGAGATAACAGAACAGGTACAACAGGGTCTGTTTTCTCAGATTTCCCAAGACCAGGGAGAGTGATAGCAAATGACTCACTTCAGCATTATTTTGTCAGAGAAAGTCCCTTGACCTCTAGACTGTGTTCCTTTGTTATTCATACTCACAAAACAGTATTTCTTTCTTCAGTGACCTTATCTATCTGTGTATAACTGTTTTCATTAGTCCTAGTATTGCCTGATGTCTGTCTCAGGAAGCGCACTACAGACTCTAGTTTACAGAGTACGGATCCTGTCTGTTCTTGCTCACAGTAACGTACGCAGTACGGACCCCGTCTGTTCTTGCTCACAGTAACGTACGCAGA
This sequence comes from Okapia johnstoni, assembly GCA_024291935.2. Taxonomy (NCBI): domain Eukaryota; kingdom Metazoa; phylum Chordata; class Mammalia; order Artiodactyla; family Giraffidae; genus Okapia; species Okapia johnstoni. Next base: position 54,516,256 of record CM044321.1, on the reverse strand, counting down.
GCCTAGAACAAATGACTGGTGATCACGGAAAGCTGGTTGAATAAATCGATCTGTCCGCCCACCCACTCAGGCTACAGAGTAGTAAGGTCAACTGCGCCTTTGAAGCCAAGGGGCCAAGGTGGTATATACAGAGGTTACTCCCCTAAGCTTGTTTGCCAGCTTTGCTTCAAGTATCTAGTTCCCCAACAAGCAGCCTCCAAAGCCATGCTTCTCCCAGGGTATACAAGCAAATTAAGAGCGCTGTGTGGACACTGACCTGGCACCCACTTCATTTAGGAATGAAGGCCTTATCCCCCGAGCTGCTGGGAGTGCGGCCACAGACAGCCCGCAGTTCTTAGCTCTCTTTGGAAGTGCTTCCAATGAAGAGTTGACCACGATCACGCACTCCTCCTGGGGCAAACCACCCTGTGCCCAATCCTGCCTGTCCTTTTCCTTCCACAGGGGATGATCCCAACAGCACTGCGAAACAAACCCCTGCATGCTCATCACCTCAGAACCAGCTTCCCTGGGAATCCAACATACATCAGGCAGCTTTTACTCACATGCTGTCTGGAAGGGCAATGTATTGAGCTGACAAGACCCAAGGCCATAAAAACAAATTCCCCACCCCACCACTTCTGTTCTCCTGGGAGAAGACAGACTCATTAAAGAGACCCAAGGGGTGGGGGGAAAGGACATTTCCTATTCTTGGCATAAGCTTTGTAGCCAAACAGACCTAAATTTGAATCACTGTTCCATGCTTGGGCAGGATAATTAACTTCCCTAAGCCTCAATTTTACCATCTGAAAAATATAGATAATTAGTACCTACTTCACAGGTTTGCTTTGTAAAATACTTGGCACATTATAAGTTTCTTTTTCTCCTGCAAGCTTTGGGTTATCACCATTCCAGTTTCATCTCTCCCTGGTAGATAGCTTTCTCTCTGGCTGCCAATGTCCATGCACTATACAGTCCATGGAATTCTCTAGGCCAGAACACTGGAGTGGGTTGCCATGCCCTTCTCCAGGGGATCTTCCCAACCCAGGGATCAAACCCAGGTCTCCTGCATTGCAAGTGGATTCCTTACCAGCTGAGCCACAACAGAAGCCCAGTAAGTACTTACTAAGGGTTAATCAAAATGCTGCCTTTACCAAAAAAAAAAAAAAAAAAAAAAAAAATTACTGACAATCGGTTTCACCCGAGACCCAGTCGAGCTCTAAGAACACTCCAGTCCATGGTCTCTCCCTCCCTGGGTTCAGAGCTCGCTCAGCTCTCCTGGGAACTCCATGAAAGCCATCAACCTAAAAGAACATTTTAGGAGTGAAAGTGAAGTTGCTTAGTCGTGTCCAACTCTTTGCAACCCCATGGACTGTAACCTATCAGGCTCCTCCAACCATGGGATCTTCCAGGCAAGAATACTGGAGTGGGTTGCCATTCCCTTCTCCAGGGGATCTTCCCGACCCAGGGATCGATCCAGGGTCCCCTGCATTGCAGCGAGACGCTTTACCATCTGAGCCACCAGGATACGCAGGGACCAGTTCTACTTTCTGGCTCAGAAAACTACCCAGAAAGCAAACGCTCAACTTTCTTATCGAGACTGATGACTGAAATCAGTTTCACCAAGAGGAGATGAAGAAATTCTTCAGTCTGGGGTAAAATCCTCAAACTGGGGGGCCATCAAGACAGGAGCCCAGAAAAACCAGGTCGTGGGATAAGGAGATCCATTTCAGGCACGTTCAGCCTCTTAGCTGGCTGAAACACACTGGGTGTCCCTGAACTAATGTCCTCGTCTGCAAACAAGCCTACTAACCAACCCTGCCTTTCAAGGTAAGTGAAGCTCTAAGGAGAGAGCCGTAATGAGCTTTAAAAGGCGCACGAAGTGGGACGGTCTCAAGTCACGTGTGCGTGTATTAGTTGCTCAGTTGTGTCTGACTCTTTGCAACTCCATTGACTGCAGCCCACCAAGCCCCTCTGTCCATGGGATTCTCCAGGCAAGAACACTGGAGTGGCTTGCCATTTCCTTCTCCAAAAGGAACTACAGAAAGAAAGAAACTGAAGTCGCTCAGTCGTGTCCAACCTTTTGCGACCCCATGGACTGTAGCCCACCAGGCTCCTCCATCCATGGAATTTCCTAGGCAAGAGTGCTGGAGTGGGTTGCCGTTTCCTTCTCCCCTCAAGTCACTTAAACTACTTTAAACGAGGAGCGCAAGCGGGAGCCACGCCAAACCTTACCTTGACCAGCCACACTCCGGTGTTCTGTTTGGCGCCAGTTAGGTCGAGTTCTCCGCGCTCAGCCATGGGTCTGTCGCCGGCGGAGACCTGCGGACCTAGAGCAGCGGCCCCGGGAGCTGGAGACCGCGGGACGAGGGACCGAAGCACACAGCGAACCCTGGCCGGAGGCTGACAGTCAAGAGCCCGGGGTCCAACTTCCGGGATGCCGCGCGCCCTGGTAAAGACGAACACACGCCGCTGGCAGCGGGGAACTGCGCCTGCGCGCTGCGGCCGTCAGTACGGCGCGCTACTGAGGACAAACTTCATCGGCGGGCAATTTCTTGAGGGGGCGTGGCTACTTCCAGGGGCTGTGTCTGAGTAATTAAAACAGAGGCTGGGATGGGCGCAAACATCAGCAGTACATATAAAGACCAGGTCAGGGTAACAGAAGAAAGTGTCAAAACAGAAAAACGGGGTTTAAAGAGACAAAGGCTGTCAGTGTATATCCAAACCTGGCCAAGGGGAGAAAGAGCATTTGGAGGACGATGGAGGAGAAATAAATAAAATGAATTAGCACAGTGGTCTTTATTGAAAGGCTACCCTGATCACCTTCAATTAAACGGGTAGGGTGCATCCCTTTAAGACTCCAAAACCCAGAGCCCTTAGTTTTTTGTTTGTTTGCTATTGTTTTTTATTTTTAATTAGAGTATAAGCGCTTTACAATGTTGTGTTAGTTTCTGCTCTAAGACAACATGAATCAGCTGTGAGTATACATATGTCCCCTCCCTCTTGAGCTCCCCTCCAACCCCACCTCTATCCCACCCCGCTAGGTTGTCAGAGAACCCTGACCTGAGCTCCCTGTGCTCTACAGCAACTACCCACGAGCTATTAATAGCTGTTTAACACATGGTAGTGTATATATGTCAATGCTACGCTCTCAATCTGTTCCACCCTCTCCTTTGCCGGCTGTGTCCACAAGTTTGGAGCCCTTTTATGAGGTCAATGACAATAGACCTGTAACAGAAAAATCTGATTGTTCAACTCCCCTTAAAGAGCATAAAGAGTTTCCCCTCTCTCTTCTTGCCTCTAGAATAAAATGCAATCCTCTCCACACAGGCCCTCACAGTTTGACCTCATCAAACTGTGGTGCACTCAGTGCACCACACATCCAGCCCCGCCTAACCCATCAGACCTCCTGGAACATATGAGAACGTTCCTCAATTATTTCAGAGCCTCTGCACACTGGATTCCCTTTACTCAGGTGCCCTGTTCTTCCCCTACTGCCTTCTGATTGGCAGACTCCTACTTAGGTTTAAAGATTAATGGAAATGTCTCTTCCTATGAGACCTTCCATCAGCTCCCCCAGAGGAAGATCATTTTTTCTTCCCATCACAGTGTGCGATACTTAGCACAATGAGCTATAATATACTTGTTTACATATTGCCTTTGCTTTCGAGACTATGAGCTCTTCCTAGGCAGAAATGGTGGGTTTTCTTGTTGTTTAATCAAAGCATCTGGCACAAAGCTGACACCGCGTCAGATTTCAATAGGCTTTGGCTGAATGAATATTTGCATGAAAAGAAACAAACAGTAAGATATTGTAAGAATGGCAAGTGACGTATTGAATCCTGCATCAGAGCCATACACAGAATTGAAGAAATTCCATGTCTGTTCAGCCTAGGGCAAGGAAAAGCTATCAGGGCTCTGAGATCAGCTGGGAAAATCTAACAAGGAAAACAGGAGATTGGGCATGTTTTAAAGAGGAAGACCGCAGTCTTGTGTCACAGCTCAGGAAATGGCCTTAAAATATAAAAAGGACAAGTGGATAAAGAGAGCTGCTTTAAGCTTTGATCAAATAGAAGGAATAAATTGGACTTCCCTGGTGGTGCAGTGGATATGAAATAAATCTGCCTGACTATGCAAGCGGACATGGGTTCATTCCCTGGTCTGGGAAGATTCCACATGTCATGGGACAACTAAGCTTGTATGCCATAACTATGGAGCCTGTGCTCTAGAGCCGCATGAGCCACAACTACTGAGCCTGCAAGCTGCAATTACTGAAGCCCTTGTGCCTAGAGCCTGTGCCCTGCAGCAAGAGAAGCCACTGCAGTGAGAAGCCCATGAACCTCAACTAAGAGTAGCCCTGGCTCACTGTACCTAGAGAAAGCCCACACACAGCAATGACAACCCAGCCCAACCAAAAATAAATAGATAGATAAATAATTAATTTTAAAAAAGAGTTTGACTCCTTAAAAAAAAGGAATAAATTGAAATATAAGACCATAAGATTGGCAATAGAGATCTACGTAGCCAAGATCACCCTAGTAATGGACTTCAGAGTAAAAGATTAGGACATTGGCCTTGACCTATGGCTTATGGGAAGTCTTAAAATGTGTGTGTGTGTGTTTACAGGGACTGGGGAGAACAACCATCCTCAGACATAGTAGAACAAGAACAGACTTCTCCTATTTGTCCTTTCCAAATTTCCTTCCAGCTTTAACAGAATGCTAATGAGCCATGAGAGGAAAAGAGGATGTGGGCTCCGTGAAGTGGATTCACAGATGGGCTTTGGAGGCCAACATGGGGACAGATCCTGCACCCAGATCTGACCCAGCTTTGTGTTCCTCCACCATGATCCCATGCCCTTCATACGGGATCCTCGCACAGGCTCCTGGGATTGCCAGGCTTGTGCTCAGCCGCTCAGTTGTATCTGACTCTTAGTGACTCTTTGGGCTGTAGCTGCAAGGCTCCTCTGTCCATGGGATTTTTCAGGCAAGAATACTGGTGTGGGTTGCCATTTCATCCTCCAGGGGATCTTCCTGACCCAGGGATCGAACCTGTGTGTCCTGCCTCTTCTGCACTGCAGATGGATTCTTTACTGCTGAGCCACCAGGGAAGTCCCTCCCTGGATTTCTGCTTGCAGTCAGGTATATCCAGTACAGATATGTTAGGTATCTCTATTGCCAATCATGAGAGACACTGGTTCTATCCCTGGGTCAGGAAGATCCCCTAGAGGAGGGCATGGCAGCCCACTCCAGTATTCTTGCCTGGAGAACCCCATGGATAGAGGAGCCTGGCAGTCTACAGTCCATAGGGTCACAAAGAGCCAGACACAACTGAAGTGACTTAGCACAGAGCACACATTGCCAAACATGCCAAGGATCATTAGTATTCTCTTTACTACTGGAGATAGAGTCATTAGCATCTTTAGATCTGATGAGATTAGAGAGCCAATTCCAGAAACCCAGAGCCAATTCAGAAAACCCATGCTTAATATTCTGGTTCTCTAGGATCACTCTCAGCATCAATATCTGTATTAGTCAGGGTTCTCCAGAGAAGTACACAGCTAGCTAGCTAGCTAACTAGCTAGATGATAGGTATTTACTGTATAGGAATTAACTCACATGATTATGGAGGCTGAAAGTGAAAGTGAAAGTCATTCAGTCCTGTCCAACTCTTTGCAACCCCATGGACTCTACAGTCCATAGGATTCTCCAGGCCAGAAAACTGGAGAGAGTAGCCTTTCCCTTCTCCAGGAGATCTTCCCAACCCAGGAATCTAACCAGCGCTTCCTGTACTGCAGCCAGATTCTTTACCAGCTGAGCTATCAGGGAAGCCCTATGGAGGCTGAGAAGTCCTAAAATCTGCAGTTGACAAGCTGAAAACCAGGAGAGCTAAAGGTATCCTTCTAGTTTGAGTTCAAAGACCTGAGAGGCAGGGGAGATGATAATGTAATTTCCACGCCAAATCTGAAGGCAGGAGATGGTAAATGTCCCAGCTTGAAGACAGGCGAAGAGAGTGCATTCTCTCTTCCTGAACCTTTTCATCTAGTTTGGCCTTGAACTGATTGGGTGAGGCTCACCTAGATAGAGGAGGACAATCTTCTTTACTTAGTCTGTTGATTCAAATGTTAATTCGTTCAGAAATACCCTCAAAGGACACACCCAGAATGATGCTGGATCAAATATTTGGGCAACCTGAGGCCCAGTCACGTTGACACATAAAATTAATCATCACAGACAGATACAGAGCTCAGCACCCAAAAAGAAACTGCAAAATTCTGCGTACAGAACTTCCCTGGTAACTCAGCAGTTAAGACACTGTGCTTCTGCAGCAGTGAGGGTGCAGATCCCACATGCTATGCAGTTCAGTTCAGTTCAGTCACTCAGTCGCGTCCGACTCTTTGCGACCCCATGAACCGCAGCACGCCAGGCCTCCCTGTCCATCACCAACTCCCGGAGTTTACCCAAACCCATGTCCATCGAGTCAGTGTTGCCATCCAAACATCTCATCCTCTGTTGTCCCCTTCTCCTCCTGCCCCCAATCCTTCCCAGCATTAGGGTCTTTTCCAATGAGTCAACCCTTTGCATGAGGTGGCCAAAGTATTGGAGTTTCAGCTTCAACATCAGTCCTTCCAATGAACACCCAGGACTGATCTCCTTGAGGATGGATTGATTGGATCTCCTTGCAGTCCAAGGGACTCTCAAGAGTCTTCTCCAACACCACAGTTCAAAAGCATCAATTCTGCGGCGCTCAGCTTTCTTCACTGTCCAACTCTCACATCCATACATGACCACCGGAAAAACCATAGCCTATGCAGAGTGGCCAAAAAATAAAAATAAAACCACTTTACTCTCCCAGAAGACTAGTCAAGTTTTATTAAATCGCTGAAGGCACAAATGCAAATCAAGGAGGGAAGGCTCGAGAACTCATTTTGGCTGAAAATTTTTCAAGAAGACAATAGGGAATCCTCCATGTTTTGTAAATTTAGAATACCACAATTCTAGTAGGTAGCCGTTAGAAGATAAGCCGTAGTCGGAGGAGATGTTACAAGTGAGTTGAGGGAATTAGAATATTAATAGGAGCTGAGTCCATTCTCAGATTCTTGTCCTTGGCTGTCCCATATGGGCCCAACGTCCCTCCAGGACAGAAATGCTCTTTGTTCATAGTTACTCAGAAACATTCTACCAAGAGGAAATATTGCCTCCAGGGGCATTCACACATGCAAAAATAGCACCATCACTGGGACTTCCTTGGTGGTCTAGTAGCTAGACCCCTGCTTCCAATGCACAGGGCTGCAGGTTGCATCCCTGTTTGGAAAACTAAGATCCCACATGCTGTGGGGCACGGCCAAAACAAACAAAAAACACTATCACAAAATCCTTCTTTTTAAATTTTTTTTCTTTCAGTTTTATTGAGATATAATTGACGTACAACACTGTAAGTTTCAGGTGCCCAACATAATGATTTGACTTACATACATCCTGAAATGATTATCACAATAACTTTAGTGAATATCCATCATCTCAAATACATACAAAGTACAAAATTAAAGAAACAGAGAAAAACATTTTTCCTTCTGATGAGCACTCTTAGGATTTACTCTCTTGACGATATTCACATATAACATATAGTGGTGTCAATTATATTTATCATGTTGTAAGTTACATCTCGAGTACTTATTCATCTTATAACTAGAATTTGGTAACTTTTACAAAATCCTTCTCAATGAGCCAGACTTATTATTTGTTGGTTATTAGCGTGAAGATTTTCATCCAAAAATTATAACTGGATATGGCAATGTGGTAATTAATTAGATTTTCCCTGCATTAGCAATGGAGAAGGCGATGGCATCCCACTCCAGTACTCTTGCCTGGAAAATCCTATGGACAGAGGAGCCTCGTAGGCTGCAGTCTATGGGGTCGTGAAGAGTCGGACACGACTGAGCGACTTCACTTTCACTTTTCACTTTCATGCATTGGAGAAGGAAATGGCAACCCACTCCAGTGTTCTTGCCTGGAGAATCCCAGGGACAGGGAGTCTGGTGGGCTGCCATCTGTGGGGTCGCACAGAGTCAGACACGACTAAAGCGACTTAGCAGCAGCAGCAGCAACAATGGTAAGTAACATTAGTGATGGTGTAGGTTGATAATTTTGCTTTAGTATCATGCCAATGCTATAAGACCCCATCTCTGAATTCTCCCTGCCTCTCCTTTACCCCCTCAGTTCTTTCTTTTACAGAATACCCACCTTGCCTGATAGAGTCCTTGCTTCCCCAGTCACACACAAACAAACAAACAAAAATATCCCCTGCAATAGTTTTCGTGTTGTTAGCAGGAGCACACCGTTGAGCATGAGCTGTGGAGTCATAGCTTCAAGTATAGCTCTGCTGCCTCCTGGCCTAATTATTTCATTATCTCTCCACTTATTTCCTAGCTTATAAAATGAGATTATTATACCTACTTCACAGAGTTGGTACATGATTAAACGAGAAAACCAAAGAGACTTTACAATGTGAAAACTATTTGGTAACTTCATTAATTCTATTGGCTCAAATAATTGAAAGGAAGCACAAAAGCTTTATTACAGATAGAGCCGTGCTAGTAAATATCTAACAACTGGCTTTTTCTGACACCCAGAAAAAGCCTTGCTTTATAATGTTTGCTTGGTTTGCAGTGTACAGTTGGTGGAGATGCGTATTAGCATCTAACGGGTACGTTAATGTGAGTAGAGAGCATAGATAATTGTAAAACACAGTAAAATAATTGAGAAGTGATGAGTTTTGGGGTTTTATTATCTCTATGTTCAATATAATTTATTTGATCATTAGTGTTCTGCAAAAAGGGGAGGCACATCTGCAAGCTCGGCAGGGACCTGTGTGTTGGCGTCTGTGGAACAGAGGCGATGCCAGCAGGCAGGCACAGTGAGTGAATGGGGAAGCGGTGACTGTGCCGCCAGTTGGAGAGAGAATAGGAGATCAGCCCAAATAAACACCTCAGGAAGAGTGGGTTTGGTGTTTTTTTTTTTGGTCACATCATGTGGCTTGCAGGATCTTAGTTCCCTGACCAGGGATCGAACCCAGGCCCCTGGTATTGGAAACTTGGAGTTCTAACCACTGGACTACCAGGGAAGTCCCTGAAGAAGAGTTTTAAGCTTGAGTATGAAATAATCAGATTTACATTTTTAAAAAGATCTCTCTAGCTATTGGGGGGGGGGCGGGGAAGGAGGATAGGAAGAGGCCAGAATGGAAACCAAGAGACTAGTTTAGACATTACTGCACTAATATATGTAGGAGGGGACAGTGGTTTGCATTAGGAAGCTGGCAGTGGAGATGAGAAGCAGATGAACTGGAAAATATAGATAGATTTAGGAGATCGAATTGATAAGGTTTTGTGATTCCTTGCTGTGTAGCAAAATAACATCATTTACTGGGCAGAAGACCTGCATATACATTTTTCTAAAGAAGACATACGTAAAGCCAATTAGCACATGAAACGATGCTCAACTTTGCTTATCATTAGAGAAACGCAAATCAGAACCACCAGGAGACAGCACATCACCCCTGTCAGAATGGCTATCATCAAAAAGTCTGCAAATACCAATGTTGGTGAGGATGTGGAGGAAGGGGACTATACACTGTTGGTGAGAATGTAAACTGGGGCAGTCACTCTGGAAGACAGTACAGAAGTCCTTCAAAAAACTAAAAATAGAACTATCATATGGTCCAGCAACTCCCCTCCTGGGCATATAGCTGAAGAAAACAAAAGTACTAATTTAAAAAGATATATGCTTGGAGGGGGGGGAGTTTCAAGGGGGAGGGGATATATGTGTACCTATGGCTGATTCATGTTGAGGTTTGACAGAAAACAGCAAAATTCTATAAAGCAATTATCCTTCAATAAAAAATAAATTAATTTTTTAGAAAAGGATAATGCACCCCAATGTTCTTAGCACATTATTTACAACAGCCAAAATATGGAAGCAACCTGTGTCCATCAACAGATGAATGGATACAGAAGATGTAGGGTGTGTGTGTGGTCGCTAAATCATGTGTGACTCTTTAGCGACCCCATGGACTGTAGCCCGCCAGGCTCCTCTGTCCATGGGATTTTCCAGACGAGAATACTGGAGTGGGTTGCCATTTCCTCCTCCAGATCTTCCTGACCCAGGGATCAAACCCAAGTATCCTGCATTAGCAGGCAGATTCGTTACCACTAAAGTCTGTGTGTGTGTGTGTGTATACATATATAGTGGAATACTGCTGCTAAGTCACTTCAGTCGTGTTCGACTCTGTGCGACCCCACAGACGGCAGCCCACCAGGCTCCCCTGTCCCTGGGATTCTCCAGGCAAGAACACTGGAGTGGGTTGCCATTTCCTTCTCCAATGCATGAAAGTGAAAAGCGAAAGTGAAGTCGTTCAGTCGTGTCCGACCCTTAGCAAACCCATGGACTGCAGCCTACCAGGCTCCTCTGTCCATAGGATTTTCCAGGCAAGAGTACTGGAGTGGGTTGCCATTTACTGAGCCATATAAAAGAATGAAATTCTGCCATTTGCAACAATGTAGATAGATCTAGAAGGTTATTATGTCAGTGAAATGAGTCAGACAGAGAAAGACAAATACCATATGTTGTCACTTATACCTGGAATCTAAAAAATAAAACGAATGTAACAAAACAGAAACAGACTCACAGATACAGAGAGTAAATTAGCCATTAGTGGGGAGAGGAAAGAGAGGTGGGGGAGATGGGGGAGGGGAGATACAAAGTACTATGTATAAAATAAACAACAAGGATATAGCACAGGGAAATATAGTCATTATTTTTGTAATAACTTTAAATGGAGACAATCTATAAAAATATATAACCATGTTATATATATGAAACTAATGAAATTTTGTTAATCAACTACACTTCAATTAAAAAAACAATAGGATCATTTATCAAGTGGTAACTCAGTACCAGAAAACAGAACAAAACAGAAACACAGAAACACACATGGCTTTGCTCCTTCTGGGAGACGAGACACAACTCTGCATGTATTTTGCCTGACGGATGACATAACTCAGTGGAATTGCTTTTGTTAAGCATCTTACGTCTGATGTAACATATGGTTACTGTGGCCTACTAGAAGCCCTCAGTCTCAGTAAGTCAGTTTAATTGCCCATTAGGGATTACTCTGGGAATAAAGTGTTAAATAAAGCATGAGAAAATTTAATTTGTCATTGCAATAATGAAATTCAATTTGTTTTCATATATGATTTACCAAAACAGTCATATCATACTTTATATATTAAATAAAATTATAGTTAGGAAACAGCACTGAAATACTTGATCAAAGTGCCCAGATAAAAATCACAAATGACAGTTAAGTCCTAAAATATCATATTAAACAGATGGATCCTCACTAGTACGCGGATTTCAAAGCCAGGGAACCATGTGGGCTGAATATCAATGAGGAATTATGTCCATATCCCTGCTAAGAGCAAAAGCTAGAGGCTTCCTTATCGATGGATCTGACTTGCCACCCAAATCTACAAACATCAGGGGCAGGATCATGCAGGGCAAGGTGAAAATATTAGCTAAAGCAAAGCTGTGCCTCCCATATCAATAGGTAGAGTCAAGAAAAGTTCAGTGTAGGGACTTCCTTGATGGTCCAGTGGCTAAGACTCCAGGCTCCCCATGCACGGGACCTGGGTTCTATCCCTGGTCAGGGAGCTAGATCCCACAGTCTGCAATTAAAACATCCCACAAGCACATCAAAGACCTGGTGCGGTCAAATAAATAAATAAATATGTATATATCTTTAAAAAAAAAAAGTTCAGTTTAAGGCTTCTTTTAACAGGTAGAGCTCTTGCAATAGCTTTGTCATTGTTAGCTTTACTCATCTCTTCTGTAATGACTGATTTGATGATGGCTCTGAAAAAGGTCCATTTAGTCAAAGCTATGGTTTTTCCAGTAGTCCTATACAGATGTGAGAGTTGGACCATAAAGAAGGCTGAGTGCTGAAGAATTGATGCTTTCTAACTGTGGTGCTGGAGAAAACTCTTGAGAGTCTCCTGGAGAGCAAGGAGATTAAACCAATCAGTCCTAAAGGAAATCAACCCTGAATATTCATTGGCAGAACTGATGCTGAAGCTGAAGCTCCAATAGTCTGGCTACCTGATTCGAAGAGCCAGGTCATTGGAGAAGACCCTGATGCTGGGAAAGATTGAGGGCAGGAGGAGAAGAGGGTAACAGAGGATGAGATATTTGGATGCCATCACCAACTCAATGGACATGAGTTTGAGCAAACTCTAGGAGACAGTGAAGGACAGGGAAGCCTGGCATGCTGCAGTCCATGGGTCTCAAAGAGTTGGACATGACTTAGTGACTGAACAACAACTGCTCCATATGCTTGCTGGAGACCTAGGGTTCTTCCATCTTATTATTTCACCACCTCTGGGATGTTGTCCTTACCTACATCATGCAGCACAAAATCTGCATCTTCCAACCAGCAGGAAAAAGGGAAAGAGGCAAAGAATCATACATCACTTTGATCAGAGATTCAAAATATTTTTTTTCACAGCAGCATTATTCACAAGAGCCGAGAGGTGGAAGCAACCCAAGTGTCCAAGAAGGGATGAATGAATAGACAAAATGTGGTCTATATATACAATGGGGTATTATTCAGCCTTAAAAAAGGAATGAAATTCTGTCATATGCTGCAATATGGATGAACCTTGATGACATTAGGCCAAGTGAAATAAGCCAGTCATGAAAAGAGAAATACGTGTGCTTCCACTAACATGAGGTATCCAGAGTAGTCAAATTCACAAAAACGTAGTAGAAAAAATGGTAGAATAGTGGGTTAGGAGGGGGGGGGGGAGGGGATGAGAGTTGTTTAATGAGTATGGAGTTTCAGTTTGCAAGATGAGAGAATACTGGAGCTGGATGATGGTGACAGTTGCAGAGAAATGTGAATGGACTTACTGCCCCTGAGTGGTACACTTCAAAATGGTTAAGAGTAAAGATTCTAGGACTTCCCTGGTGCTCCAGTGGTTAAGAATCTGCACTTCCAATGCAGGGGGTGCATATTTGATCCCTGGTCAGGGAACTAAGAGCCCATGTGCTGCAACTAAGACCTGATGCAGCCAAAATATTAATAAAATAAATACAATTTTGAAAGAGTAAATATTCTGTATATTTTGCCACAGTTTGAAAAAACACTTAAAATTAAAAACGAAAATGTTTATCGTCTGCATTGGGATCCAAATGAGGACCATAAGCTGTGATTGGTTGAAATGTCTCTTCGTTCTCATTCTCTATCTCTGTCTCATTGGTAAAGAAATTAGATTTGTTTCTTAGATGTAGTTCTTTATACACTTTTCTTCTAAAAAAAATTATTTGGCTGCATTGGGACTTAGTTGCAGTACACAGGGAATTCTCACTGAGTCATGCAGTATCTTTTGTGGTCATGGGTTTAGTTGCCTCTCCGCAAGTGGGATCTGAGTCCTGCAACCAGGGATTGAACCCACATCTTCTGCGCTGCAAGGCGGGTTCTTAACCACTGGACCACCAGGGAAGCCTCCAAGTATACACTTTGCTACATTCTGCATTTTACTCATTGTGTCTGCAGGGTATCATTTACGATGTTTCTCCTTCCCTTTTATTTTCTACAAAGTGCTAGTTAGATCTTGAGGTGTGGTCAGACTTGGGCTTAATTTTGGTGGAGGTGAAGATAACTTCCTTCCTATGTGCTCTTATGCACTACCAGTAAGATATAGATCACTTCTAGCTTTCTTTTTTTTTGTGATATTGGCAGCCATTGACGAGTATTGCTTAGAGCCAGTAATTCATTGTGCTGTGCTTAGTCCCTCAGTCGTGTCCAACTCTTTGCGACCCTATGGACTGTAGCCTGCCAGGCTCCTCTGTCCATGGGATTCTCCAGGCAAGAATACTGGAGTGGGTTGCCATGCCCTCCTCCAGGGGATCTTCCCAACCCAGGAATTGAACCAGGGTCTCCTGCATTGCAGGTGGATACTTTACCAACTGAGCTACCAGGGAAGCCCAGTAATTCAGTAATGATTGCAAAACGGTTATAATCAAGTTCTATCATTCCTTCTTCGTAAAAACTTTCCCAACATCATTCCCATGAGACAGAAGATAAAAACTGGACTCTGGCACAGACCTGAGTGAAGGAGGTGTAAGGTTTTTATCACATGAAGGCGGAACAGTTGACCAATGAGTACTTGGATTCCAAAATACATCCCGAGTGCTGGAGGAGTACTCCAGGGAGTTGGGCTCTCAATGCAGCTGCAGTACTCTGACACCCAGGCTTGCATCCTCTCTATCTTTTAACCCCAAAGTCATAGCCTTTACTGTTTTATTTTTCCACAACATCCTTTGATCACCCATCAAGAAGAACCTGTTAAAATTGGAGCTTCCAAACTTGCTAGTGGCTGATTGCCAAACTGTTTTTGTTTCCCCACATAATGGATTTCTACAGCATTTGCCTCTCAAACATCCAGAAAGAAAGGCACTGTCTTTGCTAAACTAAGAGAATCAAGTGCCAAGTAATGCTATTCAATTTACACTAAAGTTTGGCTCTGCGTGGGGGTAAACTAGGCAGGTAGCAAGTCAGTTCTGGAAGTAGCTGCCCCGTGTGGGCACATCACTGCAATGCCTCGGGACCAATAAACAAGTTATTTGTTTACTGTCCTCTGGGAAGACAACACTGATCAAGATGGAATGACTCCTGAGAGGAGTCAGTAGTTAGTGATATTTCTGCTCCATTGCTATTTTATTTTTCTGGCTTCAAGGTGCAGATTCAATTCTAGCAGGACAGAAAGCCCTTAGCAATTATTTATTATTCTATATCCTTTGTTCCTATGTAGCCCTCATTAATAAAAATAATCAGAATTTGCCTATTTCCTGAATCCAGAGAGCATTACGTAAATCACACTTTTAAATTGACTTTATTATATTGATTCTTTTACTTCCAGCTTGCAGAGACCTTAAGCCATGAATGCTTTGCTGTGAAAAGGATGCTAATTGCTTTCCCTGGGGTCAAACATGCTCTTTGTAAATCATGAATCCGACACTCACTAAGAACCCTGGTGAAGAATTGACCATCAGTCTTACAAGAGATATAACTGAGCATTTTTCACTTAACTCTAATGCAGATTGTTTTCAATGGACTTTTTCTCTTCTATCATCTTCTAAATGAAATAATCACTGTGACTCTTTAGACTCAGATTATTCATTTACTCTGAGGATTCTTTCCAAGAATTTCTTCCCTCAGTGACTAAAAGATCTCTCTCTGTGTCCCTCTCTCTTTTCTCAGGTCACTGATGGTTTACAAAGTGCACTTAACAGTTATGATTTTCTGTATTGCCTCTAGAGATGATGTTGACAGGTGGTAGAGAGACAAATGCCAGGGTAAAAATTCCTCTTCATATTCAGGCAGATTTAACTAATATCTTCTTGTGTGAAGAGGCAGACTAGGGCAAATATGTTGCAGCTGCTATGTTACTATGTTGAATTTAGATGAACTTTCTGTGTGCTATTTAAATTCCACTAGAGAAGAAAAAGGAAAACTATAATACTTCTATTGAGAGAATGCCAGAACAAACTTTTGGATGTGAGTTACTGCCTATCTTCCTGGGCAACTCCTGTTGCTGCCATTGGCTATGACTCTACAGTTGTTTTAGAATATATCCCAACCTAATCAAACTTACAAGCTTTTGCACTGCAAAGGAAACCATAAACAAAATGGAAAAACAACCTACAGAATGGGAGAAAATATTTGTAAACGATGCAACTGACAAGTGCTTGATTTCCAAAATATACAAACAGCTCATAAAACTCAACAACAAAAAGTGAACAACCTAATCAAAAAATGGGCAGAAGACCTGAATAGACATTTCTACAAAGAAGAATTGCAGTTGGCCAAAAAGCACATAAAAAGAGGTTCAACATCTCTAATTATTATGCAAATCAAAACAACAGTGAGGTACCACCTTACACCTGTCAGAATGGCCATCATTATAAGGTCTACAAATAGCAAATGCTGGAGAGGGTGTGGAGAAAGGAAACCTTCCTACACTGTTGGTTGGGATGTAAGTTGGTACAGCCACTATGGAAAACATTAAGGAGATTCCTCAGAAACTAAAAATAGGATTACCATATGATCCAATTAATCCCAGTCTGAGGCATATACCTGGACAAAACTCTAATTCAGAAAGAAACATGCATCCTATGTTCATAGCAGCATTACTCACCTGAGTCAAAACATGGAAACAACCTGAATGTCCACTGACAGATGAATGGATAAAGATGTAGCACATATGTACAATGGAATACTACTCAGCCCTAGAAAAGAACAAAATAATGCCATTTGCTGCAACATGGATGCAACTAGAGATTATCATACTAAATGAAGTAAGTCAGAAAGAGAAAGACAAATACCAAATGATATCACATATTGGAATCTGAGATATGGCACAATGAACATATCTACAAAATAGAAATAGACTCACAGACATAGAGAAAAGCTTGATGGTTGCCAAGGGGGAGGGTGTTGGGGAAGGGATGGAATGGGAGGTTGGGGTTAGCAGATGTAAACTTTTATATAGAGGATAGATAAACAACAAGGTTCCACCATATAGCACAGAGAACTATATTCAATATCCTATGATAAACCATAATGGAAAAGAATGTTAAAATGTTAAGAGTATTTTATTTAATATTATCATCTTAATTTATAATGTTTTAAGATATTATAAGAATTTTAAAGTATTAAAATATTTTAAAAGAATGTATGTTGCTGCTGCTAAGTCACTTCAGTCGTGTCCAACTCTGTGTGACCCCATAGACAGCTGCCCTTCAGGTGCCCCCGTCCCTGGGATTCTCCAGGCAAGAACACTGGAGTAGGTTGCCATTTCCTTCTCCAATGCATGAAAGTGAAAAGTGAAAGTGAAGTCACTCAGTCGTGTCCGACTCTTAATGACCCCATGGACTGCAGCCCGCCAGGCTCCTCCGTCCATGGGATTTTCCAGGCAAGAGTACTATGTATATCTATAGTGAATCACTTTTCTGTACAGCAGAAATTAACTTTGTAAATCAACTAACTTTCAATAAAAGAGTATTAAAACTGAAAAATAAAGTAAAATATATCCCAATTCTTTGATACTCCTTCCTTCAAAATGTGAATGTGAAGCCTAGGATCCATTCCCCTTGTATAATGACTCACTTCAAAGAGAATGTGATGAAAGTGAAATTATATGATTTCCATTCCTAGGATACCAAGGCTAGTTTTCCACCTGTTCCTCTCTCTCAGCAGCTAGCTGAATCAGTTTATGTAGCATACATACAGTCTGCAAGGGGTTCCCAGGTGGCATTAGTGGTAAAAAATTCACCTGCCAATGCAAGAGACATCAGTGACACAGGTTCAGTCCCTGGGTTGGGAAGATCCCTCGGAGGAGGGCATGGCAACTCACTCCAGTATTTTTGCCTAGAGAATCCTATGGACTGAGGAGCCTGGTGGGCTACAGTCCATGGGGCCACAAAAAGTCGGACACGACTGAGCGACTGAGCATTCAAGCAGTCCCCAAATTCTCATTTGTAAATACAACAATTATAACACAATCCAATTAAACAATCTCTAACAAATAAAACAAAATAGCTGCCCCCATAGGAAAGGTCAGTTTTGTATATTTTAAGATGAAAATACTAATGTGAAGTTTGAGACTTATGGTAATGTGAAGTTTGAGACTTATGGTTTGTGTGTGTTAGTCGCTCATTCGTGTCTGACTCTTTGCAACTCCACGGACTGTAGCCCATCAGGCTCCTCTGTCTATGGAATTCTCCAGGCAAGATTACTGGAGTGGGAAGCCATTCTCTTCTTCAGGGGATCTTCTCAACCCGGGGATCAAACCTGGGTCTCCCACGTTGCAGACAGATTGTTTATCCCCTGAGCCACCAAGGAAGCCCGAGACCTATGGTTTAGAACCTCGATATTCAGTGTGTGGTCCCCAGACTGACAATATCACATCATTTTAGAGCTCTGTAAGAAATGCAGAATTAAAAGCCCTACGCTAGACCTGCTGAATCAGAATCTGCATTTTAAACATCCCCAGGTGATTCATATGCACTTGAAACTTTGAGAATGGAGGTGGGGTGGGGGTGGTTAATTCATATGTTCATTTATTCAACAAATATTTCTTGAATATTCATTGCATCAGGGATAGAGCAGTGAACAAGGCAAGACAGAAACTTTCAATTCTCTTCCAGCTCTCAAATTTTGCATTTTTAAAATCTAATTCTTTGACAGGTAGAATTATTTTTCTCTGGCTTTTCTCCCTCCATTACATGATGACAGTACGATGAAACTCTGCAGAGAAAAAGCAGGTGCCAGAGAAAGCGGGGTAGGTACGTGTAGACATCCCTTTAAGATCAGAACTCTACTTCCCTGAAATTAGAGTAGAAGTATGCACATATACATTAAAACACCCACCACTGCCACTGACAGCTTGTGACAAATTGCCTCCTTAAGGATTCCAAGGTGCTCTGACTCCACTTTCAAAACTGCTTCACAAATCATTGGGAAAGTTCACAGTATTTCAGAAACAGTGAGATTCTGACAGCATGCCAGGCATCTATTGTCGTGTCTTGCAAAGTTGTATCTCTAACAGTAAGCCACAGGGCTAGGAAAAGTGGCAGAGACTCATCTATGGCAACAAAGCCAAAACTTGCTACTTAAAAACTAACCACAGGACTAGAAACATTTCTATCTTTTAAATTCCATGAACAGGCCTTTAGACAGTAAAAAAGAAACTAGGGAGGAGAATAAAAGAACAGAAAAAAGTGAAAGAAAGTATGACAGACAAAGAAGTACAACACAAGGACTAGCCTCCGTTTCTATTTACTGGTCTCAGGTGCCCCAGGCTGCCTGCCTTTGGTCTAATTCCTTCATTTAGCATCCAGTAAAGCAAAAGCTAAAGCTATTATTTTAAAATGTCATTTCCTTTCTCTCAGAGGTCAGATTTCCAAAACGACTCTTTTCAAATGTTGAAAGAAAAAATTGATTTTTAAGACAAAATCCTTTGTCAATTTAATAAATCTGCTCCTTTTTTTAACCCTTGCAAATAAGATTCCTCTTTTTATGCATATGAGAAGCAGGCTGCTTTTCGCCTGTAACATCTCCAGTCCTGTAAATCTACACACATGTGATTAAACAATTGGGCCAGATTATTTGTTGGGGGAAATTTTTTGTTAAACTAATTAAACCACTGGGTATCAATCCTTTTAAATCTTAATGAGTGCCTGAAATATACTTTACCAAGAACATACCAGTAAGTGAAAACATGAAATAGAGTTCAGAAAGACAACAGAAAATGTAATTTAAATCCCCATCTATCAAGGACTCGGCAGTTGGTTACAAGCTCAGTCACCACCTGCTACCTCAGCAAACCTATTTTAATGAAAAGGAATAGCATTGATTTATAAGACATCCCTTGGCTCCAAGATTGCTCAATAGTATGGCTTTTGAGGAAGCAGGACTGTTAAAAGCAATGCTGGATGAAGCAAACATATAATGGTCAAACGACTATGTAACTGAAAAATCTTCCCAAAGAAACATTCACCTAATAAGCTTGGATTGTGGGTTTAGAATTATAATGAAGAGGAGGCAATGTTTGAAGCCCTAAGACTGTGTGTGTGTGTGTGTTTGTGTGTGTGTGTGTGTGTATAAGCAGTGGCTTCTGAAGTGCACTTTACAAAAACATATGCTTCAAAGAAGCTAGTGCAATGTTTTATGTTCACTGCATGCTTGTTAGTAGCTGCCCTCATTTCTCTGGCTTATTTCTTTTCTTACTGATCTGAAGGATGCAATTAAAATCTCAGTGACTTGTGGTTTCTGCTCGAGAGATAAACAGTACCTGACCCCATGTGATCTGCTGCAAGAATAGAGACCAGGATTTTATCTTCTAGCAACTCAATTTTGGGTGGTTG
This sequence comes from Okapia johnstoni, assembly GCA_024291935.2. Taxonomy (NCBI): domain Eukaryota; kingdom Metazoa; phylum Chordata; class Mammalia; order Artiodactyla; family Giraffidae; genus Okapia; species Okapia johnstoni. The sequence continues at coordinate 54,496,298 of CM044321.1, read as the reverse complement.
CTAAGGAGACTATTGGCATCTCTGTGTCCTAGGTGCCATATTGCTTGGGAAAGAATTACAGCAGCTTTGCTTGTTACTTTCCCAGAGGAAAAAACCCTGAAAACTCATTAGGGCAGACAACACTTTAAAATTCTGCAGGTCTCTTGGATGTTTTGAGTGCCTCTGGCCTTGGAATCTAACTTGTGAACATGTTGGCATATAAATGAGAACACTCTCAGAAATGATAGTGCAGCCTTGCTATAGAAAATAGAAGCATGAGTGGTCTGGCTGTGGGTGCCAAGTTCTCTGATCCTGCCTATGGTCTGCGTCCTCAGTTGCTTAGTCGTATCCGGCACTTTGAGACCCCACGGCACCCCACCGGGCTCCTCTGTCCGAGGGATTTTCCAGGCAAGAACACTGGAGTGGGTTGCCATTTCCTTCCTGGTTTGTTTTTCATTTTCATTTCTTTGTGTTTTTGTTTCTTTGTTTGTTTTCAGAACTACTCACCCTCCTTATATGTCACTTCCAACCTAGTTGTGTTTTTTTTTTAATTTGGCTGCAACAGGTCTTAGTTTCAGCATGCAAGATTTTCAGCTGCAGTATGCAAACTCTTAGTTGTGGCCTGTGAGATCTAGTTTCCTGACCAGGGGTCGAACCCTGGGCCACCTGCACTGAGAGCGTGGAGTCTTAGCCACTGGACCCCCAGGGGAATCCCCACCGCCACCTTGTCTCTAAGAAGCGATCTGGCCCTGGGCAAGTACCCTCTCTGACCTTCAGTTACCTTATCCTCAAAGCACAAAAATAGTGATCCTTCACAATGTTGTTTATGGGGATTAGAGAGGGTGATGAGAACATGTGGTCAAAAGCTACCTGTAAAGAAAAAAAAACCTATTTGTAAATTGCAAAGCAGGTGAAAGTTACTGTTTCAGGGGACAGTAGCTTTTGCGTAAACCCCTATGAGCGTTGAAGCTAGAATGACCCTTCAGGAGCATCCCAAATAGGGCTAATACGGCCAGGCCTTCTTTCCCCTCTGTTGTGAACTGAATGTTTGTATACTTCCCAAATTCATTGTCAGATACCTAACCCCCATGTGATGGAATTTGGAGGTGAAGCCTTTGGAAGGTGGTTAGAGATGTGGTTATGAGGGTGCCCTGTGATGGGATTAGTGGGTCCTTATAAGAGAAGGAAAGATCGGAGCTCTTTCTCTCCCCACTGTTTGAGGACACGCTGAGAAGGCAGACATCTGCAAATCTGGAAGAGAGCGTTCACCAAGAGCCTGACCACGCTAGCAGCCTGATCTCAGACTTCTGGCTTCCTAAACATCAAGAAGATGAAAGTCTGTTGTTGAAGCTCCCCCATCTATGGCATTTGTTACAATGGCCCAGGCTGACTCAGACACCCTCGGTCAATCAGTTATGGGATGTGCGCTGCCCCAGGAAGCTTTGACTAGTCAAAACTATAGTTTTTCCAGTGGTCATGTATGGATGTGAGAGTTGGACTATAAAAAAGCTGAGCACTAAAGAATTGATGCTTTTGAACTGTGGTGTTGGAGAAGACTCTTGAGAGTCCCTTGGACTGCAAGGGGATCTAACCAGTCAATCCTAAAGGAAATCAGTCCTGAATATTCATTGGAACGACTGATGCTGAAGCTGAATACTTTGGCCACCTGATGCAAAGAACTGACTCACCGGAAAAGACCTTGATGCTGGGAAAGATTGAAGGCAGGAGGAGAAGGGAACGACAGAGGATGAGATGGTTGGATGACATCACCGACTCGATGGACATGAGTTTGAGCAAGCTCCAGGAGTTGGTGATGAACAGGGAAGCCTGGCTTGCTTCACTCCATGGGGTTGCAAAGGGTCAGACATGACTGACAATTGAACTGAACTGAATTGCTGCAGGAAGCAGCAGGGTTTTTATCTACAAAGCGCAGGTAATCCCTTGAAAGGGCTGGTTAGCTGAAGGCCATCTGTGGGTGCCCATCACAGGAGACACACAATCACTTTTGTTATCTCTCACTCCTCCGTAATGAGAAACCCCATTCTGTCCAGCTAGTTTATGTCAGGCAGAAATAACAAGCTCATTACTGACTTCACATTTCACTTATCGCATCTCTATTTGGCTCCACTCCTGTCTCTTTGGCACAATATCTTTTAAAATAGTGGTTCTTAATTGCCTTTTCATCTGCACTACATCCATGGATACAACATGCATCACCTATTAAGAGCAGCCATGGCCTGTGATTTTTCCTGGGTTGGAATGGTGGACTATGGGCTCATACTTCCTCCCATGGCAATATAGTAGGATCTTGGAAAAAAATAACTAATCGCGTCCATTATGCTTGGAGTTTAGCTTTTACTTTCAAGTCTTGGGGCAACTCATTGTTACTGTTATGTAACAAAAGGAAATGGATTTTAGCAGATGAACACTGTGATAAGACTTGCAATTTAGAATGATTTCTCAAACTAGAACAATGAACCAGGTGGGGATGACTAAGAGCAGGGAAATACAGAACTTCCAGCCAGCCCCTGAAAGTGTTAACTACAGATTTATTTCCTATTTCATCTTCCCTCAAATTCCCATGAAAAGGATGCTACCTGTATGGATACAGTAATTTCCCCACATACGAACCTTCAAGTTGTAAACTTTCAGAGATGCTAAGATGCATATGGTTCCAGCAGGGAACCAGAATCTGTGCCATCAATGTCAGGTGTGGGTAAAACTGCAGCTTGCCCTCCGTCTCCTACTGCTGACACTCCTCCAGCTCCGCTGTCTCCCACCTCCTCTCCCTTCTCCAGGCAGTAACTCTTCTTGCCTGGTCACTTGATACCAACCCCTCTATGCCAGCTGTTGTATTGGACTACTATACTTTTCAAGGATCTGTACTGTAAGATTAAAAAACATTTTATTTTTTGTGTTTGATTTTTATCTATTATTTGTGTGAAAACAAATTTAAACCTATTATAACCTATTACAGTATAGTACTATATAACCAGTTGTGTTAGTTGGGTACCTAGGTTAACTTTTCTTAATATCTTCTGCTTCTGTTAGGTCCATACTGTTTCTGTCCTTTATCGTGCCTGGTAAGGAATCCACCTGCAATGCAGGAGACCTGATTCAATTCCTGGGTCGGGAAGATCCACTGGAGAAGGGATAGGCTACCCATTCCAGTATTCATGGGCTTCCCTTGTGGCTCAGCTGGTAAAGAATCTGCCCGCAATGCAGGAGACCTGGGTTTGATCCCTGGGTTGGAAAAATTCCCTGGAGAAGGGAAAGACTACCCATTCCAGTATTCTGGCCTGGAGAATTCTATGGACCACATAGTCCATGGGGTTGCAAAGAGTCAGACACGACTGATCGACTTTCACTTTGCATGAAATATTCCCTTGGTATCTCTGATTTTCTTTCCCATTCTATTGTTTTCCTCTTTTTTTTTTTTTTTTTTTTTTTTTTTTGCATTGATCTCTTAGGAAGGTTTTCTTATCTTTCCTTGCTACTCTTTGGAACTCCGCCTTCAGATGGACATATGTTTGCTTTTCTCCTTTGCCTTTTGCTTCTCTTCTTTTCTCAGCTATTTGTAAAACCTCCTCAGACAACCATTTTGTCTTTTTGCAGTTCCTTTTCTTGGAGATGATTTTGATCACCTCCTGTGTACAATGTTACATATCTTTGTCCATAATTCTTCAGGTACTCTGTCTATCAGATCTAATCCCTTGAATCTATTTGTCACTTCCACTGTATAATTGTAAGGGATTTGATTTAGGTCATACCTATTAAGAAGAGATGGCAAGAATATACAGAAGAACTGTACAAAAGAGATCTTCATGACCCAGATAACCACGATGGTGTGATCACTCACCTAGAGTTAGACATTCTGGTGTGCGAAGTCAAGTGGGCCTTAGGAAGCATCACTAGGAACAAAGCTAGAGTAGATGATGGAATTCCAGCTGAGTTATTTCAAATCCTAAAAGATGATGCTGTAAAAGTGCTGCACTCAATATGCCAACAAATTTGGAAAACTCAGCAGTGGCCACAGGACTGGTAAAGGTCAGTTTTCATTCCAATCTCAAAGAAAGGCAATGTCAAATAATGCTCAAACTACCACACAATTGCACTCATCTCACACACTAGCAAAGTAATGTTCAAAATTCCTCAAGCTAGGCTTCAACAGTATGTGAACTAAGAACTTCTAGATGTTCAAGCTGGATTTAGAAAAGGCAGAGGAACCAAAGATTAAATCGCCAACATCTGTTGGATCATAGAAAAAGCAAGAGAATTCCAGAAAAACATCTACTTCTGCTTCATTGGCTACACCAAAGCCTTTGACTGTGGATCACAACAAACTGTGGGAAATTCTTAAGGAGATGGGAATACCAGACCACCTTATCTGCCTCCTGAGAAATCTGTATGCAGGTCAAGAAGCAACAGCTAGAACCGGACATGGAACACTGGATTGGTCCTAAATTGGGAAAGGAGTATGTCAAAGCTGTGTATTGTTACCCTGCTTATTTCACTTATATTCAGAGTACTTCATGCAAAATGTCAGGCTGAATGAAGCACAAGATGGAATCAAGATTGCCAGGAAATGTCAGTAACCTCAGATATGCAGATGACACCAACTTTATGGCAGAAAGCAAAGAGGAACTAAAGAGCCTCTTGATGAAAGTGAAAGAGAATGAAAAAGCTGGCTTAAAACTCAACATTCAGAAAACGAAGATCATGGCATCCAGTCCCATCACTTCATGGCAAATAGATGGGGAAACACTGGAAACAGACTCTTTTCTTGGGCTCCAAAATCACTGCAGATGGTGATTGAAGCCATGAAATTGAAAGATTGCTCCTTGAAAGAAAAGCTATGACTAGCCTAGACAGCATATTAAAAAGCAGAGACATTACTTTGGCAACAAAAGTCCATCTAGTCAAAGCTATGGTTTTTCCAGTAGTCATATATAGATGTGAGAGTTGGACCATAAAGAAAGCTGAGCACCACAGAATTGATGCTTTTGAACTGTGGTGTTGGAGAAGACTCTTGAGAGTCCCTTGGACTGCAAGGAGATACAACCAGTCCATCCTAAAGAAAATCAGTCCTGAATATTTATTGGAAGGACTGATGCTGAAGCTGAAGCTACAATACTTTGGCCATCTGATGTGAAGAACTGATTCATTGGAGAAGACCCTGATGCTGGGAAAGATTGAAGGCAGGAGGAGAAGGGGACAACAGAGGATGAGATTGGTTGGATGGCATCACCAACTTGATGGACATGAGTTTGAGCCAGCCTCGGGATTTGGTGATAAACAGGGAAGCCTGGCGTGCTGCAGTCCATGGGGTTGGAAAGAGTTGGATAGGACTGAGCAACGGAACTGAACTGAGGCTAACTTTGTTGGACTTGTGAACAAACCAGACTTATGAACCCACTCTTGGAATGAAACTCGTTTGTATGTAGGGGACTTACTGTATATATCTTAAGAACAGAAAAACAGCAAATCAGGAAAGAGTTCAGCCCCATTTTGGAAGCTAGGAAATAGATGGAAGTATGGAGATTGACTCAGCTGCATGGAGAAAAAGGTCCCATTTAAGTGCCTGGGGAAAGAGACATCAGTTAGGGCTGTGTTCAGCTGCACACAATGGAATATATATGAAGCAGACGCTTCAATATCCAGGGTTTATTTTTATCATCTCAGAAGAGGTCCAGAGGAAAGTGGTTTCCAGCATTGGTTCAGCTAATTTTCTATGCTGGGCTCTGTCTTTCTGCTTGGCAGTTCTTAGCTGGCTGACTTTTGTTTGCTGAATGGTCACAAGTAGATCCTTGCAGTTTCAGGGGTCATGTTTGCATCAGAGAAAGAATGGGTAAAGGAGAAGCCTCATGACAGTCACATCCATCCCTTCTTATCGGGAAAACACACATTTTTAAAGTCTCTCCAGCAGACTGCTGCCTACAAGAAGAGGAATAATAATTGGTCTCTGTGGATACAAGGAAGGCTGGAAGAGTGAATACCTCACCCGACACTGGGCACCTGGTTGTCTTAAAGGTAACTGATGTCCTACAAGTGAAGAACAAAGGATGTACTAGGTATCGAGTATGTATCTGACAGTGTTGGCCATAGTTACTCATGAAAGGTGAAGGATTTGCCTAAAAGGCATCAGGTCATGGAGGGGATGATGAGAAGGCTGAAATCCTAATATCTGTTAAAAACATGTTGCTCATCCAGGGGGTCACCTCTGCGGATTGTCTCCTACACCCATCCTGCCAGCACCTAGACTTGCCCCTTCTGTCCCTTATGGAGATAAGACCTGTTCCCTAAAGAAACTGAAAGAGGAGAGGCTCTGGATCAAAGGACACTAGGCTCTGCAGAAGGCAAGAGTGAAGATCTGTATCGAAAGGAGGGGATTCATGGGAAGTCTGCACGTGGAGCGGTGAAACCCCATGGAGATTGCCCTGCTCCTGGAATGCTAGCAACTGTGTACCAGTCAGGCAGGAGTTGGAAGACTTCCTTCCTGAAAAAAAGGGAAAATCCGCAGAGAAAAGACCTCCTGATACTTGTTGTTGCTGTCTTAAGTGTTAATGGGGAACTTTTATGTTTTTATGTCCCACTTTTATGTCTTAAGTGTTAATGAAAAAGAAAAGCTTTAGGTTTTATAGATAATTTTATGTATTTTTAAAAACTGTGGTGAGGGACTTCCCAAGTGGTCCAGTGGTTAGGATTTGGTGCCCTCACTGCCAAGGGCCTGGGTTTGATCCCTGGTAGGGAACCTAAAATCCCATGAGCCATGTGGCATGGCCAAATTAATAATAATATAATTATTAGTTTTGATAAACTAATCATTGAAGGCAGGAGGAGAAGGGGACAACAGAGGATGAGATGGTTGGATGGCATCACCAACTCGATGGACATGAGTTTGAGCAAGCTCCGGGAGCTGGTGATGGACAGGGAAGCCTGGCGTGGGGCAGTCCATGGGGTCGCAAAGAGTCGGACATGACTGAATGATTGAACTGAACTTGATGGACAATGTATGTTACTGGAATAGAAGGAGCAACTGATAGGGTCAGGTCCCCTCCCTTGAGGTAACAGTTACTTCTTGAAAGGAGACTCTTAGACCTGGTGACTTGAAGGTTCCTTGCTGGAGGACTGACGTCATGATGTTGAGACCCATCCCAGACAGACACTGCCGAGATCCTGCTGCAGCAGAAGGCGACTTCCCACTCATGTTCCCCGAACAGACACCACGCCCCACCCCCAGCTTCTCCCTGGAGTGGTTCATCCCCCGCTTTCCCTACTCTGACTGGCCTACTCTGCTGTGGCCAATAACCCAGTGATCATGCAGTGAATGTTGGCCACTGTTTTGTGTATCTCCAGTCCCTTACTGCTAGGCCCTGTCACTAACAGTACTTATTCCTTCATCATGTTTTTGAGTATGCCAATCATTTTGTAATCATTGAACTATTATATAAATATTTTTCTTGCCTTTAAAGTAACTGCTGCATTTAAAGGAATCTAAGGCATTAGACTTGCAAAGAATTTAATTGACTAAATTTGCAATTGATGTTTGAATTCTTGGAGAAAGTTCATTTGCAAAATAATGACTTCTATTAGTTATGTAAGTAGTTCACGCACACTTAAAGGAACACTAATTACTGAAATATTAATAAATTTGGGATTATTAATAGATTGAATGCAAGTAACAGTGAATATTCCTCTCCAGGAGGGAAAATCCCAGAGACAGTTTAACACTGTGAGCTTTTTAGTTTTTAAAGTATTTTTATTGATTTATTTGGCTGTGCCACAGTCTTAGTTTTGGCACTTGGGATCTTCAAACTTCTTTAATACATTCGAACTTTTAGTTGCGCCATGTGGGATCTAGTTCCCTGGACCAGGGATTGAATCCAGGCTCCTGCATTGGGAGCTCGGAGTCTTAACCACGGGACCACCAGGGAAGTTCCCATCACATGAGCTTTTGAATTAATCTGCACACACTAAGAAACCAATCAAGTTTTACTTTATTTTTTTGGCCAAGCGACGTTACTTGTGGGATCTTAGTTCCCTCCCACCAAGGACTAAACGCAGGCCCTTGGCAGTTAAAGTGCAGAGTCCTAACCACTGAATTGCCAGGGAATTCCCCCCAAGTTTTATTAAGGTATATTAACATATGACGTGTGTGTGCTTAGTCATTCAGTCGTGTCCAACTCTTTGCAACCCCAATGGACTATAGCCCGCCAGGTTCCTCTGTCCATGGGGAATCTCCAGGCAATAATACTGGAGTGGGTTGCCATGCCCTCCTCCAGGGGATCTTCCCAACCCAGAGATGGAACCCAACTCTCCTGCACTGCAGGTGGATTCTTTACCATCTGAGCCACCAGAGAAGCCCAAGAATCCTGGAATGGTGGAGTGGGTAGCCTATTCCTTCTCCAGGAGAATTTCCTGACCCAGAAGTCAAACCGAGGTCTTCTACATTGCAGGTGGATTCTTAACCAGCTGAGCTACCAAGGAAGCCCATATTAACATATGATACACTGCATTTATTTAAATATACAATCGTATTTTTTCCCAATGTCTACACTTGTAAAACCAAGATAACAAACCTTTCAATCATCATAAAATGTTTCCTCTTGTTCTTCGGTGATCTGATCCTCTCTGACCTACCTTTTCTCTGCCCAGGCAAAATTAGTCTGCTTTTTGACCTACAGATTAATTTGTACTTTCTATACTTTCATATATGTGGAATCACATAGCATGTATCTTTTGACTCTCTTTTATCCACCATAATGTTTTGGAGATTTGACCATGTTGCTGCATATATTAATAATTCACTATTATACAGCTGAGTAGTGTTCTGTTTTACGGATATACTACAGTTTGTTCAGCCATTTACTGATTGATGGACATTTGGAATATTAAACATAAAGTGCTATGAATTGTGTTCAAGCCTTTGTGTGAATATATACATTTATTTCTCTTGAATAAATATCAGGACTGAAACGGTTGGGTCATAACACAGATGTATGTTTAACTTTTTAGGAGACTGTCAAACTGTTTTTCAAAAGGATTATTTTGTTTTATATTCCTTCCAACATTGTTTGAGAATTCCAGTTGATCTACATCCTTGCAACACTTGGTATGATGGTCTTTATACTTTATGCCATTCTAGTAGGTATGTAATGGTATTTCATTGTGGTGTTAATTTGCGTTTTCATAATGATGAATAGTGTTGAGCATCTTTTTATGTACTTATTTGCCATCTGTATATCTTATTTTGTTAAGAGTCTGCTCAAATATTTTGCCCATTTTTTAACTGGGTTGTCTTGTGTTATTGAATTGTGAGAATTCTTGATATATTCTAGATACAAATCCTTTGTCAGATACGTGTTTTCTGAATATTATTTTTTACCCTATAGCTTGCTTTACATTTTCTTAACAGCATCTTTTAAAGAGCGAAAGTCATTAATTTAGATGAAATCCAATTTAACAGGTTTTTCTCTAACAATTCATACTTTTTGTCCTTTATGAAATCTTTGCCTATGCAAGGTTATTAAGTTTCTCTTATGCTTTCTTTTAGAAACTTTATGATTTTAACTCTACATTAGGTTAATTTTTAGTCGATTCTTTTTAATGGTATTAGATAAGGGTAAAAGTTCTTTTTTTTTTTTTTGATACGTGACAATCCAATTTATCCAGGATAATTAACTGGGCTAATCTCTTCCTCACTGAATTGCTTTGATACCGTTGTCAAAAATCAACTGACCATATATGTCATATATGACCATATCTCTACTGTTCCATTGACCTATATGACTATCTTTGCCTTAATAGCTCACTGTCTTGATAACTGTAGTTTATTATAAGGCTTATTATCAGGTCCTTAAGTCCTCTAACTTTGTTCTTCTTTTACAGAATTGCTTTGGCTATCCTAGTCTCTGCATTTCCATCTGAACTTTAGAAATAACTTGCCAATTTCTGCAAAAACACCTGCTGGGATTTTGATTGAGATTTCATTGACTCTATAATTCAGTTTGAAAGGAATTGCCTTCTTGATAGTACTGAGTCTTCTGATTAGTACACATAGTATGTTTCTCCATTTATTTAAGTCCTTAATTTCTCTCACCAGTGTTTTGAGTTTTCAATACGCAGATCTTTCACATCCATTGACAATTTTTTCCCTAAACATTTCATATTTGTGAAATGACTGTAAATTGCATTGTTTTAAATTTTCATCTTCTGTGTATAGCTAGTATGTAAAAATACAATTCTTTTTTTTTTTTGTATTGAACTTAAATTCTGCAACTTTGCTAAACCCAGTAAGCTGGGACATTTGTAGGGCTTATGTTATGTATTTTTACCTGTTCTTAGAAACCATTGTCCTGTGCTACCTGGTGCTGAATGTCAAAAAAAAATTGTTTTATATATCTTTCTGTTTTTTTGCTTAATTTTGTTTCAAATAGAAGAATAAATCTGGTCACTGTTACTCCACTCTGGCCAGAAGCAAAGGAAGCCAATCAGATATTTTAATGCCTCATTTTTTATTACGAATGGGCAGCTTGGGATCACTAAGTATATTACTAAGATCTTCAACATGAATGACCAAGATCTAAATAAAGAATTTTTAAAAGAGGAATTTAAGAGAAAACTTTAAGTATTTTTATTAATACTCTCAGATTACCCAGCAAAATAAATATAGAAAGATAAATACATATATATACCAAGAGTAAACTCCTTTACAAAAAATTCTGAAAGATTTGGAGACAGGGCACAAGGTAGGGAACAGGAAACAATAAAACATAAAAAATAAATTATGTTCTCTGGTTTCTCAACAGCTATATTGGAAATGGAAGATAATGGAGTGTTGCTTTAAGCATTCTATAAGAATGTAACTTTCAATGCATAGTTCTAGTCCCAGCCAAATTAACAGTGAGATTTTATACTGAAATTAAAAAATGTTTCAGCCATGTAAAGTTTCAAAAAGTAACCTCCATGTACATTTTTGTTCAGGAAGCTAGTGGAGGATACTCTCCAAAATAGTCTAGTAATATACCAGTAAGAGGAAGCACATAAGATCTGGTAAGAGGAGACCCAACACAGGAGAGGAGGTGTTGAAAGGCACAATGTCACCTCTACATCTGGCTAGCGAGACTGGTCCATATTGCATCAGGAAGACCAAGACTGCTAGAGGGAAGAATACAAGAGGGGGAAAAGAAGCTATTGGGAAAATTGGCTCAGTATCCTTTCCTGTTCCCTGGATCTCTATCCCTTACTCCATTCCCTTCCTCAGTAATACACTTGCAGCCTCTGTTGCAGGGTCATTGCCCCATTGCAACAAGACCCACAGAAAACCATTGTCTCTCAACCTGTGTCCTTGCTGTACACATATTAATGGAAACTCGGAAGTACCGATCTAGAGTCAGGTAAGCAAGGTACTCAGCGCTCACAATTTGCGGATGCATTATTCTCAAACGCCAGCTCAGCACCTCATGCTTCCTGAAACCTAGTTCCCCAGGGATGACTGTCTGATCGTGTACCACTCCTCTATCTGCCGCACGGTCTTCTGTTCTGCCTTCTGGTTGTCTTTACTTTCTCTCATCTTCCCCTTCTACAGTGGGCTGAAGCATGATGGTAGGCAAATGTGTTTCCTTTAAGAATCTATATTATAATCGAGCAAGACCCTGTGGAGACTTCCCTGGACAGACCTGCCCCACCCTAACGTCTTTGCCGCCATATTCTCTGCGTGCCTCTTATTTGTAGAAAAGCTTTAGTCTGGCAGGCCTTTTATGAGTCACAGAAGGCTTGCTCAAGAGTTAAGGACTGGACTTCCCTGGTGGTCCAGTGGTTAAGAATCCACCTGCCAAAGCAGGGGACACGGGTTCAATCCATGGTCCAGGAAGATCCCACATGCTGCCAGGCAACAAAGCCTGTGAGCAGCAACCGCTGAAGCCCTTGCACCGCAACGAGAGAGCAGCCCCCGCTTGCCACAGCCGGAGAAAGCCCACTCGGAGCAACAGAGACCCAGCCCAGCCAAAAATTAATTGATTAATTAATTTATAAAAAAGAGTTTAGGATTGGAAGAATGTAAACATGCAGTAACAAAAGATAACAGTTGGGGCACGAGAACTGGCAACAATTTAAACAAAAGATCAGCTCTGTAACTAACACATAATCTTTGGTTCCCCCTGAAGGACATAGATAACAGTGTCTGATGCACATTCCTGAGCTGTCTTGCAGACACTAGAACTGCCACCAGAGGAAAAAAGCCAACTGCACGATGACCAGACTGGAGCCGTGACAAAAGCAGCTCCATCTTGAGCAGTACTGAATTTATGGTTTGCGCAATTTCAGGCACTGGCTTTAGTGAAATGGGAGTGAGCTTGACTTTGGAGTAGAAGATTAATTGCACATAAAACCATCCAGATGACACTAACCAGACCAATGCACAACTAGCTTTAAGATGGTTATTAGAACTAATAGTGCTGTCTGCAGGTAGCCACCCTGCCTGTACACCACCGAAACTTCCTTTTAAAACCCTTGTCCTCTAACAAAGGGGATGGTTTTGGGGACATGAGTCCACCATCTTTCCAGTTTGCTGGCTTCCTGAATAAAACAGCGTTTCCTTTTTAATCAACACATGTCTCTCCAGTATTGGCCTTTTGAGCTGTGAGCAGCTGAATCTGAATTCCATTCTGGCTCTGGGACTTTTCAGATGGTTCAATGGTTAAGACTACGATTCTGACTGGTAACACTATAATTTTTTTTTTATTTAATTAAGTTTAGGCTATAGGGATTTTTTTTAAAGGTCATATTAGAGATTTCTTCACATTTTGTGAGGCAGAACTTTAATTTTAAAGTAGAGTATCAACTCTATCATCTCAAAATTTTATAGACAAAACCCCTCCAAAATTGCATGGATCATGACAAGCATTTGTGATCCATGTATAGAGAAGAATAGAAAAGGTATCCAGAAGAGAAAAAAGTGGGTGGAGAAACTGATGTCTCTAAAATATGTTCTGTTCTCATTGGTCAAAAGAGTTATCTGTCCCCTGAAAAATTTCTACTTTCAAGATTTGAGGACAGACACTTCCCTGGTGGTCCAGTGGCTAAGACTCTGGGCCCCCAAAACAGGAGGCCCAGGTTTGGTCTCTGGTCAGGGAAACTGGATCCCACATGCCACAACTAAGACCTAGCAAAGCTGAATAAATAAATAATTTTTTAAAAGGTTAAAATAAAAAGATTTGAGGATAAGGTTTTCCTAAGTGATCGTTTGAAGCTGAAAAATCATGCCAAAATGGAAATGGAAGAGCACAAATCACTCTTCTAATCTTATGTCTAACTCCAAAAATATGCAGAAAGCGCTTTCACGCAGTCCACAGGGCTTCAGTGGGTGAGGTGCTTCTGGGAAAATGCATCATCATGATTTACTGATCTTCAAGATCAGGAGTTGAAAATGAGTCTTTATTGTAGTCAATTATGATTAAAGAAGAAGGAAAGATTTATACTCTAGTGGTACCATCCCCATCAGCCAAGGACTGTTGGCAGAGCTAGAAAGAAGTCTTGCTACTCTTCCAACTTCACTTGAAAGCGAGTGATGATTTAAGATTCCTAATGTGCAGTATGGTGACACAAAAGTAACTCAGCAGCTGAGGATATCATTCTGCACTATAAAAACTTTAAAGTAGGCCTCTGAAATTTATACCAATTTAAACATTTGATAGCATTTTAGGTTTATTCTTAAATCCCAGAAGTCCATCCTATGATGGTAACATTTAACTTTGGTCTGACTTTTGGCAAAGGATTTGTTTTAACGTTTGCCACTAAGCATTCATCCAATTTGTGTATGTGTTAACTGTATCCATTAGGTATTTATTTTTATGTGTATTAACATGGTGTTTCCTCCCCTGCTCTGCCTCACTCCTTCTCCCCTCATCAATTTTCCTTATTATTATTTTTTTACTTTTTTTTCTTTTTTTAGCTGCACCCTGCAGCATGTGGCACCTGTTTCCCCACCAGGGGTTGCACCTGCACCCTGCATTGGAAGGTAGAGTTTTAACCACTGGGCCACCAGGGAAATCCCACCAATCTTCCTCATTATCTTATATGTGTTATGGTTCTTTTATATTTTAATTTAGCCCACAGGTTACAGGATATTAAGCCAGAACGTGGAAACTTCCTGATGGTCCAGTGGTAGGGACTTTGCCTTCCAGTGCAGGAGGTTCAACCCCTGGTCAGGGAGCTGAGATCCCACATGCCTGGAGGCCAGAAAACCAAAAACATAAAACAGAAACAGTATTGTAACAAATTCAATAAAGACTTTAAAAAAAAGACAGAGTGTGATGGAATTCCCTGGCAGTCCAGTGGTTAGGACTCTGTAGTTCCATTGCCGGAGGCCTGGGTTTATCCCTGGTCAGGGAGCTAAGAGCTCACAAGCCATGTGGCTTGGCAAACAAACAAACAGAGAATGTGGTTAATCTAGAAGAAGAAAAATTCCTTTAGAATAGATGCAGGGACTTATGTGACTTTGGGCTTCTCATCCTAGGAAGAAGGAAGAAATTTAGGTTAAGCAGTTTGTTTGGAAATTTAAATATGAGAAAGCTCAGAGGTTGAGTAGCTACAGTTGTGGACTGTTGCAGATACTGACTCTCCATGTTCATTCCAAGAACCCGCTGGCCTGGCTGTCTGCATCCCAACACCTGAGAGACTAAAAATCTCATTCTCAGAATCCTTTGCAACTAGTTATATATTTACGCTTATTTGATGAGATGCACAAATGAAATGGCAGAAGTCCTCAAGAAGACAGCATGATTTGAGCTCCATGTTGTTAAGAAAACAATAGGACTGGTAAAGAAAGACAACTTTTCTATGTCACATTGTTCTTAATTTTTATCTATTTACAGGTTTGTTTTTTTTTGGCAAGAGATAATCATTGCAATGTCTCTTAAAATTACAATCAATTGAGTAGCTAATATTCTGTTTTCTTTTTCTGGCTGACTTTGCCTCAGTGAAATTAAAATATGCAATACAATAATAAAAAATTAAAGTATGTGATACCACTAATGCCAAAGAAGCTAAAGTTGAACGGTTCTGTGAAGACCTACAAGACCATCTAGAACTAACACCCAAAAAATACGTCTTTTTCATCATACAGGACTGGAATGCAAAAGTAGAAAGTCAAGAGATACCTGGAGTAACAGGCAAATTTGGCCTTGGAGTACAGAATGAAGCAGGGCAAAGGCTAATAGAGTTCTGCCAAGAGAACGCACTGGTCACAGCAAACACCCTCTTCCAACAACACAAGAGAAGACTCTACACATGGACATCACCAGATGGTCAACACCGAAATCACATTGATTATATTCTTTGGAGCCAAAGATGGAGAAGCTGTATACAGTCAGCAAAAACAAGACCAGGAGCAGACTGTGGCTCAGATCATGAACTCCTTATTGCCGAATTCAGACTTAAGTTGAAGAAAGTAGGGAAAACCACTAGACTATTCAGTTCAGTTCAGTCACTCAGTCGTGTCTGACACTTTGCGACCACATGGACTGCAGCACGCCAAGCCTCCCTGTCCATCACCAACTCCCACAGTTTACCCAAACTCGTGTCCATCGAGTCGGCGATGCCATCCAACCATCTCATCCTCTGTTGTCTCCTTCTCCTCCTGCCTTCAATCTTTCCTAGCATCAGGGTCTTTTCCAATGAATCAGTTCTTCACATCAGGTGGCTAATGCAGCCATGAAATTAAAAGACGCTTCTTGGAAGAACAGCTATGACCAACCTACACAGCATATTAAAAAGCAGAGACATTACTTTGCCAACAAAGGGCCATCTAGTCAAAGCTATGGTTTTTCCAGTTGTCGTGTATGGATGTGAGAGTTGGACTATAAAGACCATTCAGGTATGACCTAAATCAAATCCCTTATGATTATACAGAGGAAGTGACAAACAGATTCAAGGGATTAGAGCTGATAGACAGAGTGCCTACAGAACTATGGATGGAGGTTTGTAACATTGTACAGGAGATGGTGATCAAAATCATCCCGAAGAAAAAGAAATGTGAAGAGGCAAAATGGTTGTCTGAGGCGGCCTTACAAATAGCTGAGAAAAGAAGAGAAGCGAAAGGCAAAGGAGAAAAAAGGAAAGAGAGATCCATCTGAATGCAGAGTTCCAAAGAATAGCAAAGAAAGATAAGAAAGCCTTCCTAAGTCATCAATGCAAATAAATAGAGGAAAACAATAGAATGGGAAAGACTAGTGATCTCTTCAAGAAAATCAGAGATACCAAGGGAACATTTCGTGCAAAGATGGGCACAATAAAGGACAGAAACAGTATGGACCTAACAGAAGCAGAAGATATTAAGAAGAGGTGGCAAGAATACACAGAAGAACTGTACAAAAAAGATCTTCATGACCCAGATAACCACGATGGTGTGATCACTCACCTAGAGCCAGACATCCTGGAATGTGAAGTCAAGTGGGCCTTAGGAAGCATCACTATGAACAAACCTAGTGGAGGTGATGGAATTCCAGCTGAGCTATTTCAAATCCTAAAAGATCATGCTGTGAAAGTGCTGCACTCAATATGCCAGCAAATCTGGAAAACTCAGCAGTGGCCACAGGACTGGAAAAGATCAGTTTTCATTCCAATCTCTAAGAAAGGCAAAGTCAAAGAACATTCAAACTACCGCACAATTGCGCTCATCTCACACACTAGCAAAGTAATGCTCAAAATTCTTCAAGCTAGGCTTCAACAGTACATGAACTGAGAACTTCCAGATGTCCAAGCTGGTTTTAGAAAAGGCAGAAGAACCAAAGATCAAATTGCCAACATCTGTTGGATCATAGAAAAAGCAATAGAATTCCAGAAAAACATCTATTTCTGCTTCATTGACTGCGCTAAAGCCTTTGACTGTGTGGATCACAACAAACCATGGAAAATTCTTCAATAGATGGGAATACCAGACCACCTTACCTGCCTCCTGAGAAATCTGTATGCAGGTCAGGAAGCAACGGTTAGAATTGGACACGGAACAACAGACTGGTTCCAAATCGGGAAAGGAGTATGTCAAGGCTGTATATTGTCACCCTGCTTATTTCACTTATATGCAGAGTACTTCATGTGAAATGCCAGGCTGGATGAAGCACAAAATGGAATCAAGATTGCCAGGAAATGTCAATAACCTCAGATATGCAGGTGACACCACCCTTATAGCAGAAAGCAAAGAGGAACTAAAGGGCCTCTTGGTGAAAGTGAAAGAGGAGAGTGAAAAAGTTAGCTTAAAACTCAATATGCAGAAAATGAGGATCATGTCAACTGGTCCTATCACTTCATGGCAAATAGATGGGGAAACAATAGAAACAGTGACAGACTTTCTTTTCTTGGGCTACAAAATTACTGCAGATGGTGACTGCAGCCATGAAATTGAAAGAAGCTTGCTTCTTGGAAGAAAAGCTATGACCAATATAGACAGCATATTAAAAAGCAGAGACATTACTTTGCCAACAAAGGTCCATCTAGCAAAGCTATGATTTTTCCAGTAGTCATGTATGGATGTGAGAGGTGGACCATAAAGAAAACTGAGTGCTGAAGAATTGATGCTTTTGAACTGTGGTGTTGGAGAAGACTCTTGAGAGTCCCTTGGACTGCAAGGAGATCCAACCAGTCCATCCTAAAGGAAATCAGTCCTGAATATTCATTGAAAGGACTGTTGCTGAAGCTCCAATAGTTTGGCCACCTGATGCAAAGAAACGACTCATTGGAAAAGACCCTGATGCTGGGAAAGATCGAAGGAGGGAGGAGAAGGGGACAAAGAGGATAAGATGGTTGGATGGCATCACCACCTCGATGGGCATGAGTTTGAATAAACTGCAGGAGTTGGTGACGGACAGGGAAGCCTGGCATGCTGCAGTCCATGGGGTTGCTAAGAGTCAGACACGACTGAGCAACTGAACTGAACTGAGCTCTCTGTGTATGTTTTCTAAGAACAAGCATTCACTTATATAACTACAGTTCAATAATCAAAATCAGGAGCTTAACACAGATACCATACTACCCTCTAATCTACAGATGTTATGCTTTGCCTGTTATTCTGATAATTTTCTTAATAGGAAAAAAAAAATCTTTTCTTCTGGTCTAAGATGCAATTCAGACTCACAAATTGCATTCAGTTCTAAAGCCAATTTAGTCTCCCTTCACTGGAACAGTTTTTCAGCTGGCTTTGTCTTAGCCTTAACATTTTTGAAGTATATAAGACAATTATGTTTAAAATGTTACTCAGTTTTGGATTTATCTGGGTGTTTTTTTGACAGAAGAGTTTTAAATACATATATATATGTATACACACACACACACACACACACACACATATAAACCTGTATGTTGCAAAGAGTTCAAACAGAGAAGTCCTTCAAGTAGAAATAAAAAGGGTCTTTTCCAACCCCTTCACCATAAATGTTAGCAACTTGATTTTTAGAACGTTTTAGAACTTCACAGTGTTGCTTAAAAATAATTTCTCTTTGTTTGAGTATGCATTGCTAAAAGTTTAAAAACATTTCTTGCTTTCCTAGCTTGCTGAGATAACATCAGCACCTTAGAATTAAGAATAATTCCTTAAAATTATCTAACACCCAGTTCACATGCAGTTTCCTATGATGCGTAATGCCCCATAATTTCCTGGACATTTCCAGAAATGTCCTTTAAAGTTTATTTGTCCATACCAAGATTCAGTCCAAAGTCAGATATTTGTAATTGGTTGCTATGTCCTCTAACTCTCTCTTTTTCCTTAGAGATCATACTGTTGAATGGTAAGAAATAGCATGGCAAGAAAGTACCAATCTTTTTTTTTTTTTTAGTGTATTGAGGTACAGTGGCTTTACCATGTTGCAATAGTTTCTGCTGTACAGTGACTTGTGTCAGCTATATGTATACACATGTCCCCTCCCTCTAGGCTCTCCCACTCCACCCTTCCCATCCCACCCTTCTAGGTCACTACAGAGCACCGAGCTGAACTCCGTGTGATTACAGCAAGCTTCCACCAGCTACTCATTTTACACATGGTAGTGTACATGCGTCAATCCCAGTCTCCCAATTCAGCCCAGCCCCTTTTCCCTCTCCCTCCCGTGTCCACATAGCCATTCTCTAGAAGAAAATATCAGTCTTTAATGTTGACCCTGGGAGTGTGTCAAGAGTAAATATATGGCTGAGGTTCCAAAGGCTCAGAGGTCATTCTTACGGCAGCAGTGAGAGCCTGCACCTCTATGGACCCAGACAGGTGACTCAGAACGTGGCTGTCCAGGTAGATCACCTTTCCATGCTTTCATCTTCTCTTTTGCAATGCAAATAAATTACCTAGACTCAGGGTTTTGTAAAAAAAAAAAAAAAAAAGCTCATCATTGATTAACTATGAAGTATCAAATACAAATATATTTGCTGTATACGGCTAAAGCAGATAAGGGGAAAACTTAAGCCATAAGGAATTAGCAGTGAGAACTCAACTCATTCAAAGGAAAAAAAATCTGTAGTCTGAGGATTTTTTTTTTTTTATTTATTTTTCTTTCAGCGTTTTCTCTTTTATATCATAGGGGCAGTAGGTGAGCTTGTTAGGTAGACCAGATAAATTAATGAAAGTGGAGTAACACTGTATTTACAGATCTGAGTGTAGTGGGAGTGGACTGACAGCTACAACAAAGGAGAGCAAACACTGGACAGTGTTTCACAAACTTTCTTTCATGTCAACAAAATGTTATGGTTATTACTTTTCAGGACTTCTCTGATGGTCCCGTGGCTAAGACTCTGGGCTCCCAATGCAGAGGGCCTTGGTTTGATCCCTGGTCAGGGAACTACATCCCATATGCTGCAACTAAGACCTGGCAGAACCAAATCAATAAATAAGTAGTTTTTTTTTTAAGAGCTAAAGCAAAAGAAGGATATTATTTTTCAAAATGTTATGGCTATTACTTTTAAAGGAGACTTCAGTTTGTTTTGAGATTTATACTTTGACTTTATCACCTAGAGAAAGGAATCTTTTGTTTATCACTCCTTTGTTTGTAAGTGTGTTAAAAAGCCTAAAAATGAGACATAATTAACAATGACTTATGGGCATTTGTACTAGGTTGAATAGTGTCCCCCCAAATACATATTCACCCACAACCTCAGAAGGTGACTTTACTTGGAAGTAAAGTCTTTGCAGAGATAATTAAATTAAAGTGAGGCCTTTCTGGATGAGGGTGGGCCTTAATCCAATGACTGGTGTCCTTAAGAGAAGAAGGAAATGTGGACAAGAGCACCCTGAGCCAAAACCATGTAGTGATGGAGGCAGAGATTGTAGTGCCATGTCTTCAAGCCAAGGAGTACCCAGGACTGCTGGCAGATCCACCAGAAGTTAGAAAGAAAGAAGGAAGTCCCTCCCCTCAGAGTCTGCAGAGAGCGCATATCCTAGAGACACCTTGATTTGGGCTTCTGGTCTCTGCAACTGGGAGAGAATAAATTTCTGTTGTTCTAGGTCATCCAAGTTTGTTGTAATTTGCCACAGCAGCCCCAGGAACCTAACACAGCCATGCAGTGTCCTGTTCAGCTGGGCTTTGGGGAGCTGACTCATTCTAAGCAAAATTCACCAACTGCTTTATAAACTCAGACTTCAACTTATTAGTGTGCAGGGGGAAAGAGCAGGCAGAATAACAGGCATTCCCTTGAGGTGCTGCTGCTGCTAAGTCGCATCAGTCGTGTCCAACTCTGTGCGACCCCATAGACGGTAGCCCACCAGGCTCCGTCGTCCCTGGGATTCTCTAGGCAAGAACACTGGAGTGGGTTGCCATTTCCTTCTCCAGTGCATGAAAGTGAAAAGTGAAAGTGAAGTCGCTCAGTCGTGTTCGACTCTTCGTGACCCCATGGACTGCAGCCCACCAGGCTCCTCCATCCATGGGATTTTCCAGGCAGGAGTACTGGAGTGGGTTGCCATTGCCTTCTCCTTTCCTTGAGGTGCACCAGCCTAAATTATACATCAGGAAGGAGAAACTAATATTAATCTAGCATCTGATATGGTTCAGGCACCTTAGTGTCACAAATAAAGTTAGTACTGTGATGAAGTTACAACTGTGATAGGTGTCATAAATACAAACTTACAACTGTGCTTCAAAGGGACTGTGGACATGGAAGTGTTACTCGCTCAGTCTTGTCCGACTCTTTGCAACCTTATGGACTGTAGCCCGCCAGCCTCCTCTGTCCATGGGATTCTCCAGGCAAGAATACTGGAGTGGGTTGCCATGCCTTCCTTCAGAGGATCTTCCCAACCCAGGGGTCGAACCCGGGTCTCCTGCACTGCAGGCAGATTCTTTACTATCTGAAACACCAGGGAAGCATGAAGGAGATCAAGGAAAGTGAAGCTGAGAAAAGGAACTGGAGGAAAAAGAGGAATTCACAAGGGGAAAGAGGATACAGAAGGATGGCAGGCACGAAAGACGATGTGTTCAAGGAACTGAAAGAGGGGCTGGGATGGGGTTGGCTTGCACGGTGATGCAGGAAGGGAAGGAAGGCGTGACATGTCCAAGGGCACCCAGATGATGTTCAGCTTTTGTGTCTTTCTCCTCAAGTCAATGAGGAGGTGCCGGGAGCCAGCTCACGAGATCCCACCCATGACAGAGTCATGAGGTAAAGGGCTGATTGAACACGGCTTCTCAGCCCTCAGGAATTCTCGGAAGGCTGCCCCAGCACTCACCTTAAAGATGATATCTGTCTTTCTGATGTTTGCTACAATAAACCTCTTCTTATTTTCTGTGATTTAGAAAAAAGGCTTTTCCTGATTCTCTTCTAAAATAGATCAATCTGAAATCTCAATTGACAAGGCCCCTGAATGGTAGCACCCTAATAAAATTATCTGGGATATAGAGTATGCTGATCTAAATTCCTTTTGCTAACATATTGGTTTGTTTAATAAATGTACCTGTGCCTTTGGAGCTAATGTGCATAACTGCTCCCTAGTAATAAAACAGCATTGAGAGCCTCCGCAAAGAAAACCCCTATGGGCACAAAACCCTTCTCAGGAAAAAAGGCTTGTTAGGAAATATAAGAAATATTGCTTTATGAAACTGTTACTTAGTCTATATTTACTCACTATGTTTTTACTCTTAATGTATTTAGCCTATATAATGAAAGCATAATAGTTAAAAATTTATATAAATAGAAGTTTAGCTTTAATACAAATAATAAGACAATTGTTGAATTAACTGATTCTTACTTAGAGCTGACCTTCAGCTTGCTGTTCTATGACGTTATGGGACCACATTCTTTTCTGTTAAGCTCGAGGCGTAAAGTAAATTACCGAAAACAGGTTTTACCTTGAAACTTCCTATTGATAAATTCTTTCCTGCTGTGCCTGATACAAAAGCGTTCTGACTGATCAACCCTTATCAATAGGAGAGTCACAAGATGTTAGCAGGCCCCCAGGCCGGAAGATGATGTAAACAAAATGAGGCTTTTTGTAACTAAAAACAGGCAAACAGTTTCGATGAAGGTCAGAAACTGCTGGCCTATTAAGCTGGATTGATAGGCCCATTAAGCTGAATTCATATGCCCATTAAGCTAAATTGGTATGCCCACTAAGCTGAATTGGTATGATTCTGTACTTTACATTTGTTTCTATGTACCACAAAAAATATAAAAACTGTCTTAAAAACAATAAAGTCAGAAGACACTTGGAAACACCACGACTCGCTGTGTCTTCTCTTTCGTATCGCCGACGCCGTCCATCCTAAGGGAACCCTGACCAGTTGGAGCAGGACTCCGGCAAGGAGGTGTTAAGGTTTGCTATACAAAGCAACAACCTGAAAAGATGACTCTGGGGACTTCCCTGGTGGTCCAGTGGCTAGGACTTCAAGCTCCCAATGCAGGGGCTGTGGATTTGATTCCTGGTCAGGGAACTAGATCCCACATGCAGTAACTAAGAGTTCACATGCCGCAACTAAAGATCCTGTGTGCTGCAAGAAATATTGAAGATCCTGTATGCTAAGACCCAGAACAGCCAAATAAATAAATAAAAATAAATACTTTTAAAAAAGATGACTCTGACAGCAGTTGGGGTACAGGTTGGAGGGAAGGGGAGAGTTTGATGCCAGCAAAGGGTCCAGGGAATAGGAGTGGACGACAAGCCACATTCAGCAGACACTATGAGACCCTCTGAGAGAGTAAGCAGAAGGCCAGACCTGTTTTTCCCCAGAGCTAGGAGTTTCCCCAAACCATGCTCCTTCCCATAGAGCCAGACCATAGAGTTTTTGCAGCAGAGAGAAAGTAACTCAAGTGCTTATTGAGATCATGGGATTGGATGAAGGCTTTGGACTAAATTTTTACCCTTGTTACCCTATAAGATCGTATTTGTTATGGTATACGGTGGTGTCACATTCTATTTATACATCTGAGAGCAGCGTGAGTGAATTCACAGCCCTGACACAGGTGAAGAGTAGACACTAAACAATGTACCAGAAACGTCCTTTCGGGTCAGAATATACGCATCTAGGACATTCTTATGTGAATGTACTGACATTAATTTAACTATTTTAAAAAACATTTATTTATGTATTTGACTGCTCTGGGTCTTAGTTGTGGCACGCAGCATCATCAGTCTGTGGTGTGGCATGCGGGGTTTTTAGCTGTGGCATGTGAACTCTTAGTTGCGGCAAGCAGGATCTAGTTCCCTGATCAGGGATCGCTCCCTGGCCCCCTGCATTGGGATCATGGAATCTTAGCTGTTGAATCATGAGAAGTCCCCTATTTTTCGATTTATCAGTAAACACCCTCTCTCTAGTATTTGCTATTATACCAGCAGCTTCAACGTACATCCAGATGTCCTTCTGAGAGATTCTCCTGGGAGAATCTTAGGGGGAGGATGTCCAGGTCTAAGAGGAGGCATCTTCAACCACTGATAGATCCTTGCAACCTTCCTAAAAGACTGTTCTCATGCCATAATTCTATCAACCGCCAGGGCACGCCTTCACACTTACTTCAACAGGTGTATGATACACACTTTCACACGTTATCTAACTTTTGGTAATAAAAAAAGTTATAAAAGTTATTAATATATGTCTTTCAGAAGATGGAGAGAATTTCTTTCACTGGACCTCTCAAGGAAAACGCTGTGCCTGCTGGAAGGAGACGTACGAGTAGCTGCTTGGGGCGAGAGGTAATTCTTCCCTGGGATGTTCCGGTGAGAAACTCCCTCGGGAGGATGTGTGCTCAGTCGCTCAGTTGTGTCTACCAGGCTCCTCCTTCCATGGAATTTTCCAAGCAAGAATACTGGAGTGGGTTGCCACTTTATTTCCTACTGTAAGGGATCTTCCCAACTCAGGGATCAAACAATTGATCTGGATGCAGGACATGCGTCTCTTGCGTCTCCTGCACTGACAGGCGGATTCTTTACCACTAGCGCCACCTGGGAAGCCCATGGGCTTCTGGCTTTTTTGAGCTTGCATTTCAGAGTAAGCCCTGAGCCAGAATGGAGTCTTCAGCATACCAGAGGAGAGGATTTGAAGGTGGCAAGTGAAATGGGGACTCTGAGAGGAAGGTCCCAGAAGCCAGAGACAAGAAGCCGGGGCTGGAGGTAAACCCAGACACAAGGCAAGTAGAAAGGATTTTGGAAGTGAATATACCATTTCCTAGAGTTCATGAATTCCATTCTTTACTGTGTCAATGGAACTTCCAAATAGGTATTGATGTTTAACCTCTGATTAGAGATTTTGTGAGCTGGTGAGTTCTGGCCTTTGTCCCAGGAAGGCAGCTGTACAATTTTCATGAGCTGTTTCATCACAGGGAAGAGAAATTGCCCATGAGGACCAATTTCTGAAGGCAAGAGTAGAAGAAGGTGAAGGAAGATTGCCACCGAAGGATAAGATATCTTATCTGGGACTTCCCTGCAGGTCCAGTGGCTAGGACTCCCAGCTCCCAATGCAAGGGGACTGGGTTCGATCCCTGGTCAGGGAACTAGATCATACATACTGTAACATGCTGCAACTAAAGATCCCTAACGCAGCAACGAAAATGGAAGATGCTGTGAGCCACAGCTAAGACCTGGCACAGCCAAATCAATCAAATAAAATAAGTATTTTTTAAAAAAGGAAAAAAAAGAAAGCATAGCTGCAGGCTTGCTCTGGGTACAGTTTTAAGGACACTTCTAAATCTGCTTTACCGTGCCTTCAAAACCCACGTAAGCAAGTGAAGGTGAGGGGATCACTTAAACAGAAGGCTTCAGTCACACCTCTGGAATGGGGCCTGGGAATCCAGCTAGAGGCTCCCAGAAGGGTTTAGGCAACCGTGTGGAAGAGATGACCGAGGACAGCTGAGTGTCACCAGAAAATGAAACAAGAGCCATGGGAGAAACATCAGGGAAAGTGTGAGAGCCACTGGGGACCCTGGAAACTGAGAGCAGGGAGGCCCACCTCTACCTGGGCTGGTCAGGGGAGCCTTTACAGAGAGGGCAACCCCCAAGCTGAGCTTGAAGGAGGAATAGCGCACCTCCACGAACAGCAGGGTGTGAAGAAGGGTGAATACGCTGCCTAGGGCAGCACTCACAAATGACCAGGAACTGGAAGGCTGATAACAACAGAAATATATTCTCCCACAGTCTGGAGGCCGGGTGACCGAAATCAAGATGTTGGCAAGGGCACGCCTCCCGCCCCCTGGGATTCAGGGGGAGACTCCCTTCCTTGCCTCTTCTGCCTTCGGTTGCTGGTTTCCTTGGCTTGTGGTCGCATCACTCCAGTCTCTGTTGCTATCTTCATGTGGCCTTCTCCTCTCCTGTCCCTTCAAAGCACACCTGTCGTTGAATTTAGGGCCCTCCTGGATGACTGAGCATGATCTCATCTTAAGACACTTAAATTACAGCAGCAAATAAGGTAACATTCACAGATCCCAGGGGTTAGGATGTGGACACGTCTTTGGAGGGTGGGGACCACCATTCAACCATCACAGACAGCACACATTCACAGCATCTCTGGGAAGAACACAAACTCCTCCATGAATGACCATGATCCCAGGATCTTTCAAGTCCCATCACTCACTACTTCCCGTGACTTCAATGGGTGGTTAGTTGCTTTTATTTCCACAAATGAAGGATTTTCCACACCTCCATGCTTTTGTAAATGTTGTTCCCTCTTTCCTTTTTAATGAATCAAGTTGGATGCTGGAAGGAAAATCAACAGGATGGAATGGTTGCAGGGAGCAGGTTTAGAGGATAATGTGAACAGGCTCCGTGGTTCCAAATGTTCATATTTCATTTTTTGGCTGCGTGGCACAGCATGTAGGATTTTAGTTCCCCAACCAGGGATCGAACCCTCACTCCCTGTAGCAGAAGAGTGGGATCTCAACCACTGGACTGTCAGAAAGTCCCCAAATATTCATATTTCAACTGTAAAAGTTTCCTCTGGACAGCCTAGCTATGTCCTGGAGGTCCCTTTACCATTTTGTGTGGCTTTATGTAAGTCGCAATTAAAAGGTTTATTTGTGTGACATGTGAAAAGTTCCCTCTGAAATTTGATTTCATATTTAGTCATGAATAGCAGCTGCTCTCAAAAGTGGTTCACTTTTGAGTAAATTAGAAGTTTGTCTCTGAGCACTTAAATATCCTAAAGGTTTATTTTGTTTTGTGTCTCAGGAGAAGTAAGTGGGGAAGAATGAGCTGGATACTCATAAGGCTGCAGGTAACTTTTTTTGAACACTTTCAGCAGACTGAGAGAACAGCAGCCAAGGAGAGAAATGTTTGAATTTCAATGGGAATTGTCAACATGAAGTGAATGATAAAGACACCAGCCACAAGATCAATGTCCGTATATCTTTCTTTTATTGCTTCATTGTAATTAAAGCCTAGAGTGAATTATAAAAATATGCAATCCAACAGCTTCTGCCTTGGATTTATGCCTGGCATGCTGTGAAACTGTGGTGGGATGATCGCTTTTGTATTATGCATGTTATACTATAAAGGAGGGACTTTAATATGTAATCCGGAGTTTCCATATGATAGAAATGTACCTATCAACACAAAGGCAGTTGAAAAGTGTATTGCTTATAGAAGATCATAAATAGATGAGGAGAAATTAAGAGGCAGGGAGGAAAAGAAGCCAGTGTGGGGCAGACACAGAAAAGGTGAAGAATATCTGGTGCATAAGTAAACGCACATATTTTGGGTAGGCAAAATTCTAAGATGACGACCCAGTGGCTTTTATAATCCCTCCCTTTGAAGGTGGGCAGGATCTGTGACTATGATAGGTATCATTCCTGTGATGAAGTTGTGTATTTTCGGCAAAGGTTAAGGGATTTTTTTCCCATCAATTGATTTTAAATTAATCAAAAGGGAAATTACCTGGGTGGATCTGAATCAGAGGAAACTCTTGAAAGTGTTAGGTTCTCCTACTGACCTTGAACCAGCCACCATGGGTTCTATAACTGCAAGGAAATGAATCCTGCCAGCAACCAGGTGAGGCTGGAAGAGCACTTGGAGCCACAGGTGAGACCATCTCATAGCACTGATGCCTGATTGGAGCTTTGCAAGACCTGGAACAGAGGACGCAGCTATGCCATGGCTCCCAATCCAGAGAAACTGGGAGCTAATGAATATGTATAAATAATATATATAATAGGGTGCTGCATCCCAGGTGATTTGTTACACAGCATCATGCTAAGTGCTGGGGATACAACAGTCCCCAAGACAAACCCAACTCTGCCCTGCAAGGGACCCAGACAAGGAAGGAGATGACTATTGACTGAACCGTTCCCTTCTCCAGGGGATCTTCCCGACCCAGGAATCGAACCGAGGCCTCCTGCATTGCAGGCGGATTCTTTACCAACTGAGCTACCGGGGAAGCCCAACCAAAGGGTAGTAGTTTTCAATTCACTCCTCCTGTTGCCCCTTCATGAGCGACTGTGATTCTTTCACTACAGCCCCTTGGCCATCATGCCCAAGGGGAAGGGGAATAGAGAATCCAGAAAGGAAGAGGATGGACAGGAGAGAAATCCCTTCCAGGCAGACAGGGAAGGAAAAACACATCCTGTTTGGTTCTGAGGGGTGAGGCAGAGAAGGAAGAAGGCAGGGGCTGTGGGAGAGGGGGGACCACATGGTCTACCCACCTTCATCCTCCCCAAAGTGGGGGAAGGGGAGAGGTTTTAAATAACCAGAAAAGCTTGGAGGAGATTTCAGAGCAGAGGGTCTGTTTTCTGGGTAAATACTGGGATGTTTTCAAGTGCTCTTAGAAAAGTCCTGACTCCATCATGCCCCTGTTTAGGTGGCAATCTGGAGATGGATCCAGGCAGAGAGATGCCCAGAAACGGGGCCCCTGCCCTCCCTCCCTACACTGCCCCTTCCTCAAGGCTGCCACCCGATCAGCAGCCAGCTCTTTTGGTCCCACTTGCTTCTCTTGAGACACAAGATAAAATAAATCTTTAGGATGTTTATGTGCCAGAGGCAAACTTGTAATTTATTCAGAAGTGAACAGCTTTCGGGATTTCCCCGGCGGCCCAGTGGTTAGGATTTCACCTCCCAACGCAGGGGTGCAGGTCCGATCCCTGGTTGGGGAACTAAGATCCCACATGCCTCCTGGTCAAAGAACCAAAACATGAAACAGGAGCAATATTGTAACAAATTCAATAAAAGACTTAGAAAAAAAAAAGTGAACCACTTTTGTGGGCAACTGCTATTCATGAGTAAACATGAAGTCAAATTTCAGAACAGGACTTCCCATATTTCACACAAGAGATGGTTTTCAACCAGCAGAGAACAGAGTAACTTTAACCAGCAAGATGAAAAGTTTTCTCTCACTCATGAGACAGTGGTTTGAATGTAAGAGCAGACCACTATTAGCAAATCTCTTTCTTCTTTTTTATTCCCCTTAGCGTCTGAATGTAATTGGGGTATAGTTGGCCCCAAGGTAAGCAGTACTTTGTTGTGCAGTCGCTCAGTCATGTCCGACTCTTTGAGACCCCATGGACCGTAGCCCGCCAGGCTCCCCTGTCCATGGGATGCTTCAGGCAAGAATACTAGCCCATTTAAAGTGTGGCTCGTTCATATCCCTGACTTTCAGAGCATCTTCTACTCATAGTACTGCCTGGGAATTTGCAAAGTGTTGACTTTCCCTGTCATGAGGAAAACCATGATAAGACGGTTGGAGGGCATCACTGAATTGATGGACTTGAGTTTGAGCAAGCTCCGGGAGTTGGTGATGGACAGGGAAGCCTGGCGTGTTGCAGTCCATGGGGTCCAAAGAGTTGGACATGACTGAGCTACTGAACTGAACTGAACTGACTTTCCCTGGGAGACACAATGTGATGAGCCTTCTCCACGGGTACTATTTATAATGTCCTCCAACCACTTAGCGGGTGAAGGTGCAGTGTTTTGCCTTCTGTTCTGCAGGTGGTGAAGAGGAGGATTCTGTGAATAAACTGCCTTATCTACTGCCCAGGGCAACAATTGCTTAACAACTTCCCAGATGTACCCAAGAGATATTTGCCAATAAATATAAATTAAGTGAAGAACAGAATAAATTCAAGAAATAATTTCCATGGGGAATCACGATTGTTTTTCACTGTTTAACATTATGGATGATGCTAGGGCTCAGTCGCTTCAGTTGTGTCTGACTCTTTGCGACCCCATGGACTGTAGTCCACCAGGCTCCTTTGTCCATGCGATTCTCCAGGCAAGAATACTGGAGTGGTTGCCATGCCCTCCTCCAGGGGATCTTCCAGACCCAGGAATCGAACCAGCATCTCCTGTGTCTGCTGCATCGCAAGTGGATTCTTTACCACCGAGCCACTGGGGAAGCCCAGGGATGATGCTAAGTCCTCTGAATTTATTTTCCTTGATGGTAGAAGACACAGGACACCCCTGTGGTCTGGAACCTCAGGGCCTCTCTACATAGTCAAAAGTAAATTCAATGTCAGGCATGCAAAGTAATTTACAATCTGACCCCACCTACTCTGCCTTTCTTATCCCCTGCATTTGGGACCCCAGCATGGAATCAGTATGGAACCGAATTGAACTGATGAAGTTGGTGCAGAGGCCACACAGGGGCCCTGCCCTCCTCACCTGGGATGTTCATTTAATGCCTCCTTGTTTCTGACAATGTTAGAAACTTCCCTACTGATCTACCTGGAATATGTCTCTGGATCAGTTCAAATGATGAATTAGTTGAGGGTGTAGGCAAAATGTTTGTGCTTGCAAAACCCAGATTTTGGGCATCAGAGTCAAGCTCCTTGTCTTCTCACCTGTATGAGAATGTCAGTTTGAGTCTGACCCTGGTTATTTGTAAGTCAATACCGGCTCGGCTCACAAGGATCTCTTCTTATGGGAAATGCCATCTTGATCCACAGGCCTCAGGAGTGGACCTCTGGCAGCTGTATTTGCATCATAGGATCCACAGTTTTTACAGCTAGTGCTTGACACCCTGTAAAGGAATCTCTTTTTCTGAAAATCTGTAACTGGGATCCAGGAAGAATTAGGTCATACACATTAGGTGGCTGGAGCTCAAACTTATAAATTTGACAACCAAGAAGCAGCCACCTTCACTGATAATCTGCAGGTGATGCAGAGGAAATAAATCCTTGAAGAGAAGAGTGTAACAAATTCACATGGAGATGCAGAGATGAGAGAATGAGAAAGAGATCTGGAAGCTTCATACACCTTATTTTCAGTTGCTTACTGAAGCCCAGCCCAGTCATATCACTGGTCCATGAAATAACACCGTATCCTTACAACAATTCCTTGCCTTTTCATTTCTTTCCTAGTCAGTTGCAAATTACAGCACACCAAGCTCATTTAATGGTGCAAATCTTCTCTCCTGTTTTAAATTACTTTCTCTCTTTCATCTTGAGCCTCCATTTTCTTACCTCAATCCCACCACTAAATAGCAATCCATTATGATTATAACACAAGTTGTTTATCCAAAAAAAAATTTAATTTCCTTTTTTGCTATTTCAAAGAAAGCTGCTAACAATATTCTTCCATATGTCTACAATTCCATATAATTAAGAATCTTTAGGGTATAGTCCTTGGAGTGGAAGTTACTTGTATGTTTAACTCTACAAGATAATGTCAAATTATTTTCTGAACGCATTGTACTAGCTTGTGCTCCCACTATCTAATATTAGTAATCAATAAACAACCAATAATATTTACTAGCATTCATCATATTCCAGGCAGTTACTCACTGGTAGAAGTTTAATTTTGTCTCTTGCATTCTTAGGATAAACACTGATTGGTCATGGTGTATTTTATTTGTAATATATTTTTGGATTCAGATAGTTAATAGTTCATTAAGATTCTTTACATCCATGGTCAGAAGTACTAAGGACTCGGGTTTCCTTTTCTTGTCCTGATACTGCCTGGGTTTGAAATTAATTACACCAGTCTTAGGAAAAGAGGTTATCCCTCTTTTTCTATTTTCTGGATGATTTGTATAATGGTTATTTTCTGTTCCTTGAAAATCATCAAAACTCAGCAGTAGGGACCTCCCTGGTGATCCAGTGGCTAAGACTCTGAGCTTCCAAGCAGAAAGCCTGGGTTCAATGCCTGGTCAAGAAACTAGATCCCACATGTTGTAATTGAGACCCAGCCCAGCCAAATAAATAAATATTAAAAATAATAACAATAATTTTTTAAAGTAGTCTTTAAAAAATTCAACAGTAGAATCATTTGGAGCAGGCCTCTTTGTTGAGGGTAAGATTAGGGATGTCCTTGATAGCAATGTCAATTTCTTTAACTATAATTAGTCTGTTCAAATTTCTTTTCCTTCTTGTATCAGTTTTGACATTTTTGGTTTTGCTTTCAGAAAGAATCTCTTTTATCCAGATTGTCAAACAGCTACTCATTTTATTATTACTTAAAACTGCTGTGTTTGCAGTTATTTTTCTTTTTGATTTTGTGATTTAGTTGCTTCTTGTTTACTGTTTTCTTGATCAGTTAAAAAAAAAACCCAGCTTTTAGTTTTCTAAGAGTTCATGTTCTCTGCTTTTATTTTTATTGATTTCTTCCTTCTGATTTCTTTGGGTATGACCTGTTGCTTATTTTCTGACTTCTTAAGCTCATCTGTTTTTAGTACTTTGGTTTTTGACTGTTCGTTTTCTCATTTTTCTGCTTGGAACATCCTCCCCCAGGTGGCTCTGTGACGTGCACTCCCCTGCTTCCAATCATCATTTAAATGCTCCTTCTCAGCTGCCTTCCCTGCCCACTCCATTCAAACTTGCAATTCCTCCTCCCTCCCCATTCCCATTCCCCTCTTTATTTTTCTCTCCAGCACTTATTATCATCAACACAGTATATATTTTCCTTATTTATTATTTATTGTCTATTTCCCTGCATTAAAATGTGAGTTATTTTTAATGCCCTTTGCAACAACATGGATGGACCTAGAGATTATCATACTAGGTAAATCAGAGAAAGACAAATATCATATGATACCACTTACACGTGGAATCTAAAAATATGCTACAAATAAACTTATTTACAAAACAGAAATAGACTCACAGACATAGAAAACAAACTTACTGAAAGGAAAAGGGAAGAGCAATAAATTAGGGAGTTTGGGACTAAAATATACATGCTACTGTATATAAAAGTAGATAACAAACAAGGACCTGATGTACAGCATGGGGAACTATATTCAATAGCTTATAATAACCTAGAATGGAAAAGAATCTGAAGAAAAAGAATACAGGAATTTCCTTGGTGATCCAGTGGCTAAGACTCTGCACTCCCAGTGTAGGAGGCTGGTCAGGGAACTAGATTCCAAATGCTGCAACTAAGACCTGGCGCAGCCAAATAAATAAATATTTAAAATAATAATAATAGAATATATATGTGTGTATGTGTGTAACTGAATCACTTTCCTGTATACCTGAAACTAACCCAACCTTGTAAATCAACTATATTTCAATATATATATATTTTTAAATGTGAGTTCAACTTGGTAAATTTATGGATCAATCATCATCATATCTAGAAGATTTTCTTCACCCCAGAAAGTTTCCTTGTCCTGTTTATAGTTAATTTCCCCTCCATTCCTGTCCCAGACAACCACTGATTTGCTTCTGTCTTTATAAACTTGGAAGTTAGGATTTTGACTGTTTTGCTCACTGCTATAGCCCCAGTGAAAGTGTCAGTCACTTAGTCACTTCTGACTCTTTGGGACCCCATGGACTGTAGCCTGCCATGCCTCTCTGTCCATGAAATTCTCCAGGCAAGAATACTGGAATCCCCTTTCTCCAGGGATCTTTGGAGGAGCCCAGCAGACTGCAGTCCATGGGGTCACAAAGAGTCAGATACAACTGAGCAACTATCACTACTACTACATAGCCCCAGTATCTAAAGCAATGGTATATAACAGGTGGTCAATAACTATTTGTTAAATAAAATTTTCAAATAATCTTATCTCCCCCCACAAAATGATCTACCAATTTCTAGAGATGTTGTGTTTAAAATCTCTAAAAATACCTGTTGATACGTTTGTTTCTCTCTGGGATTCTATTCATTGATGCTTTATATATGTTGGAGATATTGTTGATCTGTGATCATTATTTTATTGGTCTATTGCTCCTTTCTTCAATATGTAACATTTTTCTTTATTGCTTATGACATTTAAACTTTGAATCCATTTTTTTAATATTCAAATTGCTATCTTTGTTATCTTTTAGTTCTCATGCCTTAATCTTTTCCCATCACTTTGTGTTTTATCCACCTAGATCCTTTTAAAGTGTGTTTCTTATTGTAGCTAAAACATTACTTGATCTAACTAATTTTTTTAAGACTCTGAGAGTCTCTGCCTTCTAAATGGTGAGTTCAAAATTTTCATTTGCTTCTCTCTGGCTTTTTTTTGGCCATTTTATCTTGTATTTTCTATACTTCAGTTTTCCAGATTCATCTCTCCTTTCCAGACTTCTACTGGGTAAATTGCATTAAGATCTTTAATTATATTTACTTTCCCCTAGCACTTTCTTGCACACATAAAATCTCCATCTTTCCTCCACATAAGGCCAGTATGATACCATATCCTCGATTTCTGGTTGGTTTCCAGCAAACCCTACTTCCTTCTCCAGCATATTGGGGATCACCTGGCTTTAGTTCAGGATTGCAGTCATCAGAAGAAAGAGAAGATCCCTCCCTCTTTCTGAGTGTGTTCTCAAGAACCAAATCACAACCACTCTCTCTCTCTTGTAGAGGAAGATGAGAGTTCTCAACAGTCTTTATAGGTTTCTAGGTCCATACACGGAGAAGGCAATGGCACCCCACTCCAGTACTCTTGCCTGGAAAATCCCATGGACAGAGGAACCTCGTAGGCTGCAGTCCATGGGGTCGCTAAGAGTCGGACACGACTGAGCGATTTCACTTTCATGCATTGGAGAAGGAAATGGCAACCCACTCCAGTGTTCTTGCCTGGAGAATCCCAGGGATGGCGGAGCCTGGTGGGCTGCCGTCTATGGGGTCGCACAGAGTCGGACATGACTGAAGCGACTTAGCAGCAGCAGCAGCAGCAGCAGGTCCATACACTTTTTCTCTATAGCATTTATTAGCATCAAAATTCTATATATTTTAGTTTTTTATTATGTCTCATCCTATTAGAATGTTGAGCTCTTGTAATTTTAATAAATTTACAAAATTGTTTCAGCATAATTGTAATACTGTCTGTCAGGGCAGGGCTGGACTGGGAGAGGAAGCTAGCAGTCTTTGCGAGTTTGCCTACTTCTGATCTTATTGCTGAGGCTACTTCTGATCTTATTGCTGAGGCCAGCTTGAATTGATTATTGTTAACTGCAGCCACAGAGTCCTAAGCATGGCAAATGTCAATTTGCATATCATAGCATTCAGTTGCAGGCACCAGATTTTGTGGATATTTATATAAACTTTGTTGATAATTGCCAAAACTTGGAAACAATCAAGATGTCCTTTAATAGGTGAATGGGTAAATAAACTGTAGTACTTCCAGACCATGGAATATTATTTAGCACTGCAAAGAAATAATCTATCAAGTCAGGCAAAGACATGGAGGAAACTTAAACACATATACATCATTATACATTGATCCAAACCCATAAAATGTACAACACCAGGAGTGAATAAAAAGGTAAGCTAAGGACTGTGGGTGATCATGACGTGCCAATGTAGGTTCATCTTTGGTTAAACAAATATACTATTCTGGTGAGTGATGTTGATCAGGGGAGGCTATGCATGTGTAGGGAACAAACTTAAACCTGTCCAAAAACAATAAAGCCTCAAAAAAGAAAAATAATGGTAAATGAAATAATGCTTACAGAAGGCTTAGAAAGTGACCACAGAATGGTGATATTATACATACACATATTTTTTAAAAGGAATATTTATTAAGCTAAATGGTAAATCGTTATTGTTTGCTTATCTTGAAAGGCACTCTGTGATACAAGAGCTCCACAGTCTCATTTCCCCTCTCATGTACTGTATTCACATGTTCTTGGACAAATTATAGGCTGTGAGAAATCCTGCAGTACAGAAATCTGCTAAACTGTTTAACTTGGTTATTTATCAAACTTATTTGACTGCAGAACCCTTCTGTCATGAAAAATACATCATCATGAGAACAACTTCTGTGGAGCTTACAGTTACAGACAGCTCACTCATCGAAAAACACTGAGCGCCCACTATGCAGCAGGCACTCTGATGGGAGATTGTAGGAAGAGTCAGGTCTCTTTTTTCTTTTTTTCACACTTCACACACCAGCAGGGGAGCCAGACACTACTCAAATAATCGTTAAACACATTATTTAAAACTGCAATAAGTGTGATGAAAGACAAATGCAGGAAACTTGAGAGAATAACACTTAGACTAGGAGAAAGTCAAGCAAGATCTTTTTTGACAAAGTGATATTTAAGCTGAAGTCTGAAAGATGGATAGGAGCCAACGAAGTACTGAGTGAGGAGAAGCACACTGGGCAGGAAGGAAGGATGGGGTGTGTACATGGGGGATATCAAAAATATTTATTAATTTGTGGGGAAAGATCAAGGTCTCGGGTTTAGACACTATTACATTGAGATGCTGTGACAAAATAAGAACTACGTTTTTGGTCTCTGCTCCCGGCTCTTGGCACAGAGCTTCTAAAATCTTCATAACTTCCTTTTTATTCAGTCAGTCCTTCTGCCTCACTTGAATTTATGCTAATGCAGTGGTTCTTGGAAGATAGGGGTGCCTGCTGGAGGAACTCACCTTGAGACCAAAGTGTTGGCGCTTTCAGCTCCCCACCTGTCTCTGGGGAGGGGTGTGGGGCTGGAGATTGACTTAATCATCAATGGCCAATTAATTAATCAATCATGCCTATGTAATGAAGCCTTAATAAAAATCCCTAAACAACAGGGTTTAGAGAGCTTCTAAGTTGATGAATACATGGAGGTGTTGGTGAGGCAGGAGGGAAGGGGGCAAGTTCAGTTCAGTTCAGTCGCTCAGTTGTGTCCAACTCTATGTGACCCCATGGACCACAGCACGCCAGGCTTCCCTGTCCATCACCAACTCCCAGAGCTTGCTCAAACACATGTCCATCGAGTTGGTGATGCCATCCAACCATCTCATCCTCTGTCATCCCCTTCTCCTCCTGCCCTCAATCCTTCCCAGCATCAGGGT
This sequence comes from Okapia johnstoni, assembly GCA_024291935.2. Lineage (NCBI taxonomy): Eukaryota > Metazoa > Chordata > Mammalia > Artiodactyla > Giraffidae > Okapia > Okapia johnstoni. The sequence continues at coordinate 54,459,736 of CM044321.1, read as the reverse complement.
CTTTTCCAAGGAGTCAGTTCTTCACATCATGTGGTCAAAATATTGGAGTTTCAGCTTCAGCGTCAGTCCTTCCAATGAATATTCAGGACTGATCTCCATTAGGATGGACTGGTTGGATCTCCTTGTAGTCCAAGGGACTCTCAATAGTCTTCTCCAACACCATAGTTCAAAAGCATCAATTCTTTGGCACTCAGCTTTCTTTATAGTTCAACTCCCACATCCATATATGACTGCTGGAAAAACCATAGCTTTGACTAGACGACCTTTGCTGGCAAAGTACTGTCTCTACTTTTTAATATGCTGTTGGGCTTCTCTTGTAACTCAGTTGGTAAAGAATCTGTAACTCAGTTGGCAGTGCAGGAAACCCAGGTTCGATCCCTGGGTTGGGAAGATCCCCTGGAGAAGGAAATGGCAACCCACTCCAGTATCCTTGCCCGGAAAATCTCATGGACAGAGGAGCCTGGTGGGCTGCAGTCCATGGGGTCTCAAAGAGTCAGGTACGACTGAGCGACTAACACTTACTTACTTAACTAGATTTGTCATAACTTTTCTTCTAAGGAGCAAGTGTCTTTTAATTTCATGGCTGCAGTCACCATCTGCAGTAATTTTGGAGCCTAAGAAAAGAAAGTCTTTCCCTGTTTCCATTGTTCACCCATCTGTTTGCCAGGAAGTGATGGGGCCGGATGCCATGATCTTAGTTTTCTGAATGTTGAGTTTTAAGCCAGCTTTTTCATTCTCTTCTTTGACTTTCATTAAGAGGCTCTTTGGTTCTTCTCTGCTTTCTGCCATAAGAGCGGTGTCATCTGCATATCTGAGGTTATTGATATTTCTCCTGGCAATCTTGATTCCAGCTTGTGATTCATCCAGCCCGGCATTTTGCATGATGTACTGTGCATATAAGTGAAATACGCAGGGTGACAATATATAGCCTTGATGTACTCCTTTCCCGATCTGGAGCCAGTCTGTTGTTCCATGTCCAGTCCTAACTGTTGCTTCTTGACCTGCATATAGATTTCTCAGGAGGCAGGTCAGGTGGTCTGGTATTCCCATGTCTTTAAGAATTTTCCACAGTTTGTTGTGATCCACACAATCAAAGGCTTTGATATAGTCAATAAAGCAGAAGTAGATGTTTTTCCCGGCACAGCCATTAAAAGAACGACAGCCTTTGAGGATATGACAGAAACTGGTTAGAACTAACTAGGTCCAAGATGGCAGAAGATTCGACTTCCAGTAGACTTTGAACCTCATTATACACTCATTGTAATACATTAGCTTATGCTAAATGCTACCCGCCAGCACCATGACAGTTCTTGACGTTGACCATGAAAGGCCAAAAAGTGGGTGGTGGCCAATTCTAGGAAATCTCTGCCCCTGCCCCCAAAATAGTTTGAATAACCCTTGCACTTGTTAGCCTACGAAATTGCCCAGCCTATGAAAACTAACCATCTCCACACTGCGGGGCCTTTTTTGCCTTCGGAGACGGCCCCCAACCTGTGGAGTGTGTTTTCCCAAGGCTGCTCTCATTTTCCGAGATGGACCGCCTATAGGTCCGCCTAGAGGATGTGTATCTCTCTAAATAAATCCACTTCATACCTATCACTTTGTCTCTCACTTTATACTTTCTGCACAGAGACATAAAGAACCTGAGCTTCAATAACTCATGTCGTTTCTGTTGGGAGATGGTGGGTTTGCGTCCCACCTGAGATGCAACTGAGTTCAAGTCTCATCTGAGATACGGTTTTGTTAGGGAACAATGGACAGAAACCGCCTTGGCCAGGCACCATATAACAGCCTGCATGAGTTGTCTCACAAAGGGAGGGAGAATTCGGGAGGGGCCCGAAGGAGAGAGGAGACATGAGCCCATAATATGTCCTGCCAGCCTTCACACTGGAATTCACCTTGGCTGACAGATGTTTGTGCCACCAGGAAGGACCCGAGTCCGACCACACACGGGCAACTAGCAAGATGATGGCCAAAGACAACCAGGAAAACTAACGCCATTGCCATAAAATCTGAGGCTGTAAGCAGCATGGCAGAGCAGTTCTCCTGGGTTCCCTTAGCCTGCTCTTCTCCACCTGGGTACCCCTTTCCAATAAAGTCTTGTGCTTTGTCACGTCAGTACGTGCGTCTCCTTGGACAACTCATTTCTGAGTGTTGGACAAGAGCCCACTCTCGGGTCCTGAAGGGGCCCCCCCCTCCAGTAACAGATTCACAGGGAGAGTGGCACTCCCAGAAAGGGCATGGAAGCTGCACAAACCCCCCTCACTACTCCCCTTGCCTTCTGCGTCTCTTCCTTTTGACTGTTCCTGAGTTGCATCCTTTACAATAAATCGGTAATAGTAAGTAAAATGTTTCCCTGAGTTCTGTGGGCCATTCTACCAAGTTGTACACCTCAAAGAGGGTCCTGAGAACCCTGACTTCTAGCTTATTGATCAGAAGAACAACAGGGGGTAGCCTGGGCCTTGTGAATGGTGTCTGAATGGGGGCTGAACCCTTAACTTGTGGCATCTGATGCTAACTTCAGGTAGAGTGTCAGGGTTGAAATGAATTGCAGGATACCTAGTTGATGTCTACAGAGAACTGGAAAATTGGCGTGGGAAAAGAACTTAGACCCTTGGTGTCAGAATTATTGTGAGCCCAGAAATTTTTTTTCTCCTTTTGATGCTCAGGAGATACCTAAGGGGAGATGCTGTAGGTAACTGGAAATGAGCCTGAAGCTCACAAAATAGATTTAGGCTAAATAGTTAAATTATAACTTGCTAATATTTCAATAAAAATTTATTAAAATTATATTGATAGTAAATGAAAAAAATCACTGGTGAGTATTGAGAAATTAATTACCCATATTTTGTGTCTACTCTAACCAGGGGGGAAAATATCTGAGTGTGCCTTTAATTTAGTCTTATTTTCCTTAAAAAAACAAAGCTTATTCTAGTGATTAACATTCTTAAAGCCTCCAAGAGTCCCAGCTGGCAGCCATAGTAGCTGTTTCAAAGCCAAACAGGAAAAGTGTTTGTGTCTGCTTAAAAATGGAGCAATTAATGATGTGGGAGAAATATTTTTCCTTTATTTGCTTTTCAACATGATGGCTTTGCATGATAAAGGATAGAGGAGTGTTAAGATTGAATATGAATGCCACAGGGGGAAAAATATGTGAGCTGATAGGTCTGTATTATATAAAGAATGCTCAGATGTTTAGCAGATATGCTGCAAAGACCAAGACAGCATCTTAAAGAATCTAGAGAATTCTCCAATTAAAACTCCTGGAAAATGATAACATCCACAAGGAGCTTTGGGCATCTCAACAATACTATTAATAATAAGAACTGGGACACTAAGGTTGTTGCAAGGTGATGTGCTGGACAAATTTTCCTGGTAACAAAGCAACGGTAGGATTTTTTTTTTTTTTCCCTAGGCAGAGAACATGGGAATATGGGGTCTAGCAGGATTGAAGATAAGAAGTTCTTGACCCATATCCATTTTATTTTTTTAATTTATTAAGAAAAAAATTTTTTTTCACATCCTCTTTAAATACTTCCTATTCATTCTTGAGCTCTCAGCTAAACTTCAAGGAAACCTAACTTGATCACCAGCCATCCCCTTTCCCTCGTTCAGATGAGGCCCCTGTCGTAGGTGTTCAAAGAACCCAGTCCTTCTTTCACAGCATGTAATACCGTTGTAATTAAATCTTCCGTTGTGGGGACCTCCTTGGTGGTCCAGTGGTTAAAAAACCCACCTTGCCATGCAGGGGACTCGGGTTTGATCCCTGGGCTGGAAACTAAGGGCCCGCCCAGACGCAACTAGAGAAGCCTCTGTGCACTGCGACTGGAGAAGAGCCTGCAGGCAGAGATGAAGAACCAGTGCAGCCAAACTTGTGAAAGTAAGTAAATTTAAGAAATAAATCATTAGTTGTGTATAGGTGCAGAGATAGTCCACGGCTCAGGTGAGCCAGAAATATGACTCAATTTATATTTCAAGATCCCATTCCACCATGGTGGTAGAAAAATACAGTTTCAGTCGACTTGGGGGTCCCCAAAGTTTCAGTAGTTCTAAAGGGCTAAAGGCCTATAGGGCTTCCCTGCTGGCTCAGCAGTAAAGAATCTGCCTGCAGTGCAGGAGATGTGAGCATGATCACCGGGTTGGGAAGATGCCCTGGAGAAGGAAATGGCAACCCAGTCCAGTATTCTTGCCTGGAGAATCCCATGGGTAGAGAAGCCCAGTGGGCTACAGTCCATGGGGTCACAAAGAGTCCGACACAACGGAGCACACACAAAGGCCTGTAGTTGGAGAGAGGAAGGGGGGGAGAGGAAGTGCTGAGGGTGACCATTTTGCCCTTAGTGTCATCTGTCCCTGAAGCTCTCTGCTAAGATACCCAGAGTCCTGCCTGGTTCTGTTTACTTAGGCCCGTTGGCTGTTGAACAACAGCAGTCAGAGAGAGCCTTGGAAAGTTTGGTGTCCTGGGGCAATGAACACATCCTGACCTTTCCAAAGGTAGACAGCAAGGAGAGGCAAGGAAATCACTAGAGAGAGAAAACACTGGTAAATATTTAAAAAATAGTAGTTCAAACATATATTTACTCTTTGGGACTGTGTAGTGAAAGTTACGTGGGAGATATAATTTGCCAGTCCTTACCGGCTCTGTAGGAGAAGGCAATGGCACCCCACTCCAGCACTCTTGCCTGGAAAATCCCATGGACGGAGGAGCCTGGTAGGCTACAGTCCATGGGGTCGCGAAGAGTCAGACACGACTGAGCGACTTCACTTTCACTTTTCACTTTCATGCACTGGAGAAGGAAATGGCAACCCACTCCAGTATTCTTGCCTGGAGAATCCTAGGGACGGCGGAGCCTGGTGGGCTGCCTTATGGGGTCGCACAGAGTTGGACACGACTGAAGCGACTTAGCAGCAGCAGCAGCAGCAGCAGCGGCTCTGTAAGTCTAGTGTGGGAGCTTAAATTCCTTAAAAAAAAAAAGTCAAAAAGTCAAGGGAAACAAATTTAAAAATATTATCCCAAACGTGGAAGCAGCCCAAGTGTCCACTGGGGAATAAATAAAATATTTACACATACAATAAGGTATTGTTCGGCCTTCCAAAGGAAGGAAATTCTATCACATGATACAATATGAATGGACCCTGAGGACATTATGATCACTGAAATGTCACTCATAAAAACACATACTGTACCATTTCACTTACAGTGTTTGAATTTGAGTGTAGTCAAATTCATAGAAACAGACAGCAGAGTGGTGGTTTCCAGGGCTGGGGGAGAAGGGAGTGGGAAGTCGTTTAATGGGTATATATTTGCAATTCTGCAAGGTAAAAAGTTATGAAGATGGATGTTGTTGATGGTTAAACCACAATGTGGATGTACATAATACCACTAAATCGTACACTTAGAAATGGTTAACTCTACACTCCTGGATACAGGCTGCTTCATTAAGACACACAAGGCAGTGGCTTAAACAAGTTTTACATTATACGTATTTTAATCACAATAAAAAAATTATCCAAACATCTTTATTAGTTGTAATTAGTTGTTAACATCTTTCCCTAGAGCTAGAGGGGCTTCTCCTCCATCTTTTTTTACTACTGTGTGTTCACCATCTAGAATAGTGCCTAGCATACTGCAGTCACTCCATAAATATTTGTCAAGTGAATAAATGGTCTTGGGATCGGGATTTGGGGGGCAGAATATGCCTCAGGAAAGCAATATTCCATATAATGAGCCACCTAGAAAAAACTGAAAGGGGACTGAGAAATTTGCTGTGATAATATTCAGTTGCCATAGTGCCTGGTGTTTGTGAACATGTATCTTGATTAAAAATATTACATATTAAAAAGCAGAGACATTACTTTGCTGACAAAGGTCTGTCTAGTCAAAGCTATGGTTTTTCCAGTAGTCATATATGGATGTGGGAGTTGGACTGTAAAGAAAGCTGAGCACTGAAGAATCGATGCTTTTGAACTGTGGTGTAGGAGAAGACTCTTGAGAGTCCCTTGGACTGCAAGGAGATCCAACCAGTCCATCCTAAAGGAAATCAGTCCTGAATATTCATTGGAAGGACTGATGCCAAAGCTGAAACTCCAATACTTTGGTGACTTGATGCGAAGAACTGACTCATCAGAGAAAAGACCCTGATGCTGGGAAAGATTGAAGGCAGGACGAGAAGGGGACAACAGAGGATGAGATGGACTGAACTGACTGACTGACTGATTCATCTTGATTAAATACAGAAATTGGAAAAACAAGTATGTTACATACCTATAGTCACATTCTTAATCATTTGGTCCCTTGCAGAATAGGGCTTCTTTCTTGTGAAGCTTTTAAAATGACTGATTTCCCATCCACCCCACCCCCCCAGTTTTGTACTGTTTATTTTCACAGCTAAGCACAAACAACTGACATGTTGGCCTGTTAGACCTAAAATGAGCATCTATGCATGTGTGCTCTGTTGTGTCCGACTCTGTGACCCCATGGACTGTAGCCCACTAGGCTCCTCTGTCCATGGCATTCTCCAGGCAAGAATACTGGAGTGGGTTGCCATTTCCTCCTCCAGGGGATATTCCCAACCCAGGGATCGAACCCATATTTCCTGTGTCTCCTGCATTGGCAGGCAGATTCTTGACAACTGGGCCAACTGGGAAGACCTAAAACGAACATTTCAGCCTTTTAATTTTAGAAAATAAGAGAGAAAAGACATAGCAGGAAGTGGGGAAAGGGGAGAGTTATAGGGAGCAAAGGGGAAAAAAGATGGGCCCTGGGAATTCCCTGGTGGCCCAATGGTTAGGATTCCATGCTCTCATTGCCAAGGGCCCCAGGGGATAGATCCCTGGTTGGAGAATCAAGATCCTGCAAGTCACCTGGTGAGGCCAAAAAAAAAAAGGAATGTTGGCTCTAAGGAAGGTATCAATCGCCCCTGAAGACAGTATTTATTAAAATTAAAAATTCATATGCCTTTTGACCCATCAAGCCCACATATGGGAATCTATCCTATAGAGAAAAAATCACTAGTTCATAAAAATGCATGTACATTGATAGCTATGTAGCATTAATTGTTGTGACAAAAAACTGGGAACAAAGCTCAGGGCTGAATAACTTGTGGTATACTGACACCGTGAATTATTATTCAGTCATTAGTTAGTGTTAGTTGTCAGTCGTGTCCAAGTCTTTGCAACACCATGGACTATAGCCAGCCAGACTCCTCTCTCCACGGAACTCTCCAAGCAAGAATACTGGAATGTTGCCATTCCCTTCTCCAGGAGATCTTCCCGACCCAGGGATTGAACCTAGATCTCCTGCATTGCAGACAGATTTCTTTTTTTTTTAATCATCTGAACCACCAGGGAAGCCCCATTCAGTCATTAGAAAGACTAAATTCTAAATTAAATCTAAAGCAACCGACTTAGAGAGATTTTTATGAGGTATTGTTAAATGAGAAGACAAAGATGCAGAAAAGTGTATATAAGATGATCTCATTTTTGTAAATCTCTCCCAACCCCATGACAAAACCCCTCCAAATCTCTGCATGTGATCCTGTGAGCATGGAGAAAAATATGGGAGGATGAGTACTTGGTTGGCGATCTGTTTTGTGTGTGTCTTAGCTAAGGAAGGGCTGGTGTTACAAGGGAGGGAGAAAAAGAGGAAAGGAGGGAGGAAACTAGGTAGAAAAGAAAAAAGAGCATTGTACCAAAATATTAATAATGACACATGATACATATTGATGTAAAATTATATGTTATATAGACAAAATTAAGTTTAAAAAATTGTGCAGGGGCTTCCCTGGTGGTCAGGTGGTTAAGATTCCTCGCTTCCACTGGAGGGGGCACAGATTCCTGGTCAGGGAACTAAGATCCTGCGTGCCAAACAGTGAGGCCAAAAAACAATTGTGCAGGTCTTTCCCTAGGTCAAGGGCTGCTCTTTAGCTTTGATCCATCATTTCTGAAATATTCATATTAGTGACAGGTGGAAGGACAGCCTTAAGCTATACTGACTTCTAAGAGAAATCAAGACTCTTGATCATGCTTGACTTTCCTCTCTCCCAGCTGTGATGGGGGATGGGCCTGCTGCCTGGCATGGGGAGAGTCAAATTACTTATTTATAATAATAGAAATTAGGGTGGTGCTGAGGACCTTACAAGAAGCTCTCAGAGGTAAAAGCATGAAAACGGAGTGAGAAGGAAGAAGTATGAAAAAAAAAAAAAAAAACCCTGGAAGGTACCATCTTTTATTCACTCTGCGATCTAACACAGACCCAGGGAGTGAGACACTCTGATCAAAGTGTTCCCCTGTATGATCTGTGATATACGATGTAACATGTATATGGAGAAGAGGTGGATGGTGTGAGCAAACATCATGGCGTGGTGTTTCGAGGCTTGCAACCTGGGGTCAAGGAACCTTGGGTTCAAATCTGCATTTGCCGCATAGAGGCTGCTTTCAAAAGGAACAGTACAGGTGCTTAAGCAAGCAAATAGCTTTAGTGTCTCTGAAGTAATAATCCTGATCACTGGTTGAGGGCTGGTCTGGTAGTTCTGGGGCAATGCTTGCCACTTTCATCCTGCTCCTCTTCCATCCTTTTCATCCCTGCACCAGTAAAGACCATTCATCATTATGCTTGCTTTCCAGTTTGCCAGAGGGAGGAAAAAGAAGGGGGAAGGTGTGCTCCATTCCTTCTAGGGGCTACACTCAGTGGCTGAACACATCCCATTGGCCACACTCTGGTCATATGGTCACACCTAGCTGCAAGGGAGCCTGGAAGATGTGGTCTCTGGCTGACATGCACACAGCCAAAACTTCCAAAAGACAACAGGGAGGCAGACGTGAAGCCCTAACCCACACAGCTATAGACTTATAAAGCCTACGAAGGAATGGTAGAGTGAACTCGGAGGATAAGAAAGGAGCCCCGCTCTAGTCTCGGGCATCAGGGAATTGACATTTTCCAGCAGAGATCTAAAGGACATGATTAGATGGAACAAGGAAGAGGGTTCTAGGAGTAGAGAATCACATGTACTAAGGAGAGGCACAAGGCATATTCGAGGAACTGAAAAAAAGGTGTGATTGAAGCAAATACATCAATCAGTTCTCTTCCCAAGGATCGGAGTGAAATATATTCTAACACGCATGCCTCATGGTCTAAAAGACACCATTTATTTTCTGTGGTTTGGAAATATCCCACTGTGGTTCATCTGGCAGCCCAGAGAAAGCTGATGCTGGTTTGGGAAGGTCTAATTATTTCTCACAGAAGACCGAAGCAAATGAGTGAAGTCTTTGTGTGTGTTCCCTAGAAAAATTTGACAAAATTGTGTGCCTGGTTTGTGTTATTTAAGACTTTAAGTAACATTAGGACATGGTATAATAGGACATGTCTATAGTATATTAAAATTCGACGCTTTGAAAATCATTTGCCTTTTCTCATGAAAGGAACACATTGGCATTTGGGTAATGAATTCACCTTGCCACGTGGGAGGTGAGAGCAACAGTAATCTTTGACTCACAGAAATTCATTTCCATACACTGCTCAGGAAAATCGGTTTCATTTACTTTATAATTTCACTGCCTATGAAAGCCTTGTTAAGTGTGAGTCATAGTAAATGCGAGGTCCTAGAATTTGAGAGCGCCTAGTATAAAAAATTCATGAAATCTCTTTGCACTGTTTACTCCACTTCTCCTTATTGCAACCGGGTAATTGGTTTTTTTTTTTTTTTTCCAGTTTTAATGTGCTTTCTCTCCTTTGCTTTCCAAAGGACATAACCGTCCCCTTGCAAAGGTGTGTATCTGATTTGGAGGAGATGAAAATCTGTTATGGGAGGAAAGCTGAGAGAAAGACAGGATAGTTTCCAATTTTTGGAATTCAAAACAAGGATTGGGACTTGCCTGGTGGTCCCGTGGTTAAGACTCCATGCTTTCAATGCAGGGGATGCAGGTGTGATGTCTGGTCAGAGAACTAAGATACCACATGCCCTGAGGTGAGGCCAGACACACACACACACACACACACACACACACACAGGAAAAAGATCCAGGATTTGTCAGCTAAAACTATTGTTTTAAATATGGATTTTGTATGTTAGCATGTTTAGCAAACCCAGGAAGCAGGCCCTGGTACAGTGTAGAAGGGTGTGAAAAGTGCAAGTGTTAGTCACTCACTCGTGTCTGACTCTCTGTGACCCCATGGACCGTAGCCCGCCAGGCTCCTCTGTCCCTGGAATTCTCCAGGCAAGAATACTGGAGTGGGTAGCCACTCCCTTCTTCAGAGGGTCTTCCCGACCCAGGGGTTGAACCCAGGTCTCCTGCATTGCAGGCAGATTTACCATCTGAGCCACTAGGGAAGCCAGAAAATATAAAGAAGATATCCCTAGGGAGAATCACTGGATAAGACACATTACATTTAATTTAAATTTCCTATTAAATTTGAATTTCGGATAAACAATGAATACTTATTTTAGTATAAAGTATGTGCCATGGGACATACTTATACTAAAAGATTATTCACTGTTACTCTGAAATTCAGATTTAACTGGGCATCTTGTATTTTTATTTGCTAAACCTGACAATTGTACCTCTAAAGTGTAGGACAACAAGGCAAGTACTGCTCTACAGAAACAGAAAAATGAGAGGTGAGAGAAATTCAGGGCATGCTACTTATACAGACCGTCCAAACTTTGCAGCCCTTTTCTCTTAGCAGAGCGTGTACTCCGTGTAGAATCAAAAAGCACGAGAGGCTTGATTTCCCAGCCTTCCTTGAATATACATGAGGGCACCTGCCAGGGAGCTGCATCTGCCCTGACTCTGATTCGAAAGCTGGTATTCAGAAGAAGCAGGCACCGTGCAGAGTCCATGCTGGTGTTGGGAGATGACGGTGACCTTGGCCACAGCCAGTGTCCAGTGTTGTCAGTGGAGGAAGCTGTGGGGTCCAGCATCCATAGCAACAGCAGAGTCTCTAAGGCCTTATCCTGAGCACCATTCCTGGCTGCAGAGCCTTGGGTGCCTGGTGCGGAGTTCTGGTGCCCTTGGGACCCTGCAAGGTGCCAATGTCCTTCTGATGAGTGCCTTTTGCTCCTCAACTATGTCAGAGTCAGTTCTGTCCCTTGCACAGAACGACCTCAGAGCAATGGATCAATGAGGGCTCATTGTCCAGGGATTGCCGCTGGGCTGGGTTCACCTGAGTTAGACTAGAGTCATCATGGGCTTCCAGACTCAGATACCAGCATGGCAGGCAGCACCCCAGGGAAAAGAGCTGCTGTGCCAGGTTCCTGAAGTCCCCAGCTCTTCCCGACCATGACAAGGTTGCAGAAACCGTGGAACTCAACGCTCTTTCAGGAAGAGAAGGAGAGAGCAAGAGGAGCTATCTGGGAACTGCAGGTTACCTACAGGGATGGTCAAATTGTTGTATTAGCTACTGAGTTACTTCTATATCTGGCAAAGGTGTGGATAAGGCAGAGAAGGAAGGTTGGATCAGTGGTAGTTGTTGTTCAGTCGTTAAGTCGTGTCCAACTCTTTGTGACCCCATGGACTGCAGCACACCAGGCTTCTCTGTCCTCCACTATCACCCAGAGTTTGCTCAGATTCCTGTCCATTGAATCAGTGATGCTATCTAACTATCTCATCCTCTGCCTTCACCTTCTTCTGCCCTCAATCTTTCCCAGCATCAGGGTCTTTTCCAATGAGTTGGCTCTTCGCATCACGTGGCCAAAGTATTGGAGCTTCAGCTTTAGTATTAGTCCTTCCAATGAATATTCAGGGTTGATTTCCTTTAGGATTGACTGGTTTGATCTCTTTGCTGTCCCAAGGGGCTCTCAAGAGGCTTCACCAGCACTGCAATTTAAAAACATCAATTCTTGGGTGCTCAGCTTTCCTTGTGGTCCAACTCTTAAACAGTTAACTTTTTGTTACCCTGCTCTATTTCCTTACCTCCCAACTCACATCGTTTGCTTCAGCCCCACGGCACTGATCATCACTCCTCCAAACCACCCACGCATCACCCCTCGGGCTCTGGAATGCCCCCAATGGAGTTCTGAGCAAGCAGCTCAGCTGTTGCTGTCTGTGTCCTGGAGAAAAATCAATGGTTTCCAAGGTGCCTCAGCTTCAAACCCTATGGGTTTCTGTTCGTTCAGGTCCCTCGGTGTGGATTTCTCCCATCGCCACTTGAAAAAACACATTTGCCCCTCGAAAGCCAGACCAAATGCCACGTCTGGGATATCTATTGAGATCTGTGTTCTCTCTCCAGGCAGAATCAATCACAGCAGTTTCCCCTTGCCTTTTGTGTTTGATGGTTACGTGTCTGTCTGCCTTGCTGGGCCAGGAGCAAGCTGACAGCAGAGAACACACGGTTCTCATTGTTATACCCCAGCTCCTGACACGAGACTGAGCAGATCACGGGGGGCCTTCCTGGAACAGACTCCCCCCACTCCCCCAGGCCATATCCCCCATCTCTTGCTTGAAGAAAAGCTTTAGTCTCCTTGGCTTTCACTGAATTCCAAAGAGCAAATTTAACCAAAGAAGTGGGAGAATGCAGAAACGAAGGGAAAGAGGCAAGCAAGACAAAATGAGAGTTTAGCCATAAAACAAAGCCAAGGACCCTTAGTTCCTCTGCAAGGGATATAGATAATATCCTGAACCATACCCTTGAATTGTTGTGCAGATATTAAAACCCCCACCAGGAGGAAGAAGTTAACTGCATGTTGACAACAGGCAAGAAAGCCCCAAGACCGAGTGGAATCAGAAGACTGATGAAGTTAACACCAAACATACCACCTTGTCCCCTTACCACTGACCAGTCAGAAGAATGTCCAGAAGCTGACCATGTACGGAACCCTCTCCCTCATCTGCTGTGGAGGAGAGTCAGGAAGCCTAAAGACAAAGGTAGAAGACTTTTTCTAGGAATTGTGTTGTGAAAAGGAAAGGGAAGAAGATGATCAGAGAGAAAAAAAAAATTTTTCAGGGACTTCCCTGATGGTCCAGTGGTTAAGATTCCAGGCTCCCAACGCGGGAGGCACGGATTTGATCCCTGGTCAAGGAACTAAGATTCCACAGCTGTGCAGCCAAAAAAACAAACAAGAAAAAATTATTTTCTAAATAATTATTTTTTGGCTGTGCCACATGGCAAGTGGGATCTTCCTCAACCAGGGATTGAACCCATGGCCCCTGCTGCATTGGGAGCACAGAGTCTTAACCACTGGATCACCAGGAAGCAAAAAAAAAAAAAAAATTTTTTTTTAAATAAGAGAAAATAGACTTGGACCTGCTTGTATGTTGAGAGGAAAATGCCAAATGAGAGGATGGCCTGAGGGTCAGGAAAGGAGGGGATAATTGAGGTGTGAAGGAATTTGAAGGGATTGAGTGGCTGGATGTAGGGTGCAGTGGTGGGTTGGAGAAAGGCTGATCCTTCGAACCATAGAGGAAGGGCTTGGGGACAGGTGCTGATGAACAAGTCTGTGAGCAGTGGCACATGTAGGGGTTCAACGAGAGATGTTTGAGGGAGACTGTGCCCATGGGCTCTATACTAAGTGAGCTATGAAACATCTCATTTGAGGGTGGGTGATGCTGGCTCAGCAGTAAAGAATCCACCTGCAATGCAGGATCAGCAGGAGATGGGGGTTTGATCCCTGGGTTGGGAAGATAACCTGGAGGAGGAAATGGATACCCACTCCAGTATTCTTGCCTGGAGAATTCTATGGGCAGAGGAGCCTGGTGGGCTACAGTCCACGGGGCTGCAAAGAGTTGGACACGGCTAAGCACACACGCACACTGGACCATCACACAGTGATGCAGGCTCCAGAGGCACAGCTGCGGTTCCCATTCTCTTTCTGCCGTTGACCAGCTTGTGTTCTTGAGAAATTTACTGAAACACCCTGTGTCTCCATTTCTCATCTGTACAGTGGAGATGATAATACTCCTCAATGCATTGTTGTAAGAATTTTAAGACTTTTGATGTGGACCATTTTAAGTCTTCACTGAATTTTTTTTTTACAACATTATTTCTGCTACATTCTGTTTTTTTTAGCCTCGAGGCACGTGGGATCTTAGCTTCCTGACACCAGGGATTGAATCGGCACCCCCTGCATTGGAAGGCAAAGTCTTAAAAACTGGGCCACCAGGAAAATCCCTGGATCATTGTAAGAATTAAATGAGTTAGAATTCTGTGAAGGGCTTCAAAGAGCCTGGGCATAGAACAAGCTCCATATAACAGCTACTGTTGTTACCATCTTCGGTACCCCCATTCTCTGTGGAGCCAGAGGGTTTTGCATGCAAGCTGGAGGCTGTAAAGATTTGGGCTAGCTGTTAAGCAAAATAGGAGAAGGGAGTAAGAACATGAAAGATTGCTGAGTTATACTGTGGGGTACAGATAAGACTGGAAGATAAAGCTTGCCAGCAGTGTAAATCTTCCCAGCTATTTGAAGTTATCACTGAAGAACCTGTAATAGGGGCTTCCCAGGTGGCGCAGGTGGTAAAGAACTTGCTGCCAGTGCAGGGGAGACTTAAGAGATCTGGGTTTGATCCCTGCGTCGGGAAGATCCCCTGGAGGAGGGCATGGCAACCCATTCCAGTATTCTTGCCTGGAGAATCCCACAGACAGAGGAGCCTGGTGGGCTGTGGTTTGTAGGGTCGCAAAGAGTCAGACATGACTGAAGCGACTTAGCATGCACACACACCTATAAGACAGGGTTTTACTTCCCTTTTCTAGATGCAAACTTGTGGTTTAGAAAGGTCCAGGCATTAGCCTCGGGTCACATGATGGTGAGTGGCGAACACGAGGGATATGACTCCAGCGCTCTACCTTCTAACCCCCTGGTGTAAAAAATACACTACAAAGCAGCTCACAAACCAAACTCTCATCAGGCCTTCAAGGCTGTGGTTGCAGGGGTGATAATGGGGTTGTAACACACCCAGGGAAAGAACAAAAGAAACAGATAAACCGGATGTTTATGAACTGTGCGAAGCACTGCTATGACACTGGCTAGTGACTGTTTCCTCCAACAGGAAAATAGGCTCATTCACAACTCACTTACTGGAAACACAAAAGTCAAATCCTGTGGCTCAGACGGCAAACAGCCTGCCTGCAAACGTGAAGGACTAAAGGTTTTGATTCCTGGATCGGGATGATCCCCCTGGAAAAGCAAATGGCAACCCACTCCAGGATTCTTGCCTGGAGAATTCCATGGACCGAGGAGCCTGGCAGGCTACCGTCCTTGGGGTCACAAAGGGTCGGACATGACTGAGCAACTAACATTGGTGTGTCTGTGTGTTAGTCACTCAGTCTTGTCTGACTCTTTGTGATTCCATGGACTGTAGCCTGCCAGGCTCCTCTTGCCTCCTCCAGGCAAGAATCCTGGAGTGGGTTGCCATTTCCTTCTCCAAAAATGGTATCAAAGCTTTTTGGTAAACGCATCCTTTATTCAAGAATTTGCCTCAACATTAAAGCGGACGTGACAGATAATGTGTATTGTCTGGGATACATACATGGTAGATCCAGCAGCGCCTGGCACACCAAGGTGATTAATGTGTGTTTGCTGATAAAGTGATGGCTCTGGAGGGTGAGGGAAAAATATTTGGGAGATCCATCAGAAATTAGTGTAGGGACTTCCCTGATGGGCCAGTGGTTAAGACTCCACACTTCCGCTGAAGTGGGCACGAGTTCGAAAAAAATAAGAAAGGCTAACAGAGGAAATTCTCTCAAAAAGCCTCATTTGAGGGAGAGACGATGGCTCCATCACCCTCCTTATACCTAATTGTCCCCCTCCCTATGCCCAGATTCCCACTTCTGTGAAGGAAATAGTCTATATTTCTTATTAGTGTTATTTCTAGGGCCTAGCTGAAATATAATAAGTAGGTGGTAAAGTTTGTTGGAGAGAGAGGGTTGGGTGGAAGGATGGATGGATGCACGGATGGATGGATACATTAATAGATGGAAAAAGACAGTATCCAGAAATTACTTAAATGTCTGTAAAACGCTCACCTAAACTGTAATCATCCAACCATATTAACTGTCCTTCTAACAGTCAAAGCCCTACCAGCTTCTAGACGGTATTGGCCCAGCTGGTTTAAATGGGTCTCTATGGTTACAGGCATGCTCTGGTTTCCATGGTTACATTTCCCAGTCCCTCACAGGAGTTAGAGATATATACTTGAAATTTAAAAGGATTGCTTTTTTCTTTTCTTTTGCTTGCTAGCCTACACAGAAACCCAGGGTTCTACGGTCTGGGGTGAACATTTCAGTGACCTCTTAGGAAGAAAAGGGGGGAAATTGGTGATAATATTTGTGACAGTTCTATTTTCCTCTTTCTCACTGAGTGAGGAAGAGAGGATTCAACAGGGAAATATCATGGCAGTAGAATGAAATTGCTGTATCATGAGCCTGAGTGTTTTGCTTAATTAGTGGAGGAGGAAAATGGGAGAGGCAAGAACATCTGATATGGCGTCAGTGGGAGGTGGGGGATGTTTTCCAAGGGTGGAGGGGAGTCCTATGTCAGAGTCCTTTTAACGTGATCTTCCCTCTTTGCCATAGCAGTGCTGTAATCACTTTGCATTAACTTCTCCCACAGCCCTCATTTCAAACAATCCCTCCTGGCCCATTTTGGCTCCATCAGACATCTGTCAGAAGGCATCAGCCTGGGTCAAGATACTTGGTTGGATCTGGCTTCTCTTGGCAGAAGGAACCCATGTGGAACTCTAGTGCCTCCTTGTGGAGATCTAACATTTCCAGCTCTACTTCACTCTGGAAAAAGCTGTTTTTATTTGCTATCATTTAGGAGGCAAACATATTCTTTTCCCATGTATTAACGTATCCATCCATCTATCCTTCCACCCAACCCTCTCTTTCCCACAAACCTTACTGTGTATCTATTATATTTCAGCTGGACCCTAGCAATAATACTAATAAGAAATATAGGCTATTTCCTTCACAGAATTCACAATCTGGGTATAGTTGTTCAGTCGCTCAGTCGTGTCTGACTCTTTGCGACCGCATGGACTGCAGCATGCCAGGCTTCCCTGTCCTTCACTGCTTTTCAGAATTTGCTCAAACTCATGTCCATTGGGTCAGTGATGCCATCCACTTATCTCATCCTCTGTCATCCCCTTTTCCTCCTGCCTTCAATCTTTTCCCAGCATCAGGGTCTTTTCAAATGAGTCAGTTCTTCGCATCAGATGGCCAAAGTATTGGAGCTTAAGCTTCACCATCAGTCCTTCCAATGAATATTCAGGATTGATTTCCTTTAGGATGGACTGGTTGGATCTCCTTGCAGTCCAAGGGACTCTCAAGAGTCTTCTCCAACACCACAGTTCAAAAGCATCAATTCTTCGGCACTCAGCCTTCTTTATGGTCCAACTCTCACATCTGTACATGATTACTGGAAAAACCATAATTTTGACTATCTGGACCTTTGTCGGCGAAGTGATGGGTAGGGAGGGGACCAAATAATCGAACAGCTCCTGAGAGTACAAAGAACGTGGGAGAAAGACAGAGGGAGGGACCCACTGGCTGGGGAAGCTGTGTCAGCTACGGAGCTAGAAGACGTTGTAAAGCTGGATGTTCAAGGTTGCAAGATTTTAAAAAATGACAATGTTTCATCCGAGAGGGGTTTCTGTCATCAAAATAAACAGGAGTATAAATCATAGTAACACCTGTCTTTATCCGAGTTCATGTACTTGCTACCTCAAAGCAGCTTTGTTGACAGAAGCAGGTACAAAGACCCAGTGCTGTTGAAAAACACCTGAGAAGAAGCTGCCAATATTAGACCCAGTGCAACACAGTATCAGCACAGCATCGGTTATGGGGCATCCGGGGCAGAGGCGACAGGTACCTACAGGAAGGTCCAGGCTGTTCACTGGACAGAGGGTGCTGTGTGTGTGTGTGTGTGTGTGTGTGTGTGTGTGTGTGTGTGTGTGTGTGTGAAGAGTTGCACAAATGTAGATGAGGAGGAAGGCACAGATACCCCTTGTCTTCCCCTCAACAATAAGCCCATCAGAAGAGATGGCACCTTAATCTGAAGGCTGTGGAGTCATTGAAAGATTTAAGTAGGGCAGGGATAGAATCAAGTTTGCATATTACAGAGGTCATTTCTATGGCACTGTATTCATAACCGAGGTCAAGAATGACTCCCGGGCTCTGGGTTGAGTGACTTCACTGACGGTGGTGCCGTCCACAGAGAGAACGGTCTAGGGGAAGAGGTTGGAACGCGGCGGACGCAGACAGGTTTCTCATGCGTTCTCTCAAAGAAGCATATTTCGACTTCAAGTGGATACTGAAATTCTGTGTTGGTCATGGGTTTGAAGCACCTGTGGAACTTCTAAGTGGAGATGGCTGGCAAGCAGGGGAAAGAAAGTGAAAGTGTTAGTCGCTCAGTCGTGTCTGACATTTTGTGACACTGTAGACTGTAGCCCACCAGGCTCCTCTGTCCATGGGACTCTCCAGACAAGAATCCTGGAGTGGGCAGCCATTTTCTTCTCCAAGGGATCTTCCTGACCCAGGGATTGAACCTGAGTCCCCCGCATTAGCAGTCAGCTTCCTTACCATCTGAGCCACTAGGGAAGCCTGGTGGGCCCCTATCTAAAACCAGAACAAGACTGCCTCTTCTGTTCCAGCCGCAGTTCATTGACCCAGGGGTGGGCGGCTGAGCTGACCCAAGCCAAGCCTGAGTTCTCCCAAGGAATTTTTTTAACAAATAAAACACTCAACACACAGCTGGAGCACTCACATACCCTGACCTGGGGACAGAGCAGGGTGTACCTAGCTTGCCCTGTCCCCAGCGAGGGGGTGAAGAGCTGACTCACTCCTTCCATTCCCAGCACAGACTCTCAGAAGGGCAGATGCTGAGTTCCAAATATCAGGATCCAGATACCAGGGCTCACCCTGCCCCAAAGAAGCTCAAATGACCTGCTGCCAGAAGGCAAGCCTTCTGCTCCTTCATCTTACCCTGAGGCATGAAGCCCTCTCTCTGGCCAAGGCTGGCAGTCTGCTGGTGAATCCCAGGAGAAAGCAGTCATCTTTCCATGTGGGGACACTGCATGAAGTCTGACACCCCATTTCGAGTGCCCCAGTTTCTGGGGGTGCTGTTGATGCCCAGGGGACATCTGGGGTCAAACTCAGAGCCCTTTGGGAGGGTGGAGTTAGGGAGCTAATACTGGAAGAGGGGTGGTGTCCTGTCCACCCAAAGCCCAGCGTCCCGCAGCACGCTCCAACAGGCTGCTGGCTCAGGTCTTGGAGTCCTGGGAGGGGAAGCAGTTGACAAGTGTGAGGGCCGTAGCACAGAGCATGGGCCACCAGCATGGATGGAGCTTGCAGTAATCAGGGCCCGGGAAGAGCCGAAGGAGGGCCAGGTTGAACTCCCTGGGAATTTTCATGCCCAAATGAAAAAAGAACCAGTCTCCCTAGTGTGGTGGAAACTGTAAAAGTCAAGTTCAGCAGCTGCGTGCTCTACCACGTGGAGATTAACTTGCAGGGACTGAGACTGATGACACAGAAACTCAAAGGGGAGCAGAGTTAGAACACAACCAGTCTTGGGATTTTCCTGGTGGTCCGGGGGCTATGAATCCATGCGTTCCATGCAGCGGGCATGTGTTTGATCCCTGGTTAGGGAACTAAGATTCCATATGCCACAGAGTGTGCTCCCCCCACCCCCAAAAAAGAACAGCAAAACCAGTCCTGAGGGCTGGGGTTTCCGCTTCCAGTGACCCAGGAAGCCCAGAGCCTCCTTGCCTTTCCTGAGCTCTGTGTTGACCGTCTTCCACCCTAAGAATGGCCCAGGGTTTCTCCAACAAAACTCTCATAGTCTGACTTGGAATTATGCCCTTTGCTAACAAGACTATTGACTATTACTATAAAGAGACTTAGACCAAGCATAATCTGTAGGAGACAAAGCTACAAAGGGGGGTCACAGAAGGGAAAGGGAGTCAAGAAGGGAGTCATCACTTCAAAACTGCAGAAAAGTTGAAAGGACTATTAGATTTAGTTTCAAAAAGGTCACTGAACATCTTAATGACGACAATTTTAATGGACTAATTAGGGATGGCAAATTGAAGCAGGTTTATTTTTATTTGAACATTATGAAAGTTTCATGACAGTACAAGGCTCATCCACTAAGGATATATGAGTGTCTATTTTTAATTATAATTAAAAAATTATAAAATTGAAAAGTACAAAAATACGTAGTGAAAAATAAATCTCTCATTTTAGTATCCCGGTTATTAAAGTTTCTTCCCTAGAGGCCCAGAAGCAACACTATTATGGGTTCCTTGATTACCCTTACAGAGATATTCTAAGTAACACACAAACACACACACAGACACACACAGACACACACACGGACATTGTTTTTCCTCCCTCCTTTGCTTTCTTTTTTGGTAGTGTACTCCTATTATGCTCTTTAGTGTTTTCACTTAATATTTCTTGGAGACGGTTCCATGTCAGAATATACAGAACCAACTGAATCTTTTAAACAACAGCCTTATGCTCCATGGAATGAAGGCAACAATTTATTTATAACCAGTCCTCCATGGACATTAATTTCTTGCTATTATAAACAATGCTTAATTGAAAATGACTTGTCATTCTACACTTATGTGAGCATACTTGTAGAATTAATTTCTAACAGTAGAATTAAGGTTCTGTTGTATGCAATTTTTATGAAAGTTGACAAATTACCAAAGAGGCCACATTAAATTCCATTCTTCCCAACAATGTATGAGAGAATGAGTTTCCCACCTGCCTTGCCAACACCGGGTATTTTAACTTTTGCTAATCAATTAGTTGAAAAGTGATTTCTCACTGTAATTTTAATTTGCATTTCTTTTTTATGAGTAAGGTTGAGTTTCTTTTCATATATTTAAGAACTATTTTGTTTCTCAGGCTTAGATCAAGCATAACCTGTAGGTTATGGGTAGGTTATGAATTCATGGGTTCATATCTTTTGCTCGCTGATAATTTTTTCTTGTTTGAACTTTTCTTATAGAATTTTATCAATTATGCAAATGCTTTTTTTTTTATATATAATTTTATTTACTTATTTTTAGTTTTGGCTCTCCCGGGTCTTTGTTGCTGCAAGGGCTACTCGTTGCTGTGGCTGGTCTTGTTGCAGAGCGCAGGTTCTAGGGTGTGAGGACTTCAGTAGCTGCGGCATGGGGGCTCAATGGTTGTGGCTTAGCTGCCTGTGGTATGTGGGATCCTCCTGGACCAGGGATTGAACCCGTGTCCCCTGCATTGCAAGGCAGGATTCCTAACCACCGGACCACCAGGGAAGCCCGCAAATGCTAAAAATAAGGCTTTTGTGACGTGAGTTGCAAATATTAATTTGTCTTCTGACTGAGTCCTCTATGTAGAAATTTTCTTTAATATAGTCCAATTTATCGATGTTTTATTTTAGGGCTTCTGGATGTTATGTTATCCTTAAGCAATCTTTGCCCATTCTGAGTACCAAAATAAATTGTCTCACATTTTCTTCTGGTATGTTTAAGGTTTCATTTTTTTTTACATATAAATATTTGATATTTCTGGGATTTGTTTTGATCTACAGTGTGAAAGGTCCAACTTACCTTTTCTCCCACATGTCTACCCCGGAACCTCAACATCTTTTACTGAGTAATCTATTCCCCCACCCAGGTGATTTGAAAAGCCTTCCATGCATTTGTGTCTGTTTCAAAACTTTCTATGACAGGTGAGCTTGAATTCCATTTGCAACCTTGTCCTTGAAGGAAGAATTCATTTGTTGTGTTGTTGTTTTTAACTTTCTGGCTGCAACCCACAGCATATGGGACCTTAGTTTCACCTCCCCTACCCCAACCAGGGATTGAACCCACACCCCCAGCACTGGAAGGCAGGGTCTTAACCGGTGGACCTCCAGGAAATCCTCATTGCTGTTGTTTGGCTTTCAATTATGGGAGAGGCTTGAGCAAGTTTGCATGTGGAGGGAGAAGTAGGCTGTGCAGATGTTCAGTGGAAGCACAAATGGGCCAAGAGGGGAAACAGGGCAATTTAGAGCAGCTCCAAAGAGCTGACGGTGTGCCCACCTCTGGTAGGGGAGTGCGTGCTGGGAATTTTCCCAACAAGACTGGAGGCAGCTTCCTTTCCAGCTCACAGAGCACCCCCTCCAGTTTGTCAGTCTCCTCATGGCGTCTCTTCCTCCCCACTCAGTCTGGAATGTGTTTTCCTTTCTAAGATTCATTTTTATTTATTTTTGGCCGCACGGGGTCTTCATTGCTGCAAGGGGGCTTGCTCTAGCTGTGGCGAGGAGGTTGTGTTGCTTGGGCTTCTCACTGCAGTGGTTTCTCTGGTTGTGGAGCACAGGCTCTAGGAATGTGGGCTTCAGTAGTTGTGGCACGTGGGCTGAGTTGCTCCTCTGCATGTGGGATCTTCCAGGACCAGGGATTGAACACACGTCCCCTGCATTGGCAGGCAGATTCTTAACCACCAGACCACCACGGAAGCCCTGGAATGTGTGTTAATTGCTTGTGTTTCCTCCTGGGATTCTACTTCTCTTAACCTGATCCCAACCTGGATCAAGGCTACTACTCATCTTTCGCTGGTTTCTGAGTAGGGCCATCTCCCTTGCCCTCAGGGTTGATTCCAAACCTGCAAGCCCCTGACCCCTTCCTCTCAGCGAATGACCAGTCTCTTTTGGGTGGAGTGCAGGTTCTCTATCCAGAGCCCATGGTTGGAATTCGAAGGCTGGGAAACTGAAATTCTAGGTAAGCATCTGGGTAATGTGCATTTTTAAGAGGTAAAACATCCAGAGTGTTCATCACATTCTGAACACAGCCCAAGGTTAAACAAAAAAAAAAAACCCTTCAATTTCAGCAAATTGAGTATGCCAGGAATAATCTTCCTTATCCTTTTGAACTTTACCTAAAACCTATTGATACCCATAACTGCCCTCATTTCCTCCTCCCCACTTTCAGAGGGTGTGGATTTCTCTCCCTCTTTATCCCAGGCTAATCCCTGTTTATCATCCTTTTATTAATTTATTTGGCTGTGTTGGGTCCTAGCTGCAGCATGTGGGGCCTAGTTCCCCGACCAGGGATCAAACCCGGGCCCCCAGCATTGGGAGTGTGGAGTGTTAGTTGCTGGACCACCAGGCAAGGCCCCAGCATCCTTTAGTTCCAGCCTTTCAGCAAGATTATTTTCCCTTAGTTCCCCATGTCTCCCCTCCACTGTCTTGCCTTTCAGACTGGTCCCTCTCACTCCTAAACACACATAACAGCACCATCACCGCCTGAGCGCCTGTGTTGCCCTCTGTCTGGTTTGCTCTCAGCTCAGCACTGTGGGTCCAGCTGGCCTCCTCTGTGATCTCCTGGTGTTCTCCGGGTATCTCTGTCTTGTACTTGGCGAGCTGCATTATCACGGCTATTTCTGTATCTCTGTCTCTCTCTTTAGCCTGTGAATTTGAGGACCACGTCTTAATCATTTCTGCATCCTGAGACCAGGGGCTCATACACTGTGGGAGCTCGGAAAATATTTGTTCACAGGACTTCATCAATACGATTCTCCTTCCGTAGACTTCCTTCTCCTCTATTACGTCTTTCCTGAGTTATAGAAACGAGAACAGGGAGCAGCACAACTATTTCCCTTGTATTTCTTTTCTCTCTTATATGATCCAATATTCCACCAGCTTTGGGGGCTATAACTACGCAATGAGTTGGTCTGAATGACTCCTGAACCCTTTCCTGCCTTATAACTGAGAACGCAAAGCTCATATTCTAATAACTATAATCTGTATTATTATCACCTAAATTAGCGTCATTACTGCCCACACTGAAGCTTAACTGCTTGGGAGGCAGTACAAACAAAGCTCATTTAGAAATAGTTACCCATGTAAGGAAAAATACTCCACCTTTTGTCTCTTTAGAATGACACATTTACACATGATCTAACTGCCATGTATAACAGGCCAGCAGCACTATGGCAACATATCTGACTGCTAATTTTAAACAGCACTTTATTAACGAACTACCTTCGTTTGACAACACTTTTTATTTAAAAAATCCATATTTAACTATTTCATATCAGGCCTTTTATTAATTGTGGTGTTTTTCATTTTTTCAAATTTTTACCTGCCCAGAATTCATTTTCTTTTCTAACAATCCCTCCAGTTTCCCTGAGGGAACCATCAATCACAGAGGCCAGAATCTTTAGTGCACTTGACAAATCTACTGACCACCAGGCCCTCAACCAGTGATGGTTGCTGAGAAGTTGCTAACACTAGGCTTCATCTTGGGGTTAAGGAAGTGAAGGCAAATTTGTTTCTCCTATCTTTTTTTTTTAAATTAATTTCTTTAGCTGTGTCAGGTCTTAGTTGTGGCTCGTAGGATCTTTCATCGCTTCACATGGACTCTTTAGTTGCGGCACACAGGGTTAGTTGCTCCCCGGCATGTTGGATCTTAGTTCCCCGACCAGGGATCAAACCCATGTCCCCTGCACTGCAAGGTGGATTCTTAACCGCTGGACCACCAGCGAAGCCCCCTATCTTGTTATATTAGCTCCCTAGTTGCTGCTGCCAAAAAACTACCACAGACTTGGCAACTTAGAACTCATCTCCCCAAATTGCGTAGGCCAGAAGTCAAGGAGTCAGAAGGCTTAGGGGACAGTTCTTCTTGGCCTCGTCCAGCTTTTAGCAGCTTATAGAGCTCCTTGGCTTGTGGCAACATAACTTCAGTCTCTGTCTCCATCTTCCCGTCACCTTCCTCTCGATGTGTCTTTGTGTCTTAAATCACTCTTTCTCTTGTAAGGACAGTGGTCATTGGATGTAGGGACCATTTGATCTCATCTTGAGATCCTTCATGTAATTATATCCACAAAGACCCTTCTTCCAAATAAGGTCACACTCTGAGGTTCTGGGTGGATGCATATTTGGGGGGCTACTATCCAGCCCATGACTTTTTCCCCTGACACTCCAGACATAGATCTCTGGATGCTCAAGAGAGAAATCTGAGCATCTCCTATCTCCCTTCCTGCTTCCCCCTAGCTTTGTGATTTGGGAGTTTGGGGCCCCAGATTTGGCTAACCTCTTTCAAGGGCTGCCTCAGATATTGGACGCATCCTATCAAGACACATGATAAATCGGCAACGTCAGGCAAACTTTCTCGCTTGGGTTGAGGGTGGCGATTCTTTACATTTTTTTCATTGCCTTCTTGTCTTTTTTCTTGCCTTGTTTGTAAATGGAAGGGCTAGATCAATCATTTGGAATTGTATTGGGGTTTATATACGGTGGCAGCGTGTGGTGAATAAACCGTGACAGCCATATTTCTTATCGTCTTTGTGCTAAATGTACTTCTTGATGCCAGATTTCATGGATGCCAATAAACAGGTGACAAGCAGTGCTGACTGACTGGGCAGAACCTAACCAGGTTAAGTCATCTCTGAAGAAGGTCAGTGTGTGCTTGCTCTCACTCTCTAGCCCCCACAAAAAGATTCATAACCATGGGAACTGAAAACAACAGACACCTGTTGAAGAGGGGTTCACAACAGTGAACCACAGGTGAATAGGTGGGTAGATGAGTGATATTCCAGTTTGGTAAACAGAAAACCGATATTCTTATTAATGAATTAGTGAGAATAAAAAATAAGATGGGGGCTATTGCAAGCATCAGTTTTTTTTTTTTTTTTTAATTGGAGTATAATTGCTTTACAAGGTTGTGTTGGTTTCCACTGTACAAGGAAATGAACCAATATGAATACTGTCCTCTGTAGCATGGGTTATCTTGTTGCCAGTTATAGCACTTTCACTTTCTTTTAGGGAACTACCCTTGCAAGTTCTCAGAAGTTCTCAGCCTTGTGGTTTAGATTGGGTTTCACTCACCCTTTGGCTTTATAGGTGGAAATGTGAACCAGCCTGGGCTACTGGGTGACCGACCTTCTGACCATACCTGATTGATTCAGGGGTAAACAAGTGACCAAAGTTGGTCCCTAGAGCCAATTAGCATCAGTCCTTGGGTATTTTGGCTGGAACTAGTAAGAAAGAGAGGATTTCTTTTCATTCGTTGCTAAGCCGGTAGGTGATGGACAGGGAAGCCTGGCGTGCTGTGGTCCATGGGGTCGCAAAGAGTCGGACACGACTGAGCTGACTGAACTGAACTAAGGTTGCCAGTTTAGAGGGGGTGCTATCTGTGTCAATACCTAAGCCCACCTAAAGATGAAGTCCATGCAAGGGAAGCAGGCTGAGGGACAGGGACAGAATCCTGGTGACATGACCTGGGTGTTCACATCCAGTTGTACCTCAAGCCCGGCTACTTTCTGAACTTTTCATTACATGAGTGAATAAATTATTTATTTATTTATTGCCTAAGCCAGTTTGAATTAAGTTTCTCTCACTTGCTGCCAAGACTCCTGATAAATCTAGGAATCTTCTGAGGTCGTAAGAAATGACTAGGGCTATTATCCAGGAATGATGATAACCATCACTTATTGTTGGATTTCGTGCTAATTGTTTAGATGTGTCTTCTCATGTAATTCTCATAACACTCTCTGAGGTGTGTGTGTGTGCTAAGTCGCTTCAGTCGTGTCCGACTCTTTGCGACCCTACAGATTGTAGCCCACCAGGCTCTTCTGTCCTTGGGGATTCTCCAGGCAAGAATACTGGAGTGGATTGCCATGCCCTCCTCCAGGAGATCTTCCCGACCCAGGTATTGAACCCACGTCTCTTAGGTATCCTGCATTGGCAGAGGGTTCTTTACCACTAGTGCCAACTGTGAGGTTATCAGTTCAGTTGAGTTCAGTTGCTCAGTCATGTCTGACTCTTTGCGACCCCATGGACTGCAGCACGCCAGGCCTCCCTGTCCATCACCAACTCCCGGAGCTTGTTCAAACTCATGTCCATCGAGTCGGTGATGCCTAGCCAACCATCTCATCCTCTGTCGTCCCCTTCTCCTCCTGCCTTCAATCTTTCCCAGCAGCAGGGTCTTTTCCAATGAGTCAGTTCTTTTCATCAGGTGGCTAAAGTATTGGAGTTATCAGTGTCCCTCTATTTTAAGACAAATTACAGCTGAAATAGTTTAAGAAACTTTCTCAAGTTTACAGTTGGTGGCAAGGCCGGGATTTGATTTCAGGTTGCTGTTTCCAAAATTTATGCTCTTAACTAGCAGAGCATAACGCCCTTGTGTTACTCAGAGCTCTTAGTTGCAAACAAAATAATATATCCGGCCAGTTTATGTAGGTCCAGAAGCTATATAACCAGGGATACGTCCGATCTCACTGCAACGCTCCAGTGTCACCACTGCCTCATACCACATTACAGGCCTCCAACATGTCAGGTTATCTAGCCTCCACCAGCATAAGGTCATTCTGGAAACAGGTGCTTCTTTACTTTTTACTTTTCTCTTCTTGGAATCCTGATCCTACGTGGGTGCCCCTAATTGACAGAGCCCAAGACACACACATACTTGTGCTCTAGCAGCAAGGGAGGCTGGGAAATGAGTTCTGCCTTCTACCTCGCCCCTCATCATCATCACTATTCATTTATTTGGCTTAGTTGCTCCACAGCATGTGAGATCCTAGTTCCCTGACCAGGGATCGAACTTGCATTCCCCACATTGCAAGATGGATTCTTAACCACTGGACCACCAGGGAAGTCCTGTTACCTATCCTTTGAATCAAGAGGCTCAGTGGCCACAGCATGACAGCAATCTGACATTTTTGATTCTAGAAATCTTAATGTGCCATCTTTGGACCAAATCAATCTTTGAAGCACGTAGAAATGCTTGAGAAGCTTGTCAAAAACAGATGCCTGAGCTTCAACCAAAATCTCTGATAATGATGCTAGGGCATCTATATTTTTAATAAGCTCTCAGGGGATTCTGATGAACACTGAAGCTTCAAAAACATGGACCCAGAGGTTTTTGTTGTCTAAATTGGTCCACATCATGCTTGTTCAACTACCACCCCTCATTCCTCTAAACACAGGTATTACTCAGTTCTGATAAATGCTGACTGAAGATTCAGTCCTTCTTGGTATTGATATGCACTAATTAACAAGAATATAAATGTGATTTTTTTTTTTTTAAAAAAAGCTCTTTATGATTAGCTGGTAAAAGGAAATGCTCTGAACCTATCTTTTCACATTATTATCTTAGAAGCACCACCGTATAATGAGTGGGTCAACTAACATAAGCTGATGGGGTTGAATCCTCACCTTGTCTTTATTGACAAACACGTTTGACTGGCAAACATTTTTAACTCTAAGAGTCTCGTTTTCCAACTATAACAATTTTATTAGCAGTGTATAAGGCTGTTGGAAAGAAAAAAGACTAATTTAAAAGACCATAAAATATTTAGTTAACATGAAGGCTGAAAAATGGCCACAATTTCTAGATTTATTTTTCGGGCCAATTTCATAGAACCTGCTGTCAGAAGCAGCAAGCTTAGGTTGATGAATTGCTTTCGTAGAGTGTGTTGTGTGTGGCTGAGGTATTAGAGTATTATGTATTCTTAGGGGAGCAAGATATGTTGCTTTCAGGCATTACTCAAAAAGATAAAAATCATCTTAAGTTATACACATTGGCAGCTCCATTTCTGCTTTTGTGTCCAGTGATAAAAGGAACAAGTTAATTTTTATCTCAGAGGGCTGATTATATAAAGGGAAAGTTTTAGTACTAAATAGCAGATCATATGACCTGATCGGCCAACATTAACCCATCCTGAGGAAACCAAATGGAAGTTCTATAAAAGGCTGCACAGTGGAAAGGAGGTGATTAGAGAGACTTGAAAATGAGCTTCAAAATGCTTTTCAATATTCTAGCATAGGTTCTTGACATTTTTCAGGCTTGATTAAAGTAATCACGTACCTTTGTTGGTTGCCATTCTTTTATCTATAGCTATCTTTTATTAGCAAAGGCAGAAATTGATAGCTAAATGTAACCTGGCTAGCTTGGTTAAAATAATACTTAAGCTGCCAAAGCAGTTACCTAAGACCTCAAAGTCCTTCAGTAACATTCACTGATTAACTCCCCTGAGGAAAATAGACACAAGGTGCCCACTCTGAAGTTCATCTTGAGCATCCTGCTGAGCCCACTCACCCTCTCAATGTTCTGTACTTTCAGGGTGTTCAGTGATCTCCAGGGCCCCCAGGCAGCCAAGGACAAAGATCTTACAACCTAACTATTGCTCCCAGGGACTTTCTTATTCTCAAAGGTGCCCAAGAGAACACAAAGTCTAATGAAACTGAATTACCATTGATAGTATAATCTTAAACCCTGCAGCCGCTGGCTGGTAAAGATGTTTAAAGAATGAAAAAGTTTAAGCATCAATTTACTCAGTTGAAATGATATTCCACTCTTCATAATACAAGTATTATCAGTACTGGTGATAATAGCCAAGTAACATAAAATGATTGTTTTAAAGAATATTTAATATAGGAAAGTGACTGCATCAGGGAGAGGGGAAGGTTTACAGGGACATACATAACAAGTGCAGTGATTCTCAAACTTGACAAAGAATCATTAGAGATAATTGTTAAAAAGGGAGACTTCTGACTCTAACCTCAGGTTTCCATTCAGTAGAGGTGGCTTTGGGAATCTGCATTTAAACAAGCTCCCTAGGTGACTCTGATGGAGTTGGTTCAAGGATTACAAATTAAGGCACAGATCTAACTGTATTCTCCAGTCCTTAAATGAAAACATTGTCATGTCGTGGAATTCTAAAGATTAATTGCTATCAACTGATTATCTGTTGAATTAATCTGGTGCTATTTAGCTCTTAAAAAGGATTCATATAATCCTCAATAATTAGGCCTAAGAGGAGGAAAGGAACAATAATTTAAAACAAATTCCGAGAAAACAAAAACAAAAATCCCAGACAGCTCTATTTAAATAATGGAAATTTTGGTAATATAGGCAGGAGTTAAATGGACTAGTATTCTGATAGCTGATGACTGTTATTAGTGGAGTTTCATACAGGTTTTCTTAGACAATACAGAGCAAGGGTCTAAGGCATGAACTCAGACATGTGTATAGAGAATTCTCGAAGGCCAGTAAGGTAGACCTTTGGTGTCAGGATCCATCAGGCCAACTCCTATGTGATGTTTATGACGTGATCAGGAACCACTCTCTTCTGCAAGGCTCCATTTAGCTTCTAAAACCGGGGTAAGTGCAGTTCCATGGACTTCCTAGTTATTTACTGACTCAGGGACCAATCCTGATTATATTTCTCACTGTACACTACCATGCTGGTGCGATTCTTCCAACACCACGCAACTAATGCTTCAGGGTTTCGGTATGTCTGGTCAGGCTGTAAGCAGCTTTAGACAGGAAAGAGCTCTCTGCAGGAGGCCTCTTTTGTCTTGTCACTAACCTTAAACCAGGCACCCCTATGCTCTGCTCATCTCTGGCCCTATCTTTTGATCACACAATACCCTGCCTAACCTGTTCTTCCCATAGGTCAAAGAAGTAGAAATGAAAACGAAGTAATAACAAGATGACCTGATCTCTTCCCTAGCTTCCCCTTCAGTAATCTCAGGAACCAACTGTGTGATCAAGATAGCATCGACAAGCCTGCACACAGTCTGTAAACGGTGGGGGACGGCCCCAACCTCAATGATCAACTGAGGTTACTTCACTTTTTCCTTTTAAAAACTTTCATGACTGAGTAGAATATTCAGAGGTGGTTTTAGAGGGGCATCAATTCCACTGTCTGCTCGGATCACCAGCATTCTGATTAAAAGCAACTTTCCTGAGTATTTATTTTTGACTGATGAGCGGCCAGACCTGATTTAGTAACAGGTCATTTTTTGAACTGCTAGCTTGAAAAGACCCTGATGCTGGGAAAGATTGAGGGCAGGAGGAGAAGGGGACAGCAGAGAATGAGCTGGTTGGGTGCATCACCGACTCAATGGACGTGAGTTTGGGTAAACTCCAGGAGCTGGTGATGGACAGGGAGGCCGGGTGTGCTGCGGTCCATGGGGTCGCAGAGAGTCGGACACGAGTGAGCAACTGAACCGGTCATTTTTTTTAGGTTTCAGCTTAAATAACATCTCTTCGGACTTTCCTTATCTCTTTACTCAGGTAGGATTTCCATCCTCAATTACCTGTTGGAGTGTCCCACACCCTGTTTTCTTTATAATGCTTACTACAATATGTGGCTCCCCCAACCCAGTTTTACTGCATAGTTGACATATATCACCGTATGAGTTTATGGTCGACAGCACGATGCTTTGGTTTACATATTGTGAAATGACACCACAATAGGTTTGGCTAACACCCGTCTTCTCACACAGGCACAATAAAATGAAAAAAGAATTCCCCTTGGGAAGATAACATTTAGGATTTACTCTCTTTACTTTCCTATCTATCACAGAGTACTTATTAGCAATTGGCACTTGTCATCTACCTCTACAAAGATTAGATCAGGTGCTCCTGCAGCTGCTGACCTTCAACACTCCCTGGAAGGAGTTCAGGGTGAAGAGCAGAAATGAGGCACTCTGTGCTCTGGGAAAACCAGCAGAACAGGTCTTCAGATAGTTCTTTTCAGGAGCTGGTTTTATGAACCCAATTCTTATATCTCCTCATATCTAGAAAAGCACAAAACTCCTTCATGGTGATGACTGATGCTCATGACTGGAAGCAACCTTCATGAGACTTGCAGAAACGTGCTGCAAAAATGTGCTTTAGTTGCATGTACTCCCCCATCACCAAAATCACATCTATACTGACCTTCCCCCCTACCTTACTGGAGCAGTTTCTCAGAGCTATCTGAAATACTGTTTCCTGGGCTATAGTCCTCATATTGCCCCAAATAAAACTTAACTCAAAACTCTCATGTTATGCATTTTTTTTAAGTTGACCTCATCATGTGCACTTACTTTTTTAACGAGATCTTCTGTGCTCCCACTTATCACAAGGCAGGGAATCTGGGTTACGTACCTGTGAACACTCTGTAGTGACTAGCACAGAACCTCCTCTCATGGACAAGGGCTACGAATGTCTGGTTCACCACTGTGTTCTTGGCACCTAGAATACACCCAGGTATTTAACAAATGTTTACTGAATGAACAAGTGCGATATTTCCTCAAGAAATACTTACTATAGGGAAATGATCTGAAAATTCAAGGGCTCTCTTTCCTTGATAATCTATGTCCAGATTCCCATCATTTAATGCTTAGCTTTTGTATGGCCAAGTAATTCTTTTGGTCACTTCCCCAGTTAAGGAAGAGAGAAATCCTGAGTCCTGTCTCCCTAGGAGTTCAGTTTCCGACACTATGTAATACAAAATTAGAACTTAAAAACAAAAAGCTCATTTCTCCTTGGGATTAAAAAAAGAATATATGCTTTCTGAAAGAATTTGGAAAGTAGAAAGGCAAACAAAACAAAACAACTCCTCAAAACAAAAAGCAAAACCCACAGAATCTCATAATCAACCAACCCAGGAAAAACCCACCGTCATATAATCTTCCAATATGCAGAACAATGAAATATTGGTTATAAAGCTAATGTCAGCTCCTCTTGTGCCATGGTGCTCTTAAGAGCATTCCAAATTGTCTATCTTATGTTTTTAAATAAATAGTTAATTTTTTATTTAAGGCTGAGCTATGTGGCATTCAAGGTCAGGAGGGGCCGTCGTGAGTAGATACCCCTTGTCCAAGGTAAGAGAAACCCAAGTAAGACAGTAAATGTTGCGAGAGGGCACCAGAGGGCAGACACAATGAAACTAAAATTACAGACAACTAGCTAATCTGATCACACGGACCACAGCCTTGTCTATCTCAATGAAACTAAGCCATGCAGTGTGGGGCCACCCAAGACGGATGGGTCATGGTGGAGAGGTCTGACAGAATGTGGTCCACGGGAGAAGGGCATGACAAACCACTTCAGTATTCTTGCCTTGAGAACCCCATGAACAGTGTGAAAAGGCAAAAAGATAGGACACTGAAAGTTGAACTCCCCAGGTCAGTAAGTGCCCAATATGCTACTGGAGATCAGTGGAGAAATAACTCCAGAAAGAATGATGGGATGGAGCCAAAGCAAAAACGATACCCAGCTGTGGATGTGACTGGTGATAGACGCAAGTCCAATGCTGTAAAGAGCAATATTGCATAGGAACCTGGAATGTTAGGTCCATGAATCAAGGCAAATTGGAAGTGGTCAAACAGGAGATGGCAAGAGTGAACATCGACATTCTAGAAATCAGCAAACTAAGATGGACTGGAATGGGTGAATTTAACTCAGATGATCATTATATCTACTACTGTGGGCAAGAATCCCTTAGAAGAAATGGAGTAGCCATCATGGTCAACAATAGAGTCCAAAAGGCAGTACGTGGATGCAATCTCAAAAACGACAGAATGATCTCTGTTCGTTTCCAAGGCAAACCATTCAATATCACAGTAATCCAAGTCTATGCCCCGATCAGTAATGCCGAAGAAGCTGAAGTTGAACGGTTCTATGAAGACCTACAAGACCTTCTAGAACTAACACCCAAAAAAGATGTCCTTTTCATTATAGGGGACTGGAATGCAAAAGCAGGAAGTCAAGAAACACCAGGCGTAACAGGCAAATTTGGCCTTGGAGTACAGAATGAAGCAGGGCAAAGGCTAACAGAGTTTTGCCAAGAGAACGCACTGGTAGTAGAAGACACCCTCTTCCAACAGCACAAGAGAAGACTCTACATGTGGACATCACCAGATGGTCAACACCAAAATCAGATTGATTATATTCTTTGTAGCCAAAGATGGAGAAGCTCTATACAGTCAGCAAAAACAAGATCAGGTGCAGACTGTAGCTCAGATCATGAACTGCTTATTGCCAAATTCAGACTTAAATTGAAGAAAGTAGGGAAAACCACTAGTCCATCCAGGTATGACCTAGATCAAATCCTTTATGAGTATACAGTAGAAGTGACAAATAGATTTAAGGGACTAGATCTGATAGACAGAGTGCTTGATGAACTATGGACAGAGGTTCGTGACATTGTACAGGAGACAGGGATCAAGACAATCCCCATGGAAAAGAAATGCAAAAAGGCAAAATGGCTGTCTGAGGAGGCCTTACAGATAGCTGGGAAGAGAAGAGAAGTGAAAAGCAAAGGAGAAAAGGAAAGATATTCCCATCTGAATGCAGAGTTGCAAAGAATAGCAAGGAGAGATAAGAAAGCCTTCCTCAGCGATCAATGCAAAGAAATAGAGGAAAACAACAGATTGGGAAAGACTAGAGATCTCTTCAAGAAAATTAGAGACCAAAGGAACATTTCATGCAAAGATAGGCTTGATAAAGGACAGAAATAGTATGGACCTAACAGAAGCAGAAGATATTAAGAAGAGGTGGCAAGAATACACAGAAGAACTGTACAAAAAAGATCTTCACGACCCAGATAATCACGATGGTGTGATCACTCACCTAGAGCCAGACATCCTGGAATGTGAAGTCAAGTGGGCCTGAGAAAGCATCACTATGAACAAAGCTAGTGGAAGTGATAAAATTCCAGTTGAGCTATTTCAAATCCTGAAAGATGATGCTGTGGAAGTGCTGCACTCGATATGCCAGCAAATTTGGAAAACTCAGCAGTGGCCACAGGACTGGAAAAGGTCAGTTTTCATTCCAATCCCAAAGAAAGGCAATGCCAAAAAATGCTCAAACTACCGCACAATTATACTCATCTCACATGCTAGTCAAGTAATGCTCAAAATTCTCCAAGCCAGGCTTCAGCAATACGTGAACCGTGAACTTCCAGATGTTCAAGCTGGTTTTAGAAAAGGCAGAGGAACCAGAGATCAAATTGCCAATATCCGCTGGATCATCGAAAAAGCAAGAGAGTTCCATAAAAACATCTATTTCTGCTTTATTGACTATGCCAAAGCCTTTGACTGTGTGGATCACAATAAACTGGAAAATTCTGAAAGAGATGGGAATACCAGACCATCTGACCTGTCTCTTGAGAAAACTGTATGCAGGTCAGGAAGCAACAGTTAGAACTGGACATGGAACAACAGACTGGTTCCAAATCGGAAAAGGAGTACGTCAAGGCTGTATATTGTCACCCTGCTTATTTAACTTATATGCAGAGTACATCATGAGAAACGCTGGGCTGGAAGAAACACAAGCTGGAATCAAGATTGCCGGGAGAAATATCAATAACCTCAGATATGCAGATGACACCACCCTTATGGCAGAAAGTGAAGAACTAAAGAGCCTCTTGATGAAAGTGAAAGAGGAGAGTGAAAAAGTTGGCTTAAAGCTCAACGTTCAGAAAACTAAGATGATGGCATCTGGTCCCATCACTTCATGGCAAATAGATGGGGAACAGTGGAAACAGTGTCAGACTTTATTTTTTTGGGCTCCAAAATCACTGCTGATGGTAACTGCAGCCATGAAATTAAAAGACGCTTACTCCTTGGAAGGAAGATTATGGCCAACCTAGATAGCATATTGAAAAGCAGAGACATTACTTTGCCAACAAAAGTCCGTCTAGTCAAAGTTATGGTTTTTCCAGTGGTCATGTATGGATGTGAGAGTTGGACGGTGAAGAAAGCTGAGTGCTGCAGAATTGATGCTTTTGAACTGTGGTGTTGGAGAAGACTCTTGAGAGTCCCTTGGACTGCAAGGAGATCCAATCAATCCATCCTAAAAGAGATCAATCCTGGGTGTTCATTGGAAGGACGGATGTTGAAGCTGAAACTCCAATACTTTGGCCACCTCATGCGAAGAGTTGACTCATTGGAAAAGACCCCAATGCTGGGTAGGATTGGGGGCAGGAGGAGAAGGGGACGACAGAGGATGAGATGGTTGGATGGCATCACCGACTCGATGGACATGAGTTTGGGTAGACTCCAGGAGTTGGTGATGGACAGAGAGGCCTGGCGTGCTGCAATTCATGGGGTCGCAAAGAGTCAGACACGACTGAGCGACTTAACTGAACTGATGTGGCATGAGGAATATTATTTCCCCAACCAGGGCTCAAACCAATGCCCCTTGCATTGGGAGCATGAGTCTTAACCACTGAACCACCAGGGAAGTCCAAAATAGTTAATATTTGTACTTATATTGGGATAATGAAAATCTGGCAAGTGAGTTGGGTTTAAAGACTTTACCCCCACAATGATCTGACTGGTTAGGATAAATCTTTACATGACATTCTCTTTAAAAATATTGCCTGATTCAGATAAGCTAATTAACATTAAAACAAATAAAGCAAAACTAAAAGGCCACAACTTCTTAGATATAGATGCATCTTTATTCATACATAAAAAATAACACCTCAGAAATTCTTTTCTAAAAACAGTCTTTTAATCATAAAGTCAAAATGAAAAGATTGAAAGACAGTGTATATATAGCTTTTTAATTTTGTACACACTATAGTCACAGTAAATATTTAAGCTGCAAAAAAATATACCTCTTCAATAACAGGAAATGCATGACCTTCTGGAACTCAAACTAAACTTATATGATGGTTTCAAAAGTCAAACTAAAAAAAAAAAAAAAAAAATCAACATTCTCAAGTAAAAGACTTGGTATTGATGTTACATGGGTGACTCTCTAGCTACTTCTCCCATGTTGATTCTTCCTCATAGGTATACAACTCAACAGAAAATTTCTTTTCCCTAATAATACCTATCATTGCCATGGAAAACAAGGAAGAGAAATGATATGGGCTCCTGTAAATAGTCTAAAAACTATCTCCCATGATCATATGTTTCTAAGTAATAATGTTAACATTATCTACCCTATATAAGAGACAAAAAGTACCAAGTTGTTTCAGGATCAAATAATTTATATATAATGACTGATTATCTCTTCTGGAGCATGGAGCATGTAGGCCTCGGTACCATGTAAAGATCAACCTTACTTCTAAAAAATATCATTACTTCAAAGAACCATAAAACGTTCCAGCGACAAATGTCAAGAAGCTGCTACATCTGAGGAAGATAATAACTTCTTAGTAAAACTGTAGCTTTTCTTTTTCTTTGGGCATAGAGCTTAATTTATAATATTTTTCCCGATAGAAAAAAATGTTATCTGATGAGACAGCTTTATTATGGGTGTAGCTACCACCTCTCACCTTTTGTTACCTCTCCCAATTCCCCCACTTGCTAGAGCCACTGATTTACAGGTAATGTTGGTATTATTTGAAGCATCAAAATCTGAGATGACAATTCAAAGAGTGGAACAAAAATCGTACAATTTCAGGGACAATGAACTTAAAACATCACCTTCACCAAACGGTAAATAATGTTAAAAGTGTCCGCTTCACTCTTTGAACTTGAGTTGCTCTTTTTTCTGCTTCATTTTAGGTTTCAAAAGAGGTCACAGTTCTACGAAATTGGGCCAAGAAGTAAAGAAAATTAAAAAGTTCTTAGAAAATGTCAACATTTTCTGCCAATTTTCTGCCATATGGAGCACAGACTTGATTTTTCAGGCCTTGGGCAGCTTTGAAGAGGGGAGGAGATGAAATGAAGACCACTTTTCCATCCTGTGCAAACAGCTGTTTTGTTCTTTTATTGTCAGTGTTGTTATATTGGGTTTAGTGTCTCCACAAGGCAAAAATCCTCTGGTTTGGCCTCACATTTTTAAGACTGTCCTCAGGGTGGCATGAAAGAGCATTAGACCTGCGGTACCAGTGATGTGGTCAATCATGGAAAGTATCTGTATTTTCTCCCTGTTGGTGAGGTTACAGACATTCCAAGCATGATGGGAGAAACAGTAAATACATACTATAGGAATACCCCTCTCTATCTTACGGTGAGGAAAGCAAAGCAAAACTAAGTATTCAAAGACCACATTTTTATCTTAAAAATACCACACCTTCTCAAAAAATATGTTAGGAATTTACATGAGGATGAGGAACTAGAAAACACCAGAAGAAAAAAAATTATAACAAAATCAGTGAAAGTAATAGATATTCTACGAAGTTTTGTGTTCAGAAAATATCACCCACTAAAAATGACATCTTCGGTCAAATGGTAGCTCTGTCCACTTCTGCTTAGACTAGGAACCTTTTCAATTTGCTTAGGAGGAAAAAATTCATCTTCTAAACAGTAACACTCTTGAGTGGGTTACTCTTATGGAACATATCATTGTATTTCTATAGTCAGAAGAAGAAAAATCTGGCCCATAATCTGACTGAACAGTGTACTCAATTTTCATGAAGCCTAAATGAACTAGGACTCAGAATCTTTTCCCATTAAAACCATGTGATTCATCAAAACTAGAACACAGAACTAGCAGAACAATTGGGATTAATCTGTAAGAAAGTGTAACTTCCAGAATTTGAATTTAGGCTTTAACTGTTGAGAATTTTCTGTTTAACATCTTCAGAGGCAGTGCTTGATGCATCACAGACTTACCATCCTCCATCACGGTGGCTTTGATTAGTTTCCATTTTTATATATGGGGAATACGAGTTTGATTTTTTTAAAAAAAGTTATCACGGTTGATTGCAAAGATCTGTCCACAATGAGTTAGCTAAAACATGTTACATATAAATGAGCCAAGTCAGATTATCCCGAAGCAGTTTAAAGACGTACAAAGCTTTGGTGAAGAACACAGAGACCGGGTCTCAGACTTCACACCCCTAACAGTTAATGGTGTGACCTCTGAAGGCGTCCTCTAGGATTACTTACTAAAGTTGGAAAAATAAAAATGGTTTTTCCTTAGCACATGAAATAATGCACAGGTTCCTCTTTGTGACACCAACCAACCAACCAAAAAACCCAAACCACAAAGAAAAAGCTTTGATAGCCCAAACAAACTGCTAACAAAATAGAAAAAAACTTTCACACCCTCTGTTTTCAAGTAAATATTGTCTGTTCACTGACTGCAGTTTAGAGGGAAACCGAAACAGCTGCCAATTCATGGATTCACTGGGAGGATCCCACTCAGTCCCTCAGGGCAGGCTGGTGATATCTGACGGGGGGTTCAGGCTGTGGGAGAGACGCCCTGGATGGGCCTGCACAGACCTTATGGAGCACCTGTGAGGGTGAGGTGGGAGGGTCCTAAAAATGATTATTTGAAGAAAAGCCCACACGTCCTCAGAAGCCAAAGACACAAATAAAATTCTCCTCTAAAAAGTCACACTGATTTTATGTTTTCACGTGACTTTAAAAGGACACACAGAACAAGGTAAATCTTTTTGGTTTTTCAGACTAAAGTCATCCTCTAATCTTAAGAAACTCAAAAGAAAGGACTAAAGGTGGACAGACAGAAAAAAGAGTATTCTTCAACTTTTCTTCATTGCACAGGGACATCCCCCTGAAGTAAGAATAAGAAAATTCAGTAAGTTGGACAATTATTCTCATCTGAACAGTATTTTCCTTTAAAGCCACACTTTAATACTGATGTAGGCTTCATCTAATTAAAAATCACAAAGATTTTAAGAAGCAACCTTAGCTTTTATGCAATCACCATTATGAACCCTTGTCAGTTTGGGCTATGTATGAGTGATGTAATGGCTTTGAACCTTAACTTACACAGAACCTTTCAAAAGCAATGAACATCTTCTGTGATCTTATTTAATAACATAAGAAAATTGCTAAGAAACCTCATTCTTTAATAAAGCATGCATATTTACCCAAGCTTCAAATCACACTTTTCTTTGCCGTTTCTCAAAAATGAAAAGCTTTTTATTTCAGCATTCTGAATAGTAATGCCCTGTTAGGTTATTATCAGGACAAGTCTACTTTCCTGGGATAACATATTTTTTACTCCACAAGGCTGAATTTTCAAAATTCACACTTATTTAGAAAAAAAAATTGGCAGGTTTATAATCTACTTTATTATAAAAGGAAATCAATTTTTACAGTTATAGGTAATAGTATTTAGAAAAAAATTCAAAATTTATCAATATGAAAATATACCTTACTGATAGATACTTACTTATAAAAACATATTGCCTTTGCCATGTGAAAACCTGCTGTTTAGTTCTCTAGATTTCTTTATCAAGGCTTTTTTCTGAGCTTCATCAAACCGATGAACTTTGAGATCTGTATCACGGTCAAATGGTATTCTCTCTTGGGGCTTATTTTTATCTTCAGCAGCCTTATTCTTTAATTTTTTATGATGAATGTCCATAAGAGATTCTGACCTTTTTGATTCCTGGGGAGAGCAAGATGGCAGAAATAAAAATCTTAGTTTGGATAGGTCATTGGCAGAATATAATAATCATGAAAAAAAAGAATGAAGTAGTAATGGTGAACGTTAAGGAGGGCTATTTACAAACCCCAATTGTTTTTCTTCTTTTTTAAAAAAAAATTTATTATTTTTATCTATTTGGCTATGCTAAGTATTAGTTGCGGCATGTGAGATCTAGTTCCCTGATCAGGGATTGAAGCCAGGCCCTCTGCATTGGGAGCACAGAGTCTTTGCCCCGGGACCACCAGGGAAGTCCCCTTCTTTTTTTTTAATACTTAAAAAAAATTATTTATTTATTTTTGGCTGCGCTGGGTCTTCTTCGCTGCATGAGGACTCTATCTAGTTGCGGCAAGCAGGGGTTGCTCCCGACTTGAAGTGTGAGGGCTTCTCACTGAAGTGGCCTCTCCTGCTGCAGAGCACGGGCTCCAGGCACACGGGCCTCAGGAGCTGCAGCACGTGGGCTTTGGTGGTCGTGGCTCTCGGGCTCTGGAGCATGGGTTCAGTAGCTGTGGTGCACAGGCTTAGCTGCTCTGCGGCTCGTGGCATCTTCCTGGGCCAAGGATTGAACCCATGTCCCCTGCATTGGCAGGTAAATTCTTAACCCCTGGACCAGCAGGGAAGTCCCTCAATTGTTTTTCTAAATCCAAGACAGCATCTCTGAAGAAAATATGTATCAGAAGCAAATTCAATTCAACCAAAATAAAGCTATATATGAACTCATGCCACATGATCAAAAAAGAACAAGATGGACATGAAACTAATGTTTAAATAACCATCATGAAAAGCATCATATGATGAATCAGTGTTAATGGGCGAGAAAGCAGCAATTACTTTCTCTCTTGGGATTAAAGCTTCATGGATGTGCTGGTCCACGAAGCCTTTATAGGTGGAACGGAAAAGACAGGCACCACCAGGCTGCAGCGAAAGCATGCTCAAAGCAGAAAAACGGCAGCACAGAGATGACAAAATCCAAGGCTGGTGCAGGTAAAGCCTGCACGGTCCTGGCATACACTATGTGCCAAAAGAATTTCTGTCCCTTTCTGCTTTCCTTATCGCCCTTATCTTCTCTCTTTTCAGCTGGGGAAGGTGCTTACATTTTCTTTTTTAAAAAATCGAAGTATAGCTGATTTACAGTATGATATTAGCTTCACATTTTCAAATATATCTAGGAGGATGAGGTTTGAGCAGAGGCAACTGGTTTTATAAATTAGAGATTCATCACAGACCTTTCAGTATTAGTTAAAGGACAAGACAGAACAGCTCTGGATTGGAGGAGCAGGGCGTGAGATGCGGGAGTAGGTGCAGGCAGTACGGACCAGCAGCCATCCAACTGCAGCATGTGTGTGTGTGTGTGTCCCCGTGTGTGTGTGTGTGTGTGTGTCCCTGGGTGTGTGTGTGTCCCCCTGTGTGTGTGTGTGTGTGTGTCCCTGGGGGCCACAGAGAGTGGATTCCAAGGGGTATTGAAGGCACGGGGAATTTCAGCATTCTCTACCCATGATTCTCAGCTTCTTCACGTAGCCTCAAATGGACTCACCTGATAATGCATCTTGTGAGGACGTCTACCCTTTTATTACAGCTTTTTTCCATTTAATGAAGGAGAGGGCTTTCAGAATCTTATTAGAGAACACCGTCTTGGGGAGCAAGGCTCCAGAGCATCAAATAAAAAACCCGGCGATACTGGTATGAACGAAACTTCTAATCAAGGAACTGCAAACCCAGGAGGCTTTGTGCTCTTTTGTGTCTCAAACATAATTTCTCTTCAAGAGTGTAATATCCTTTTGGAATGGTTATTTCTGCTGTTGGAATGTTTCTGAATTCAGATACATTGCAGAATGGGACAAGGAAACACAGGGCAATTTTTGCTTAACAACCACATCTCTTCCAGACCCTGTCTCCTGTCAGAGAATATATTTGAGAGCAAAGACATAAAGAGAGCTCAGTGAAAGCAAAATAACTGGTAAGAAATGCTGAAGGTGGCAGCATCTTATTTCATCAGAAGACAAATTCATGGCACCTACCCACCTACAGTATAATTCAGAAGTGTCATAGAAATGATCATAATCATATTTATTTGAACAGAGAAATGAAGTCAGACTTTTTCAGTCTCACTTGTCTGATTTGACAATGAGATCTGACTTTGTCAACTAGGTTATGTGGTTGTTATTTCCTATAAATTGAGCTCTAGCTGGATGCTGTAATAGTATTTATTTAAATTAGCACTATTTCCAACTTCTCAATCCCTCTCATTTCATCAATTGGTCATTTCATACATCATTAGGAAACAAATTGATTTGCAAGTTAAGTGCTTTCTAAATCTTTTTTTAATGAAATTGGAGGTAAAAAGAATCATATACTACTAAGAAAAAACAATCTATCAATACACACAGCATGGAGAAGCAGTTAAGAACGTAAGCGCTGAATTTGGAAAAATCAGAGTAGCAATGATGGTACTGACATTTTCAACACTTGTTGATCACAGGCAAGTAATTTATGCCTAAGTTTCTCAGCTGTAAAATAAAAAATCCTAGTACTAATAACGTCCAAATATTTGGATGAGGTAGGAGTTAGGTCATCTAAAGAATATAAAGGATTTAGTATCATATCGGGGTACATAAGAATCAGTCAATAGGGCTTCCCTGGTGGTCTAGTGGTTAAGACTTGGCACTCCCAATGCGAGGGGCCTGGGTTTGATCCCTGGTCACGGAACCAGAGCCCGCATGCTACAACTAAGATCCAGTACAGCCAAAAAAAAAAAAAAAAAAAAAAAAAAATCAGTCAATAAATGTTAAGTATTCAATTTACTGAGCATTTACTACATTGTAATCTGGACAACATCTAAATTTATAATCAATATAAATTAAATGTTATTATTCCCATTATACGGATCTGGAAAGTGAGACTGAGAAATAAACCCTGTTCAGGGGGCTGGAGAGTCAGGGTACTAGTCCTTCCTTACCCTGTTCGCCCTGCCCTTCAGCATGCAGTAGGGTGGCAATGCTGCCAGCTTGTACCCTTTGGAAAAAGATGGAAACAGCCCTCAGCTGAGAAGTTACTAAATGTCAAGCCATTCTAATTGCAAAAAAAAAAGGGACTGATGTGAAAAAAAATCAAAGTTGAGACAGAGTAAAAGTTGGCAGATCATTAATAATAATTTTTTGTTAATAGATCATTCTGAGGTTTAAGTAAATAAATAGAAACTGTGTAAAGAACTGAATGACATCATGATAATGAACTGTGTTCCATTCTTACTCACTGCTTTATGTGAACATGGTTTCCTAACTCGTAACCATAAGACTCTTAACTATCAAAATGAACGAACAAAAGAACATATTGATGTTGAAATCTGTCTTATTCTAGCAGTAAGTAACATTCATCGAAAGACCAGAAAGTAACTGGAAAAAAGGTCTTTCATTAAGATATTAAGTTTACATTTTACTTTTGACACTTAATAATTATCAAAATCTGAGATATATTTATATTGTTTTGATCAACTGAATTTACAACTTAATCCAAAAGGAAAGAAATGTGTAAACATTTAAAGACTTTAGATACAGGAAATTAAAATCTTTTGGTTTAAATTTATGTGCATAGATTTGCTGAAGTGAAATATGACTTATCAAGTCTAATCATAAGACTTTTAAGCATAAAAGTGAATTCCATTAAGATAAAATTTGTGGCATAAGAGAAATGAAATTATGTATTCAAGGGGGAAAAAAGGATGACATAAAATTTCCAACTGTTAAGGAAGAGCTTGTTCATACATATTTTTAAAGGATAATAATAGATAATAAGTTGCTAAGGCATTTAGATTCCATTTGAAATACTGAAAAGAATAATAAAACAAGCTATAAATTGTATCTCTGCTAACTATCAAAACTTATAATGACATCCCAACTATTTTTGGATGTCCAAGAGAAGTTTTCTGAGGTGATAATACTCAGTAAATACGGAGTAAAAATACTTGAAAGACCATCTCTCTCCACCCTTGACTGGTTGAAAAGAAAAACAGATTCCTGAGCCCCATGACAGATCCAGTGAATCAAAACTGCCAACCATGGATCTCAGGAACCTGTGCTGTTAAAATCCCCCCAGGTTCTCACACAGGTGTCCCGTAAGACAGACGGTTCTGTCTGGTAGTTTGGTGTTAACAGAGGGGGAAAGAGAAAGGATAGCACAGGAGTAGGGTTAATCTGAGGATGGAGAACTATAATGGGGAATAATTATATGTATACATATAAATGTAAAACATTTATACTGTAAAATTTAATCTTTTACTGCAATTTCTCCACATTTTCCCTCCCTTCTTCCACTAATGAGATAATAATTCACTAATGAGACAATAAGGATGAAGGTAGACAGGCTACCAAGAGTTGGAAGGGAAGGGCTGAAGATTTAAGAAAGAGCTGGAGGAAACAGACAGCAGAGTTTGGAGAAACTGTGAGAAGCTGCAGAAGTCCTGCTTGTACTTCCTAGAGCTGATGCTGAGGAAAATGGTCTACACTGATGGGCGAAACTGCAGAAAGTAACAAAAAGTGAACACAAATGGAGAGGAAAAAATGGTCAGTTTCCACTGACTGATCCCCTAAAGTAGTAAACTGAACACCAAGAAAGACAGAGGAATACATTAAA
Organism: Okapia johnstoni; assembly: GCA_024291935.2. NCBI lineage: Eukaryota > Metazoa > Chordata > Mammalia > Artiodactyla > Giraffidae > Okapia > Okapia johnstoni. The sequence goes on along the minus strand of CM044321.1, from coordinate 54,415,075 downwards.
CCACTAGACTATTATAGTCAATTCACACAATTCAAGTGGACTGTTGTGATAAAAGAAATGAACTGTTATATCACTTTGTTTCAGGTGTGCTGTCTACCTGGTTTAGCACAATGTGCACACTGTGACTGACACAGAGGACCAAACTTATAAGTAAGTAATAAAAACATTTAGAAGCAGTCAGTTCACAGAAAATCACACCAAAAGCCAACTCATGTGAGATCAATTTGCTAAATGACCAGTTTGTTGATTTACCAAATTTAATAATTTAACAAAACATGTATGTTTTACACTACTTTGTAAAAAGCTAGGGCAATTAATTTTGAATGTGATAGTTTCTCAGAAGCTTTTGAAAATTCATGTTAAGATTCTAATTGGTTTCTCTTTTGCCTTTGTGTGCTTAGTCGCTCAGTCGTGTCCAACTCTTTTGCCTTCAAGGTCATATTTTATAAAGATTGTTCAATTTATCAATACTAGGAGGTGGTTCAGCCTGAAGATCATATTAATATTTTGAAAAGTAGATCTCATAAGTAACCAAAATTTCACCATAAGACTCAAACCCTAATTTTTTGGAAGCACTTTAAAGTAAACTGCAGATATCATTACATGTTCTATATTTGTTTACACTGTTTTCTTTTAAAGTAAATTTACATACAATGAAATGTGTGCAAATCTTAACCCTACACTCACTGAGCTTTACAATTCGAACTCCTAGCAATATGTGAAACATATTTCCATCACTTTAGGAAGCTCTGCATGTTCCTTTCTCGTCCATCTCCACATTCCCACTCCAACAACTACTATTCTGATTTTTTCCCACCACAGACTCATTTTGCTTATTGTGGAGCTTCATATAAACAGAATCATACAGTGGTACATGTGTATGAAGTCTTGGGTACCACTCCCTGCTCTCAGCATAATGACTTTAAGATTAATCCACAATGTTGCATTTATTTGTAATTTGTTCCTTTTTATTGCCAAGTAGTATTTCATTATATATACACTCCCCCTCGCCCCTCGCTTATTGATAGATACCTGGGCTTATCAAAGAAATTACCTGCTACGAATAACACTCCTATGAAGATCCCTACAGAAGTCCTTTTAACGCTATCGTGAGTGAAGCACTCTCAAGTCTGTGAAAACATGTTTTCGTCTGTCTTCAGTACACCCAGGGGTAGAGCTGCAGAGCCACACTGTATTCATTCAGTTTTATAAGAAACGCCGGTTTGGAAAAAGGCCTAGCCTGCTAACTGTCAGCTTTTCTTCTTTTCTAACATAACTTATCGTGGTTATAAATTTTATCTCTAAATACCACTTTATATTGCATCCCACACATTTCGACATGTGCTATTTTGGGATCATTCAGGTATTTTCTAACTTCCATTATCATGTCTTCTTTGATGCAAAGTTTAAATTTTGAATTTCCAGTTGTGTAGGGCTTTTCAGTTATTCTGAAATTTAACTTAAATTCTTTGTGGTCAGAGAATATAGTCTGCATGATAGTTATTGTTTCAATTTTGTTGAGACTTGACTCTGAGCTGGTCAGTTGTCACAGATGTTCCAGGTGGGTTGGAGTTCCGGTCAGTTTCCAAGAATGTTTCACGTGTGATTCGCTGTTTGTGGTACTGGTCCACACACGCCTAAGAAATCATGCTAACTATATATTATACACATGTATATATACTTTTTTTTTGCTAACTATATTTTTAATGCTTATAGAACTTTTCATAAACTAACACACTGGGAACAGAAGGTAATTTTCCTAAATACCTGAATACCTTTCAGGAGCTGAAGGGTTCAGTGGTTTATTTATTCTTTGAGTGAAATATCAGGGGGTTTTTTTGCTGTGTTTTTTTTTTTAAATGAGTAAGAGACAATTACAAAAATAATAATTTGCCCAATGAATTCTGTTTTCAAAATTTAAATTGAACCGTATTTTAAAGGTTCATACTTGTATTTAACTCTTTACATCAAATATTCCAAATTGGCTTATATTTAGAAATGTATGAACTGGGATCTCTAGGAGTTAACAGGGCTCTTACTTTCTGATCGTGTGCTACCCATCTCCAGGAATTGAATTTCTGATATATGATTCAAGTAAAAAATGAACTGAAAATACTAAGAGATGCATTAAAAAAGCCCAGAAAATGAGGACTATACATATATGTATATATATATGTACATACAAGAGTATTTTTCAGAACAGATGTATAGAAAAAGACTGAGATGAAAAGAAAAACATATAAAAGAAAGAGAAACAACAAAAAGAGAAAAAAATGAGAAGAGCATTAAAAGATGTAAAAAAAAAAAAAAAAAAAGAAAGAAAGGTTATACATTTTATTCTCTGACTTACATTGTATGAGGATACTTGCTCAGCCAATCTCTTATCCCTTCCTGACAATATATATTCTTCATCCTTCTTACTGAATGCCTTTCTTGCTTCTTGCACCTCCTGAGGAATGAACAGATAACACATTATGGAACCACATTATCAGGAAAAAATGAACAAGAAATACTAATATTTTAATTCAGATTGAGTAACAGGAGACTAGACAAAGCCAGGCCTGTTGATTCCCTTCCCACTAGAAATGTTAATATTCTTGGTAAGGGATCTGTTAGTCTCCTACTCTAACATTTTCCTGAAAACAAGAAAAAAGCCCACAAAACCTCTACCCAATCAACTAACTGGATTTTATCAAACTCAGAGATGAGTCTGACAAACGGTAATAAAACGCAGAAGAGAAAATAAGGCTTAAGAAGAAATCTTAATTACTGTTTTCAAAACCAGGAAAAACACTCTTGAGGGAAAAAAATATAGAGAAAGAAACAAAAGGGGTCTAGAAAAATAAAAATAAAACTATCTTTATTCACAGAAGACATATGAGTGTCAATGTAGAAAACTCCACAGAATCTATAAACAACTCTTAGCATTAATAAGCAAGTAGAGCAAAGCTGGGGCTTCGCAGGTGGCTCATTGGTAAAGAATCTGCCTGCTGATGCTGGAGACAGAGGAAATGTGGATTTGATCCCTGGGTCAGGATGATGCCCTGGAGAAGGAAAGGGCAACCCACTCTAGTATTCTTGCCTGGAAAATACCATGGACAGAGGAGCCCGATGGGCTACTGACCATGGGGTCACAGAGTTGGACATGACTGGGTACACACAGATGCACAGCAAAGCTGTAGGATACCAGGCCAACAAACAAAACATACCAGCAAGGAACAATTAGAATTTAAAAAGATATACCATTTACTATAGCACACACAGTGATGGAATACTTAGGTACACTTCCAATAAATGTTAGTTAGAAAAAAAAAACATTCTGGAGAATACAGCCCCAACCAGGAATGAATAAGGCTCAGACAAAAACAACTGAAAACTATTTTTCTCAAAGCATGTTTTTATACTGTTGCTATTTGCTTAAGAAAGTCAAAGAAGACCCCAATTTTTATCTAAATAATGGACTAAAACAACACAGTACTTAATAAAATATAGGAGTAGCTCATTTCTCATTTTTCCATAACAATTTTCCCAGCAACAGATTCTTTACTTGTAACATTAAGAGAAAAATGATGTTCTGATACGATGGAGGTGAAGACCTGACCATTTAAGAGGAAGTAAATCTAGTCAAGACTGGGCGGTGAGACCATAATAGATCTTATTCAATTAGTTTATGCACAGTACTTTCATTTCTTTCTAATCTTACTTCATTAGGCCATGTTGGCATTAGTGGTAGGGAGATGAATGCTGGGGAATCAAATATAAAAACTAAGATGATAAAATATATTAAAAAAAAAAGGGGGAAATGATGGAAAAAACATACAAAAAGGATATTTGGAGAGAGAGAAAAAGGAAACTTGACTAAGATCTGTTACAAAAATCAAAAATTAGTCATGACCTTTATAAAGGACAGCTCTGTGATACTTTATGTGATAAATTCTAACACAAATATAAGTCTGCGGTATTACATGCTGTGATATAGTACCACATAAGATTTAAGGGGTATTAATAATCCCTTTGCGAGTCTGTTGTAAATATACAACAAAACACTTTCAGCCGTAAAAAGAGTGACTAGATCTAAAGAACTCAGTCAAAGGACCTAAAATTGTTAAGTTCAAATTGTACTGGTTACTTTCTGTTTGTTCCATTTTTCTGTGTTATTTTTCTTTGAGGAAGACTTCTTGCATATCTAGCTGTAGGCTAGACATCTACTCACATACAATGAGGAACAGGAGGTCTGAAAAAAGCACAAATAAAAAGTCCACGTAAGGGATTTTCCTGGTGGTCAAGAATCCACCTTGCAATGCAGGGGACACAGGTTCGATCCCAGGTCGGGGAATTAAGATTCCACAGGCTACAGGGCAGATGAGCCTGTGCGCTACAACTGGAGAGTCTGTGTGCTGCAATCAAAGATTCCACATGCCACAATGGAAGATTCTCCATGCGGCAACTAAGACCTGAATAAGCCAAATAAATAAATATTTAAAAAATATTAAAAAAAAATTCCATGTAAGCAAGGGTATTAAGTTGTCTTTTTGGAGACAATCTTAAAGGCTAAATTATAAAAATGCCAGTAAGTTATTTTTATAAAAGACCAGTTAAGAAAGAGGAGACAGGAATTCCAACACTAGTCATTCACAGTGTGTGACTCACATTTTTAAATTTTTTAAATTTATTTATTAATTGGAGGATAGTTGCTTTACAATATTGTGTTGGCTTCTGTCATATATCAACATGAATCAACCATAGGTATATATATGTCCTCTCCCTCTTCCACCTCCCTCCCACCCCTCCAGGTTGTCACAGAGCCCCAGTTTGAGTTCCTTGAGTCATACAGCAAATTCCGACTGGCTCTCTATTTTACATGTGGTAATGTGTATGTTTCATGCTATGCTCTCCACCTGTCTCACCCTCCCCTTCTCCCACCGTGTCCACAAGTCTGTTCTCTCTGTCTGTGTCTCTGCTGCTGCCCTGTGAATAGGTTCATCAGTACCATCTTTCTAGATTCCGTATGTATGTGTTAATATATGATATTAATTTTCCTCTTTCTGACTTACTTCACTTTGTGTAACAGGCTCTAGGTTCATCCACTTCATTAGAACTGACTCAAATGCATTCTTTCTATGGCATTCCTTTTTATGTATATGTATTAATACCACAAATTCTTGATCCGTTCATCTGTCAATGGACCCCTAGGTCACTGCCATGTCCTGGCTACTGTAAACAGTGTTGCAGGGAACACCGATACCTTTTTCAGTTACGGTTTCCTCAGGGTATCTGCCCGTTAGTGGGACTGTGGGGTGGGGCTCACTTCATACCCCACCTTCTGTCGCCTCTTCTGCCCCCAAGCATGTTGCTTCACCTCACTCTTGGATTTCCTTGAATCTTCAGGGCAAAAGAGAACTTATGGTTTTGCCACATATTCTGCTAAAATGAGGCGATTTCCAGATATCATCCGCATTTTAAGAACAACACTATTTCACAACCAATTCTTCATGAAAATCAAAGTGTCTTAAGGAGCTTTTTCTGTCACCTGTGACCAAACATGATGCTTGCCAGAGGAGACATTCAATTTTTGGTTATAGAATGAAAACATAAATCTTCATAATTCTCGGCACTAATGAACAAGACAAACCGACTTAGGGGCATGAATTAAGTAAGGAACTGTTTAATTTAGAACTGATAAGTTATAATCATAAGGCACCAATTAGTCAAGCATTTAAGATAGCATTCACAACTCAAGGAAATTGGAATCTCTGATGAAGTGGATTTAAGGAGTTAGTACTGGTTGGATTCTTAACTTAACAATGGAATATTTCATAATAAGTGTAGAAATTCAAGAAAAGAAAATCTAATAATAATGATGTATTTTATGCATAGTTTTTTCTTTTTCTTTTTTTGGTAAATTATTCAATGTATTAAGGAAAGGGCTCTTTTTCCTATCTTGACAGTAACGTGAAGTTTAGTGCACTGTTATTTTCAGAGACAGTCACTATCTATCACTTAACTTGCTAGCTTAATCTGTGCCTTGGTTTTTTCCAAGATATTTTAAAAGAAACTTTCATGGAGACAGTATGACGTATAAAGGCTGGGGAATTTGGAATCAGAAAGGTCTAGAATGGAATTACTGTTCATCACTTACCAGCATTTAATTCCAGAAAAAAATGACCTCATAGGGGACAGTGTCTCCTTTCATAAAATGAGGTTAATAAACTTATGTCTCCAGGTTCTCTTGAGGTTTAATGAGACAATTTGTTGGGAAACAGTATCAGTATAAGTGAATCCACAGGAAGCAACTGGTGTTGCTTTCTTTTCTTGTAACTTTTCCTTCAGGGGAAATCTTTTCCCTTTGGAATCATAAGCTAAGAAATAGTACCCTGGAATAATTCTGTCTTCTATTTTTTTCAAAATAGAGCCAACACAGACATAAATACAGGAACGCACAAGCCCTCTCACCTTAGCTTTCCTTTCCCTGTCAGCTGGAGTGTCGGTCCAGACTGATCGGTCTCCAGATTTGCCATCAGCTCTTCTCTTGAAAGTTCTGGGCCCGAGACCAAAGTCTTTCATTTCTGGAGGAAGTTCAGTCATCCAAGACTCTCTCGTAATTGGTTTAGATGAATCCTTTAAGAGAAATAAAAAGTTAAACAAAAAAAAAGTAGCCTGCAAAGTGTGGACATGTGTGCATATGTGTAGAATACTGCCTAAGTGACTATGCTTCTCAACTGAGGCAGATGTTAACAGAAAGAGACATTAAGAGAAAGACACAGGCCTGTCTAGTCAAAGCTATGGTTTTTCCAGTGGTCATGTATGGATGTGAGAGTTGGACTGTGAAGAAAGCTGAGCGCTGAAGAATTGATGTTTTTGAACCGTGGTGCTGGAGAAGACTCTTGAGAGTCCCTTGGACTGCAAGGAGATCCAACCAGTCCATCCTAAAGGAGATCAGTCCTGGGTGTTCATTGGAAGGACTGATGCTGAAGCTGAAGCTCCAATACTATGGCCACCTGATGCAAAGAACTGACTCCTTGGAAAAGACTCTGATGCTAGGAAAGACTGAAGGCAGAAGCAGAAAGAGAAGGAGAAAAGGATGACAGAGGATGAGATGGTTGGATGGCATCACCGACTCGAAGGACATGAGTTTGAGCAAGCTCTGGGAGTTGGGGATGGACAGGGAAGCCTGGCGTGCTGCAGTCCATGGGGTCGCAAAGAGTCAGACACGACTGAGCAACTGAACTGAACTGAATTGAAGAGAAAAGGATTTAATAGATGGCTGATTTTTCTTGTCATGTATGTTATAAATACTTTCATCTAATCTATTGTTCTTTGGACTTAATGTCATCTTTTGCCATACTGTCATTTTTAATTGGGCAAATTTGTCAGTTTTCTCCTTTTATGGCTTCTGAGTTACCCTAGAGACCAGATTTTTATATACATACACATGCAGAAGGACATTTTTTAAACGTCTATTATCAAGATTGAGATTTTTGATCTATCTGGTCAATTTCTCAGAGTAAAGTGTACTGTGTATTTGAAACTTACATTGTCTCCTTTAGTCAGTTTTTCTTTCATTCTCTGGGCCCTCTTTTCAAAGTCAGCTGTTACACTGGAGTTAACTGGTCCTTTGGCAGGCATCGGCCCGACAATGTCTTCTTCCTCACTGCTATCCGTTTCCTTCTGAAACAAGACAGGACCTTTAAACCAAGAGTGGAGTGACACATTATAGAAAATGATCCTAAACTACTCAAAATTTAACTGAGACCGATAACCTAGAAACAGAACAAAAGAGCAAACACTGTGTTACTGGCTCATCGCCGAGCACCTTCCCTGTGCCTTCGTGAAGTGCAGCCGAGATCACAAATCCCGGGCGGGAGCTCTGTCCCCCCTCGGCCCCTGTGTCCACGGCAGGGCTCATCAACTCACTCAGCTCTGCTCCTGATGGACACAGATGTGGCCTCACAATTCCTCTATAATACTCCAGGAGAGCGGTCAGAGAAGACAGAGTCGAAACCATTCTCTTTCCTGGCACAGAAAGAGCTCTTTGGAAGAAGCAGCACGTGAATAAGACATTCCTGGAAGCTCTACTAGCCTTCATGGTTTAGTACAGTCCACGGAAACAGAAATGCTGTGCAACACCTTCCAAAGTGCTGGAGTCTGGGGCCCAAGCCACTCTAGAGATACAATATTATTGAAAGTGCTGGCCCAGATGAAGGAATCTGGGGCCCAAGCTACTCTAGAGATACAATATTACTGCAAACACTGAATCCAAACTCTTCTTGGTAAGTCACTGTAATAAAGGGTTTTCATGTAAGACTCTGTGTTGGATGCTACATACACTAGGGTTTAAAATAGCCCTTGACCCTGAGGAGGAGAGAGAATAAGATCAACAACAAGATGAATAACAATAAGATGTTTGTGCTCCAGCTGTGACAGGTAGTTGCTTCCTCTTATTTTTTCAAGTCCCAGGATCGGGCGAGTGAATTTGTGTTGCTGACACTCTCCCCGTTAACCACTCATCCCTAACTCTCCATGGTTTTTTCTCTGAGCCTTTATACCGATTGTTCTCGCACAAATAACTAGATAATTACACTTTGTCTGGTAGCTGATTCTAAGCCACGCGCGCTCTCTCTCTCTCAATAACTGGACTTTGTCTCATTTGAACCTCATAATGAAACCGGGAAATAGCATTATTATTCCTGTTTTCTTTTTGAGGAAACCTAGGTTTAGAGAAATACTTGGAAAGATCAAACAACTTGTCTGAGGTTATAAAACTTGTACCTAAGACTTAAATACTCTAGGATCAAAGCCAGTATTTTTTCTACTTATACTATAGCAGACTATTATTTCCTTTATTTCAACTGCTAATGATCCCAACTGACTGGCTTGAGCATAGGCATATGATTCAGCGTGGGCCACAGAAATTTGAGGAGAGGTCTATGGGAAACCTGGAGAGGTTTTCCTCCCCCTAAAAAGGGGATACAAGATAGGGTTCATTCCTCTGTGTCTGGACATTGCCACCTGCGTATGAATCTTAGGACTCTGGCAGGCTTCCTGGTATAATGAAGGGGTCGGCCTAAGAGGAATTAACATACTGCAAGGGACAGAGAAGACATACAAAACTGGGGTCCTGGGTGATCTCGTGAGGCCATTAAGTTAACCAACACTGGAATGACCCTATCTCTAGACCTCATCTTAGGTATGAAACACATTTTCCTTAATTTGGGAATACAGATTATAGATCATTCAGGAAGTTATACAAACAACCCATTTGGTAACTAGGAAGGTTGAGACTAAGCTTCATTGTGAGTTGGACTTTCTGTTATTAGCAGCTAAAAGTGCTCTAGCTGGTGGCAAGCCAGCCACATAAACATATGGGGGAGATGTGGACAGCAGGTATCAAGGCTCAGGGGTAGGAGCCTGCCTGGCATATTTAAGGAGCAAGAAGCCCAGTGTGGTCAGATCAAAGTAAGGGGAAACCAGGGAGTTAACGGAAGCCAGATTGTAAAGGGCCCTGTAAGGACTCTGGCTTTTATGCAGAGAGGGGAGCAGCAAATTAGTTTTGAGTGTGACTGACACGGTCTGACTTTACGTAGGCCACTCTAGCTGCGCTGTTGAGAACAGGCAGCGGAGCATCAAGGGCTGAGACATGAAGACCAACAATAACACAGTGAAATAGGATGCTGGCTTGGGTCAGGGTGGCAGCAGAAGTGGCTGGATTCTGGACGTTTTGGAAGGTGGGAACCGAATTTGTTGTCAGATTGATTTCTGTGACTAAGTGCCTGGCACACTTAGGTGTTCTATAATCAGTTGTAGGTATTCTATATCATTCGTTGAAAGAATGAGTAAATGCTGGAGTTCAGGAGCTTAACCACTGAATTATATTTCCTTCAGTAACAACCTCTGCGGAACTGATGAATTCTCAGTGGAGATGCACAGGAGTCTATGAATTCACATATAGGAAGGCACTGCAGAACAGCAGACTGAACAGTGATTTAAAGTCCTAAGAATTGGGTTCTGAGTTTTGGCTCTGCTAAGTAGAAACTGCTATTTGGAGTAAGTTACCCAATTTCTCTGGCTTTTAGCATCTCTAAGATACAGATCGTAATTATTTCATAAGGCTTTGGAGAAGCTGAAAATAGTATCCATATCTGGAGAAAATGCATTACAAATTATATTCTTCAAATCTCAGCTATTGTTAGGGACTAGCCCTCTAACAAGAAAATAGACTTCCTCCTTGATTCCAGAATCACCTGCTCTTTCTTTTCACAACATCATGTACCCATGAATGACCCTGTTAAATAATGGTACCAGAACTGGCTGGGACAAAGTTAATTTCAATATTTCATAATAATTATTCCACTATTTAAACATTTCTCAGCTTGCTCTCTTTTGCATCAAGTCATGATTCCTTAAACGGTTCACCGTATTCTACTTTCTAGGACTTAAAAGCTTCCCTTCGAGGATGAGAAGCGTGAATAGGTCACACCCTGTCAACACATAACTGCCTTGTTATTTTCCTAACAGAATCTCAGGTCTCTGACAGCTTTTGATTTCGTCTACCTATGCTACAATCCTAAACTAGTATGCCTATGACACATCTTACATTACACTTGAGTCAAATGATTATAGTTATTACTATGTAAAGTCTTGAGTTTCTTACATCTTGTTCTTTAATAGAAAAATCCCCAAACCTCAGAGTTGAAGTATGATGATACTTGTCCTGGATCACTTCTGCCTTTGTCACTTTTCTGTGTAGATTTAAGAAAACCAGGTGGTAGTGCAGGACCTATCATAGGCCTGAAAAATAAAACGTACCTTTAAAAAGTCAGCTTTCAGTTGACTTTTACTTTTCAGTAAAAGCTCACACAAATAATAAAAAGCCAGATAATAATAACAAATGCGGAAAATGAGAACCTTATTCAATGTATTATTTTTACTCTGTAACTTAGTATTCATGTATGCATGTGAGAGTTGAACCATAAAGAAGGCTGAGAGCTGACGAATTGATGTTTTCGAACTGTGGTGTTGGAGAAGACTCTTGAGAATCCCTTGGACTGCAAGGAGATCAAACCAGTCCATCCTAAAGGAAATCAACCCTGAATATTCATTGGAAGGACTGATGTTGAAGCTGAAGCTCCAATACTTTGGTCACCTGATGAGAAGAGCTGACTCACTGGAAAAGACCCTGATGCTGGGAAAGATAGAAGGCAGGAGGAGAAGAGAGAGACGGGGGACGAGAGGGTTGGATGGCATCACTGACTTGATGGACATGAGTTTGAGCAAGTTCCATGATTGGTGATGGACAGAGGAGCCTGGCATGCTGCAGTCCCTGGGGTCACAGAGTCAGACAGGACTGAGCCACTGAATAACAAACCTAGCATTTTTTTACTGAGTATCATAAAAAAATTTAATTTCTGCACTTTAATTTTCTATTTATTAGTTAATGATTAGATGCTAAACCAGTAATTTCAACCTTTGTTGTAGTGCTGTAAACCCACTTCCTAAAAGAACTACGGTAAATAAAAATAATGACAAAAAAAAGAATCCTTATTATGGACTAAAGCCAGTGAAGATCTTTTTATCTTGTGCCTTGGCTTTCAGTTTTGATATTCACTGTCCACTGAAAAATACCTTAGTGGCATTGTAATTACAGTCAGAACTACTTAAGTACAAATGGAGTCTTAAGGACATACGTAGCAAATGCGTACAACAGCTATTAGTAATTTCCTTATGGTTACACGTGTCAAGGCAGTATAAAAACCAATATTTCGTCCTCACTAACAACCCAATTATGATGCGGAAATGTGTAACAAAGAAAATAGTTCATCTGAGACCCAGAGAGAAAGGAAAAGGTACGGCCACTGGGCCAGGAGTCCCCAGAGCTGATGTCAGAGTTCATTTTCTTTCAAGTTGCCCTATTGCCACAGTCTAAGGCAACTACCATCTGTTCAAAAGAGAAAACTTGCTGAAATTCCAGGTCTTCGAAAGACAAAATGCTACTTTTTGTGTGGAAAAAACAAAAAGATGAATGATACTTTCTACTCTTTCATACTGTTAAGTTTCTCCATTCTATCTTTGCTCTTTTCCAGAGATGTCCGTGTGTTAGTGGAACCAACCAAGATGGCAGCCATGTCCTAAGCTGAATTTCCCACATGGCACTATGTTCAACCAGAGTCTTAGACACAGGTTTCCCAGCAGGGCAAAAACAGTACTAGTGTCACAAGGTCTGGGTTCTGATCCTGGACACTTAATTACCTCTTGTCTTGGTTCATAAAACTGCTAGGAACCGAAACAATTGTACATATGAAAAATGCAGAAGTGTGGTATTAAGAGAGATCAAATTAGCTGTCATTTATAAAGTATAAGGAAGTGCTGTAAGAGTTTCTTCTGAGTTTTTAGCAGATCTACAAATGCACGTACAGCTCAATTCTCTGGCCTCGGGGAATTTTGTGAGGATAAAATTACTAATACATACAATCTTAAAATATAGTAAAGGAACATAACCATGGCATGCTACAGGTTTATGGGAGGTTTTGCTTCCAATATATCCTACCACCTGTTTATTTCAAACATATATTTTATTATCGTCAAGACAGAATTCTCAAGAAACTGCTATGTCTCTAATAACTATTTTCTTGAAAGGAATGTTATATCCCAGCAGTCAGCAAATTTCCCATGAAAAGCCCGGCAGAAAATGTTAGGCTCTCAGGGCCACATTTGGTCTCTGCTGCATATTTGTCTTTGCACTTTAATGGCCCCCTAAGGATCATTCTTAGCTTGGGGGCAATATAAAAACAGCCATGGATTGCCCAGCCCTCTTATTTCCTTTTTTTTTTAAATAATAAGCACCGTTTTATTTGCAGACGCCATTACAAAAACTGTTTTATATTCACAATAAAAAGTGTTTTGAGTTTTACTCAGAGGCAGTTACTTCTAAAAAGTTATATGAAAATTAGAAGCTGACAATTGTGATTCAGTTCAGTTCAGTTCAGTCGCTCAGTCGTGTCCGACTCTTTGTGACCCCATGAATCGCAGCATGCCAGGCCTCCCTGTCCATCACCAACTCCCAGAGTTTACCCAAACTCATGTCCATCAAGTCGGTGATGCCATCCAGCCATCTCATCCTCTGTCATCCCCTTCTCCTCCTGCCCCCAATCGTTCCCAGCATCAGGGTCTTTTCAAATGAGTCAGTTCTTCGCATCAGGTGGCCAAAGTACTGGAGTTTCAGCTTCAACATCAGTCCTTCCAATGAACACCCAGGACTGATCTCCTTTAGGATGGACTGGTTGGATCTCCTTGCAGTCCAAGGGACTCTCAAGAGTCTTCTCCAACACCACAGTTCAAAAGCATCAATTCTTCGGGGCTCAGCTTTCTTCACAGTCCAACTCTCACATCCATACATGACTACTGGAAAAACCATAGCCTTGACTAGACAGACTTTCGTTGGCAAAGTAATGTCTCTGCTTTTTAATATGCTATCTAGGTTGGTCATAACTTTCCTTCCAAGGACTAAGCGTCTTTTAATTTCATGGCTGCAATCAACCATCTACAGTGATTTTGGAGCCCCAAAAAATAAAGTCTGACACTGTTTCCACTGTTTCCCCATCTATTTCCCATGAAGTGATGGGACCAGATGCCATGATCTTAGTTTTCTGAATGTTGAGCTTTAAGCCAACTTTTTCACTCTCCTCTCTCACTTTTATTAAGAGGCTTTTTAATTCCTCTTCACTTTCTGCCATGAGGGTGGTGTCATCTGCATATCTGAGGTTACTGATATTTCTCACAGCAATCTTGATTCCAGCTTGTGTTTCTTCCAGCCCAGCGTTTCTCATGATGTACTCTGCATATAAGTTAAATAAGCAGGGTGACAAAATACAGCCTTGATGTACTACTTTACCTACTTGGAACCAGTCTGTTGTTCCATGTCCAGTTCTAACTTGCTTCCTGACCTGCATACAGGTTTCTCAAGAGGCAGGTCAGGTGGTCTGGTATTCCCATCTCTTTCAGAATTTTCCACAGTTTATTGTGATCCACACAAAGGCTTTGGCATAGTCAATAAAGCAGAAATAGATGTTTTTCTGGAACTCGCTTGCTTTTTCGATGATCCAGCAGATGCTGGCAATTTGATCTCTGGTTCCTCTGCCTTTTCTAAAACCAGCTTGAACATCTGGAGTTTCATGGTTCACGTATTGCTGAAGCCTGGCTTGGAGAATTGTGATTATAACCTCTGAATATAAAATGTACAACAGTCTTTCCTACTTGTTCTTGCACATTGGGATATTGTGTTATGAATTATAAACAATTTGGTGTGCAATTTCATACTCAGCATTTAAAAATTTTGTCATTTCGAGAAGACAATATTTACTATATGTTCACGTTTATATATGTTTACAGATATGACATCTCAATCACCATGACAATTCTGTAAGGGGTATGTTGCTATCTTAATCCATGGATGACACATTTGAGGTTCAGTTAAGTTAACTGTGTAATTTGGTACATAGGGATTTGCCTGTTCTTTCAATAAATAATTAAGAAAATGTCTGAATTAGATCACTGGTTGGGGAACTAAGATCTCATGTCAAGTGGTGCAGCCAAAAAAGGAAAGAAAGAAAGAAAAAAAAAAGATAAAATACCAGGATTCTAGTCATTGGCTATATGTGAAACTTTGTTTAAAAAAAAAAAAGGGAAAAGGGTCATGTTTCACCCAGCCTATCACAGAACACTGTTGTGAGTATCAAATAAGAGATGTGAGTGTTTTTCATGAATTGTTAAGTGTCATAAACATGTAAATAATTATTTTTCTTATGTGTACTTAAAATTTTTTTTTCATTTCAAATTTATTTCAAATGTTATATAAATATGTAAGTTAAACAATTTCAGGGACTTCCCTGGTGGTCCAGTGGTTAAGACTCTGAGTTCACAATGCAGGTGGCCCAGGTTTGATCCTGTGTCAGGGAACCAGATCACACATGTCGCAACTAAGACCCAACGCAGCCAAAAAATAAAATTAAAAAACAAAACAAACAAAAAAACAATTTCAGACAACTTTATAATGAATTAATAGACATGAGAAAAGACTGGCCTGAAAGGGTACACATTCTTACCGTGGAGGAGAATCATCTTGCTTTTTAAACCCAGGAGGAAGAGCTGGTCCAAAAAACCCTTCATCATCATCATCATCGTCGTTGTCATCTTGATTTCTCCTTGGTTTTCTGAAAACATAGTAGTGTAATTTTATGCATGTATGTTAGAAGCTTTTTCATAGGGAAATTTTAATTTTTAAAGGCATATTAACTTCAACTAGTTGTATAAACTCTGAAACAACAAATTTATCTTGCCAAGTAAAAAAGAAAAGCTACCACAGATCTTATACTAATCTTTTCCAGGAATTCACTTGAGGTCTAAAATAGAGACTGGTTACTTCTTTATAGCAGTAATGTATCAATTTTCTGTGTTGATAAAGACTCTAATCAGTGAAGTTTCAAATATTCTACTTGCTAGATAATTTTAAGCAAAGTTTATGGCATTGGCTTTTAAATTCACTTTCGTAAGAGTTGCTATTTTTGTCCCTTAGTCATTAAAGTGCATTAAAAAAAAAAAAAAGCCTTGCTATCCAATAATAAAGATTTGATTTCTTATCTACATGGGTCTCTGGTGAGTAAGGCTAGGTCAGAGGGAATTCTCCATTTACTTAAACAAAAAGCACACACTGCACACATAATTTTTAAAAGAAGATGTATGGTTTATTCAGAATATGTAATCACTTCAATAATACCTGATGGAAAAATCCTTTATATAAGATGTTTATTGAAATTCTAGATATCTCTGGAGCTATATACTACTAAGATACATTTTTCTGTAAAAGGTATAGTTCATGAAGAGATGAAATATGAAGTGATCTCTTCTTACGCTGTATAAATGCAGGTTATGATAGCTCCTTGGGAAAGTAAAGGGGAAGTGTTAGTCGCTCAGTCGTGTCTTACTCTTGCAACCCCATGGACGGTAGCCCACCAGGCTTCTCCGTTCATGGGATTCTCCAGGCAAGAATATTGGAGTGGGCTGCCATTTCCTTCTCCAAGGTATGTTCCCAGCCCTGGGATGGAAGCCGGGTCTCCTGCACTGCAGGCAGATTCTTCACCATCGGAGGCCCCAGGGAAGCCTCTTCCCAGCTATCCACTCTCACCAACATGTACCGGATTGGAGCTTGGTTTACCATTTACCGTCATAACGGACTGACCGTGCCGGTGGGCCAGGGTCGTCATCTTCAGATTCTTGATTTCCTTCTTCGGACAAAGAACTGCTGTCCTCGTCGCTGTCTGATGACTCTGAACTACTGCTTTTATAATTAGGGGGCAGAGCCGGTCCTGCAACTGAAAAAGATGTCTTGTGTTTGTCATAAGTGGTCACAACTATTGCAGTGAATCTCTTAGCTCAGGGGTACTCAACCTTCAGGATCTAATGCCCGATGATCTGAGGTGGGCACATGTAATAATAATAAAGCACACAATAAATGCAATCTGCTTGAAATCACTCCAGAACCACCCCCTACCCCATCTGTGGAAAAACTGTCTTCCCCAAAACGGGTCCCTGGTGCCAAAAAGGCTGGGGACCACTGCCCGAGCTGACATTTCACACTTTATTTTCTGAAATTCACAGCACTGGCTGGCTATCATTTATTACTGACTTTAATCTCATTTGCTCTTGTTCTGCATACAGTGGTTTAGTCTTTCCAACTCTAGGCAGGCAGAGATCATGTCTTACACAGTGTTAACTATGAGATTCACAAAAACTTTAAAATCCAAACTTATAAATATAGCAACAGCACATAATTTCCCTGGTATCTTACAGTTTTTGCATTGGTTGTAATTTTGGTTGGTGCAACTGCCAAAATGGTTTCAGAATTTCTTTTTTGCTAACAGACAGCATATGGTAGATAATGCATCACAGAGCTAACCAAACAACAGATCTGCCATTTCATACTTTAATACATTAAAAATCAAAATGATCCATTCTGGTTTCTGACTAAGAATCACCACTTTTAAAAAATATCTTTACTAGCATTACCATACTTCTCAGTTAGTTTTCTGTTCAAGATGATTTCCAAGCAGAGACAAAAGCAGACGCACTCTAAATTCTGCTCCATGCTGACAGAGACTCAGAAAAGAGAATGAGGCTGCACTGGGGTGGGGATGCTGAGGGAGGGATAATGGTCTTCTGGGCCCACTAACAGAGCCAATCGCTCTTACTTTATGGCTCATTAAAAATTATTATTGCATGACGTTACACATATCAAATTGTCTATGCTGATTCTGAGCAGTGATGCTAAAACTCTACTGCTGTAGTTTTCAAGCCTGGATGTTTAATAAATTCACCAAAATATTTTTTTTTAAGAGATTCCTGGGCCCTTGCCCCAGAGATTTTGACTCAGTTGGCCTGGCGGAGGACCTGGAAATATGATTTTCCAAAGAGCTTTCCAGGTATGCCATTCACTCAATGTTAATAAGAACAAAAACTTGAGAGACTTCTGTGCATTTACCTATTTAATTCTGACAACAACCTTATTAGGACAGTAGTATGACTTCTATCTCGCAGACAAGGAAACTGAAGTAAAGAGATAGTATGTCGCCCAATTTTACACAACTAAACAAACGAGTTATGATATAAACCTCTTAACTACTACACCAAACAACATTCAACAAAGGGTCTGCTGCTGCTGCTAAGTCGCTTCAGTCGTGTCCGACTCTGTGCAACCCCATAGACGGCAGCCCCCCAGGTTCCCCCGTCCGTGGGACTCTCCAGGCGAGAACACTGGAGTGGGTTGCCATTTCCTTCTCCAGTGCATGAAAGTGAAAAGTGAAAGTGAAGTCACTCAGTCGTGCCCAACTCTTAGCAACCCACGGACTGAAGCCTGCCAGGCTTCTCCGTCCATGGGGTTTTCCAGGCAAAAGAGTACTGGAGTGGGGTGCCATTGCCTTTTCCGCAACAAAGGGTCAACATTCAACAAATATTTATTGAGGAAACACTTCTAGAGACATAACTTAGAAAATAAATAAAAAAGGTGACTGTGAACATGTGAGAGGGTAATTTTAAAGACAGAGGTCAGGGAAGGTGTCCCTGAGAAGACATTTGTACAGAGACTTAAATGATGACAGTGGCCATGGAACAATCTTGAGAGAAGAACATTCTAGATGGGGGAATCACTGCTACAAAGGTCCTATGGAGAGAACAAGCTTGAAGTGCTTGAGGGACAAAAAGGCCTGTGTAGCTAAAGCAAAGTAAGCAAAGTGACAAGACAAAACCGGATGGTATAAACGGGTTAGTTATGCTGTATGCTTTAGGGTCAGACTCTAGCCATGAATCCAAGCTCAGCTGCTTACTAGCTGTGTGATTTGAATGTTATTTAACCCTCCCGTGCCACACTCTTCCTTTTTCCTTTTAAATAAGACTGACCAACTGATTTTTGGCCATGCTGCACAGCATGTGAGACTTCAGTTCTCCCACCTGGGATGGAACCTGTGCCCCCAGCAGTGACAGTGTGGAGTCTTAACACTGGGCTGCCAGGGAAGTCCCTATCTTCACAAATTGGATGCATTTTCTTCTATATATCATTAAATAAAGGAAGGACTTTTAGAAAAAAAATGCTAAACCTGTAACACAGCATGCCTAGAAAAGAACAATCAAGCAGCAAAAGGCGGAAAACATTTAGAATTAAGGGACAGAAGTGTCTCCCACTGCTGTTTAAGATTGCAGAACAGTTAATGTCTTAGTATGTAAATGTTCCTCAACCATAAATGGAGATTACATATGACTTCTGATTGTGATGAATAATGCCTTTACTGATTTCTGGTTTCTCTCTGTATGTAGTACTAATCCCAGAGAAAGCACCTTTTAGAATATGGCAAGAAGGGGAGAACACCATCTTCCACAAATAACCCTTTCTTCAAAATTCTAGGGAGTCATAGTTTAACATGAAAGAGATTAAAGTTAAAAGTTAAAGTGAAGTCACTCAGTCGTGTCTGACTCTGTGCGACCCCACGGACTGTAGCCCACCAGGCTCCTCCGTCCATGGGATTTTCCAGGCAACAGTACTGGAGTGGGCTGCCATTTCCTTCTCAAGGGGGTCTTCCTGACCCAGGGATCGAACCCAGGTCCCCCACATTGCAGGCAGACGCTTTAACATCTGAGCCACCAGGGAATCCCATGAAAGAGATTAAGAGATTACATTTTATTCCCATGATTGGTTCTTTCCATCTTCTTGTTTCTAAATATTAAAGAGGGAAGTTTTTTTCTTTTTTCCTTTATTTTTTTTCTCTTTTGCTCCTTTTTTCCTTATGTATGGGTGTTATCAATGTAATTTGTCAATTTGACACTACTGGATAATTTTGGGGTTGGTTCCAATCAAGATGAGGTTTTAATACTCTTTTGTCAAGTTCAAATGATTAAAAGGTTAAATGGGTTAAACATGTGCTATATTATAACTAAGGGATAAATCTGCCTTGAATTTTTAAAGAAATACGTGGGATACATGTTTAAAGATGGGAATAAACAGATGAAGACAAAACTCCTCTGAAAAGAATATAAGCCCTTATTTTTTTAAAAAATGATCCCAGGAAAAATAATGTAGAAAAGTAACATTCAGAATACAGAATTATTTATTTTCCATTTGGGTCGTGTCAAAAGAAATAATTATTACACAACAAAATAATACTAAGAAATGGTAATATTTTAAAAAAAGAATATTGAAAACATAAGTTAGTACAATATAAGCCCCATTACAGACTTTCTAATAAAATTGAGGATATGCCTGGCTTCACTTTTTTATAGGTATCATTCTTCAGAACTATAGAAAATGTCTCAAAATATTGTTTTAGGTGCCTGTAATGAACAATTCCATCTCACCCCTAGAGCAGTGATGCGTGTTATTAAGGCAGCTCTCCCAATGCAGTGGTAATTTTACCAATAGATTACAACTTCCATAAGAATACAGGTTATGCCTTACATATTCCATTATGTTCCCCTTGTAATATCTATCAGACAGAATTATGCAGACACAAAAAGAAGTACTCAGTATATAGCACATCAAACCTCTTTACAGATCAGCAATTGATTATAACAGGAAACACTGATTCTGAACCCCAATTAAGCAAAATGTTATTCCCTCTAAAGCAATTCCATTGTTCTCACTAGTAAGTTTATACTACAAAAGAATTATACTCATATTACGTTTTCAATTTCAACAATAAAAATTTGGGGACTTGCCTAATGGTCCCAAGGTTAAGATTTCACCTTCGAATGAAGGGGGTGCTCATTCGATCCCTGGTCAGGGAGTGAAGATCCCACGTGCCTCTCAGCCAAAAAACCAAAACATAAAACAGAAGCTATATTGTAATAAATTCAATGAAGTTAAAAAAATTTGTGGAAATTTGTTTTCTCTTTTGTTTCATACAGACTTTCACAATAATCTTGATTTTGCCTGTTGACAGGCCAAGTCTAAAATATTTACTGTCTGGTCCAGGAAAAGCTTGCTGATCCTGTGACAGGCTTAAGTTGCAGAAACATCAATAAGGAGCATCCAAGTGTCTTTTGATGGGAGTAGGTAGTGACATCAGAGAAAGCTGCCTAGAAAGAGCGATAGGTGGGCTG
This sequence comes from Okapia johnstoni, assembly GCA_024291935.2. NCBI lineage: Eukaryota > Metazoa > Chordata > Mammalia > Artiodactyla > Giraffidae > Okapia > Okapia johnstoni. Next base: position 54,394,438 of record CM044321.1, on the reverse strand, counting down.
AGGCCCAAAGACAAGACTGAGTTAGCTGGGCAAAGGGAGTGTGGGTTGGGGCAAACGTGGTCCATGCAGGGGGAAAAGCAACCGCAATGAACCACAAGTCTAAGGGTGTGACGTATCTAGACATGTGCTCAGAGTGGCTGGAGCCGAGAGAGGAGACAAGGAGGGATCAAGGGAGTGGGGGTGGGGTGGGGATGCTGCTGTGAAGTCAAGCAAGGTCAGGACTGAAGAGAGTGCCTTGAATTTAGCAACAAGTTGCTGAGAGGGACTTCCTTAGCGGTTCACTGGTTAAGAACCTGCCTGCCAATGCAGGGGACCTGGGTTCGATCTCTGGTCTGGGAAGATCCCACGTGCCACCGAGTAACTAGCCTGTGCACCAGAACTACTGAGCCTGTACTCTAGAGGCCATGAACCACAGTGACTGAGTCCATGTGCAGCAACTACTGAAGTCATGTGCCCCAGAGTTGGTGCTCCACAACGAGAGAAGCCACTGCAGCGAGAAGCCCATGCAGTGCAGCTAGAGTAGGCCTGGCTTGTCACAACTAGAGAAAGCCTGCAAGCCGCAATGAAGACCCAGTGCCCCCAAAAATAAATAAATAGAAAAAACTATTTAAAAAAAAAAAGGTGCTGAGAGACAACTGGTGGGTTCTTTATTTTCACAGTGAAATTGGTGAGAGCGGTCCCAGTGGACTGGGAAGAACAGAAGCCAGGATGCAGTGGGTTAAGAAGAAAACGGTGAAGATCCAGAGTTGGTCAGAGAGAGCAGCGGCTACAGGGGGAGCAGTCTTCGTGAAGATGGGAACAATCTGAATGTTCCAGTTAAATGTCAAGGGCAAAGAACCCCCAGAAGTGAGGGGAGGGGTTTCAAGTAAAAATGGAATGATTAGCCTTAGGAGGAGGTAGTTGCCCTCTTCCGCTACAATCAAAGGGAAGCTGAAAGAGCCGGGCAGAGATTCAGGAGAGTTTTTAGGCAAAGTACCAGAAAAGTAAGGTTTTTTAAGATGGCATCTACTTTTTCTGTGATGGAGAGAGAGGCTAAAGAAGAAAGAGGAGGCTTTAAAAAGTCAAAGTTGATCACTGGGGTGGAAAGCTGTGTGGGAAAACATCACAGGATGGCAGGGCAGAGCTGAGAACCCAGCCAGTGAGGAGATTATGGTTTGTAGCAGCATTAGCCTGTGGAGGGGTGAGGTTTCACCTAGGAGCATGTGGAAGCCTGGGTGTGGGTTCACTAGGGGTGAATGTCTGGACTGATCCAGGGCAGAGTTTTTGTCAGATGGATTTATAGAATTACCAGATGGGAAAAGGCAGTGGAAGACACTGACAAGAGAAGGGACGAATGGATGGACCACAGAGGCTAAGTTGAGCAGGGACAGAAACAATAAAAGGAAGGAGGCCCATTAGGACTGAGGCAGAGATGCTCAATGAAACTAAAACCAAAAATAAAAAAAGTGTAATGAGAGTAACCAACATATAAAAAGCAGAGACATCACTTTGCTGACAAAGGTCTGTACAGTCAAAGCTATGGTTCTTCCAGTAGTCATGTGCGGATGTGAGAGTTGGACCATAAAGAAGGCTGAGCGCTGAAAAACTGATGCTTTCGAACCGTAGCGCTGGAGAAGACTCTTCAGAGTCCCTTGGACAGCAAGGAGATTAAACTAGTCAATCCTAAACGAAATCAACCCTGAATATTCACTGGAAGGATTGATGCTGAAGCTGAAGCCCCAATACTTTGGCCACCTGATGCAAAGAGCCGACTCACTGGAAAAGACCCTGAAGCTGGGAAAGATTGAAGGCAAAAGAAAAGGGTGGCGGAGGATGAGATGGATAGATAGAATCCCTGACTCAACGGACATGCATTTGAGCAAACTCTGGGAGACAGTGGAGGATAGGGAAGCCAGGCATGCTGCAGTCCATGGGGTCACAAAGAGTCAGACACAACTTAGCGACTGAAAAACAACAAAAGTAACCAAGGAAGAATGATGTATGAATGAGGGATTCTGGCTGAGAATGAGATCCGAATTTAAGTTTTCAGAGATGTGAAACTCCCTGGCGGCCCAGTGGTTAGGACTCCGAATCTGTGGTCTCACTGTGGAGGGTCTGGCTTCAATTCCTGGTCGTGGAAATAAGATCCCACAAGCTATGAGGTGCCTCCATCCCTCCCCCCAGAAGTTTTCAGACATGGAATAGGGCCTGGTGTGTGACTGCAAATGTAGCTGAGATGAGTGGTATGAAGGTCACTGCAGATGAAGAGAATAAAGTCAAAGTAAGCAAGGTCCAGGATCCACTCAGCTTCCACAAAGCAGAGTCTGGATGTTGGGACTTGTCTTGAGAAAACATCTGCACCCCAGTTTTTAAACATGATCTCAGGGGACATTTCCCAACATTCAATTTTCCAGAGCATTCAAATAAAATTAATTTGGTCCATCTCAGACTTGTGTGCTAAATAAAAAACTGGGTTAACCCCACTTTTCTTCAACCATTGTTGAAGGGAACTTTCCTTGCTAAAACAAACACCTAATTTTATAAAAACCAGAGCAGAAACAAGATCTGGAAAGAAACCTCTAGGTGGAAACATGGCCTCTGGGTAGTTAAGAGTGCAAATTAGATTCAGAAATGGGAGGGTCATTCTATCAGCTTTACTGTTTTCTAACTTCAGTCAGCCCCAGGCTACACATTAGAACATGAAAGGAGATGGATGCTCAGGGAGGGGTCTGAGAATCTTTTTTTTTTTTTTTTTTTTGGCAAATACGAGGTACCAGCTATTTGTTAAGACTAGAAGACTACCGAGCAATGGGTGGAGACAGCTACATCACCACGTTATTTTAAAAGTGTATTAAATACCTGTTGTATTTAGGTAGGGAAAAAAAAAAAAAAAACCCGTGGGTAGAGAGGAGGGCATGACAGTTTGGAAAGCTTCACTGAGCTGACATTGAAGTTAGGGCTCAAAGGATGAGGTAGGAGTCTGTCAGGCATGTCAAAAAGGGTAGGGCAAAGGCCGAAGGAGCCTAGGGAACTGAAGAACTGCGCAGACACTCGGACGGGTTTGAGCACTTAACTGTGTGTCAGATGAAATGACAGGATGAAAGGGTAGGAAGGCAGGCCGGGGTTTGAGGGCAAAGATTCTGCAAGATTCGAGGGCATTCATTGTACGTCAGAAGGCAAGACGGCACAGAGGTTCGGAGCACGGGCTCCGCTCTAAACCGGGCTCTGCCACTTAACGAGCGATGCGGCATGGGCAACAGCCCGCGTCTCAGTGTCCCCATCCGTATCACCGAAGAATAGTTACCTTACGCAGTGGCCAGGAGGGTTTAAGGACTGAATGCGTACCGACGGTTTTAGCTCAGGGTGCAGTCCATTAAGCGCTAAGTGCGCATACTTCATCGTGATAATGGTCACAGGCGAAAGCTAGTTTCTGCAGCCCCCACGACTCCGCTGGGAAGGAGAATTAGCTCGGACCCGGCCGCGCCCACTCGCCAGGCGTCCGCCCTCCCAGGCGTCGGGACCAGGGCCAGGCCAGAGACTGGGCGGGAGGGCCTGGCGGGCGGGTAACTCGCCGCCGCTTACCGGGGCTGGAGTCCCGCTCCTCGTCCTCCGCCGACCCGCCGGCCTTGAAGCCTGGCGGCAGGGCCGGCCCAATCAGGTCCCTCGCCATCCGCGGGGTCAGACACTGCAGACACACACAAGTAGCTTCAGGCCGTGTCAGAACTCCACGACGGGCAGCCCGAGAGCCGCCGAACGCGAGATACGCTCTTCCGGCGCCGGCCGATGACATAGCAGCTTGTGATTGGCTGATCCTTGCTATTGGCGATAACGGAAGTGACGCCTAAGGCTTGCTACGCACTCGCACGCCGGATTGACTACCAGGCGGGTGGCGATGGACGAGCCGGCTGGTGGTGCGGTTCCTCCCGCCGGGTGGTTCCCAGCCCCCGAGCTGACCCCCACGCTGGGGCCTCTACGCGACCGAGCCTCGCTGCCGGACAACTGGATGATGTGGGCGATGCCGCCGCCGCCGCCGCCGCCTTCGTCTCTTCCCGCAGCAGGGTCCGAGCCTGCCTTAGAGGGACAGCCCCGCGCGGAAGCCCGCATTTTCCCCGGGGCACCTCCCCCCTTCGACGCCCACATTCTTCCCGGGGCGCAGCCCCCCTTTGACGCCCAGTCCCCCCTCGATTCTCAGCCTCAACTCAATGGCCAGCCTTCCTGGAATTTCCAGCCTTCAGCGTCACGGTACTGGACGCAGTCTCCTGGTGGTTTTCCTTGGCATCAGCAGCCCCACAGCACTCCAGGTAGGTTGTTAACGTCTCTCCGTACCACCCCTTATCTTTCTTTTCCATCCCTACTTCCTCCTCCTCTTCCACCCTTGTTCCCCTCTCCTCCTCTGATACTGCCTTGCACTCGTGGAGTCCAGTCATTAATGTCTCACGGTCTGTTCCACAGTTACGTTTTCCCGACTTGTTCATTTAGTTCAGCAATTATTTGGTTAATTCCAACTATGAACCAGGACGTGAGGGTACAGCAGTGAGCAAAACATTCAGAAATCCTTATTTTAGGCCTTGACATCTCCTGGTGTAAGATGACAGAGACAATAAACAAAATAAAGCAGTGCCTATTAGAAGGCAGTGAGTGCTGTGGGGAGAGAAAGCAGAGTCACAGGCAGTGCAGTTTTAAATGTCAGTGTCAGTCATGAGTAAGGTGACATTGGAGCAGAGACTTAAGGGAGGTGAGGGATCAGTTGTTGTTTAGTAGCTAAGTCATGTCTGACTCTTTGTGGCGCCATGGACTGTAGCCCACCAGGCTCATCTGTCCCTGAGATTTCCCAGGCATGAATACTGGACTGGGTTGCCATTTCCTTCTCCAGGGGATCTTCCTGACGCAGGGATGGAACCCGAGTCTTTTGCAGTGCATATGTTTGGGGGTTAGCCAGGCAGGCAGAGGAACTTGTAAGTGCAGAGGCCTTGAGGCAGGAACTGTGTGTGAGCAACTATTCTTCCTAGAAAGGATGAAAGTGGAAGTTGCTTAGTCGTGTAGGACTCTTTTTGACCCCATGGATTGTAGCCCGACAGGGTCTTCTGTCCCTGGAATTCTCCAGGCAAGAATTCTGGAGTGGGTTGCCATTCCCTTCTCCAAGGGATCTTCCTGACCCAGGGATCGAACCTGGGTCTCCTGCATTGCAGGAGGATTCTAGAAACGGTGGACTGCCACTATTTTAACTCAAGTATTTATGACGTGCTTTAGCAAAATATTAAATAATCGTGTAGTTTTTAACATTTGTGAATCTCTTTTTGTTTTCCAGTTAAACATACTTATTTTCCACGAAAGCATGATGCGAGTGTCAATGACTTCAGCGTCTCTCCCAGAAGAAAACAGAAAAAAAAGGTATTTGTAAAGATGTTCTTAAATGTGACACTTTGGTCCCTATGTCACTGCTTCATATCTCATGTGTCATAACTGTCTCAGTGTTTTGCATTCATCATTGACACACCATAGCTTTGCTATAAAAGGAACTTTAAGGATCTTGGCTGTAAGTAAAAACTTCAAGGAAAATCTTCTTGTGAAAAAGTGGAGAAATTGTAGAAAAAGAAAACAGTCAATCCATTTACATATAGTATCAGGAGTAAATATGGGGAATTATGATTACAGATAAATGTAAATATTATTGAACTTCAGTGAAGTAAAAAGTATATAATTATACATAATATATATATTTATCTTAGTAGCAGATTGGGAGGGGAAGGATGAAATGAAAAGTTTTTGTATTTTTTCAATCCTTGATTATGTTCAGAAACTGAGCCTTAAAATAGACTTCCTTTATTCTGATGTAGCTTAACAATCTGGTCTTTCGACTTTTAAGATGTATAAATAATGTCATTAGAATAAATTGAATAAGATCTACATCATGAAATTACTACCCTTCATTTTCGTATCAAAACTGTGTCGCTGATGTTTACAAAATACTGTGAATGTGTAATATATTTAATAACATAATCTCAACATTGAACAATTGGAGTCTATTTCCTATATAGTCTTATCATTGTAATAATCTTTTTTGTTTTATGTTTAAACATAAAAATAGTAAATTGGGAATAAGAAAGTAACTAATATTTACCTAGTTATTTTTTCTCATTTAGTAGTTTTATACACACACACACATACGGACTCTCTTATTTATCCTAAAGGAAGAAATGCTGTTTTTACCGTAAATATTTATTTTTAGGTTATTTTGACATATGCTCTACTGCGTTTTAATTAGATTACCAATTTGAAATCTATTCACGGTTTATATTAACTCTATTCGGATTTAATTTTTTTTTTTGGCCATGCCTTGTGGCATGTGGGATCTTAGTTCCCTGCGTGCCTGCTCAGTCACTCAGTCATGTCTGACTCTTTGTGACCCCATGGACTGTAGCCCACCAGGCACCTCTGTCCATGGGATTTCGTAGGCAAGAAACAAGGAGTGGGTTGCCATTTCCTCCTCCTGTGGATCTTCCTGACTCAGGGATCAAACCTTCACCTCTTGCGTCTCCTGTATTGTCAGGCAGATTCTCTACCCCAAAGCTGCCTGGGTAGCCCTAAACAGGCATCAAACCTTGCCCACTGCATTGGAAGCACAGAATCTTAACTGCTGGACCACCAGGGAAGTCTTCAAATTTTTTTTTAACAAACCTGGCTTTTCCTAATGTATGTGTTAAAGAAACAGAATCACCCCTTCATTAGACATATATTCAGAAGTTTCTCTCACATGTAAGAGTATGTGAAAAATCAAAACCTGTATATTTTTACTCCTGATTGAGTTCTCACCCAAAGCCTAATGCTTCTTCATTTTTATTTGCAGAAAAGAAAGGAACCTGTTTTTCATTATTTTTGTGATACCTGTGATCGTGGTTTTAAAAATCAAGAAAAGTATGATAAACACATGTCCGAACATACAAAAGTAGGTTTCTTGGTTATCCTGATTTTATTTAGCAAAATGGGTGTATTTGGTAGAAATTCTGAGCTTTCTTCCTGTAAAAGTTTACAGTTTTCATAGAAATGTTGTTTGAAGACAAGCTGAGACAGTAACCCTGGGATTTGCAGTTTGAGGGTGGGAAGTTGGTGAGATGGCAGCAGAGGGAGGTCTGGCAGCTGTTGAGAAGTAACAAAGTTAGGAAGTTCTTAGTTGGGTAAGTGCTCTTCAGTTTGTAGGAGTCACGCTCGACTTTAGGAAATAAGAACATGTTACAACATTGCTGATGTCCTGCGTTCACTCAGATGGAGAAGTGAATGCCGTGTGTTACTGTCCTATACACTTCCAGAGCGCAGCTTGGTCTTGGAGTGAGTCTTGTCTTGCTATTGTTGTAAGCATTCACGGATAACACCACATAGACAGGATACTAGGTAATAATGCCAGAGTATGTCTGTATGTGTAGTAGAAGGGTACATTTTTTCTGGGAAATGTTGAATTGAATCTTTTTTGTATTTTTTTTAAAAAACCTCCTTACAGTGCCCTGAGGTAGATTGCTCTTTTAGTGCACATGAGAAGATTGTCCAGTTCCACTGGAGGAGTGTAAGTTGTTGTTTTTGTTACATGCTCTTTTTATTTCATTGATCTGTTATCTTCATAGCACTTTATCTACATAGCCTAATAATAAGCAACATTCATGAGCCTTTGTACTTGGTAAGGCATTTGTATAATCCATTATTCAATTTCATCCTCATCATCCACTGTGGACTAGATAAATCTTGGCCCTGTTTAACAGATTTATAAAATGATTTGCCCAGGACCTCAGGACTGATTCTTGCACTTGGGTTTCTTAGCTGCAAATTCTGTGCTTGTTTTACGAAACTGTGCTGTTTCAGACTGTTTTGTGCATTCATCATTTCTCTAGCTAACTCCCTCAACTATACTTGGTCGGTCAGTCATATGAATATCTAATAATTTTACTAAAGAAATTGATGACATTTGCTTTATAACCAAGGTTATATCATGGCTGGCTTTTCTTTTTAATTAATAGCACTAAAGACATGAAAAAAAAATTACTCTTTTTCCTTTAAAGGAAAAGTCATAATAAGGATAGATAAAACCTGCTTGCTTAGTTTTAAAATTGTCTCTGCTGGTAAATGTACTGCTGGGTACAGCATCTTCATTATTCCCTATAATTCTTGAGATTTAGTCAAAAGCATACAGTACACTTCCTGATATTCAGCAGGTCTTTTCCCCTTAGATGCATGCTCCTGGTATGAAGAAAATCAAGTTAGACACTCCAGAGGAGATTGCAAGATGGAGGGAAGAAAGAAGAAAGTGAGTAAAGAGTTCAGAACTTGTGCAGCAACTTTCTTTTACCCTGGCAGGGCTGAGTACTTCAAAATAAAGACCATCTGGCCCTAAGGAACGATTTGAAAAAGGAAATTTGGTCTTTTATAACATTGCAGATGTTCAGCTCAAAATGTCCAGTCCTAACTTTTGTTGTTGTTGTTCAGAATTGGTTTACAGTGACTTTGAGAATATTGTTACTTGATGTGTGATAATCACACAATTTTTATTATTGTAGTTTTGATTCATTGCATTCCCTTATAATCTTGCTGCTAGGAAATGGGACTGTCAACTGTATTATATGAGGCTATTTTGAAATGTAGTTTTTGGTAGAGCTAATAGGAACTCTTGATAAATAACTGATGTCATAATGGGACTTTGCTCTTTGAGGGGAGCCACTATATGCCCCCTCAGTTTGATGTTCAATACAAGGCAGTGATGGGTGGTGCTATGTTTAAAAAAAAAAGCATAATACTTTGCTATGTTCATTGTTTTGATTATTTTTTAAAAAGTTGTTGAATGCTTGCAGTATGCTAGGCAGAGGGAGTACAGTGACAGGATAATACAAGTGCCTGTCCTTATCTGTAAAAAGACAGGGGACTTCCCTGGCAGTCCAGTAGTTAAGACTCCACGATCCCAATGTAGGCAGCATGGGTTCGATCCCTGGTTGGGGAACTAAGATCCAGCATGCCACATGGCATGGCCTAAAAAAGAAAACAAAGACAAGAAATGTTTTCATGTAATTAAAGTCTAATAAATTTGAGCCTTACCATGACGACCTGTAGTTTTATAGTTACCGGGGAGGAAAGCTTAGTAGGTATGTAATCAGAAATGAAAACCCACTCCAGTATTCTTGTCTGGAGAATCCCATGGACAGAGGAGACTGGTGGGCTACAGTCCATGGGGTTGCAAAGGGCCAGACACGACTGAAGTGACTTCACCACCACCACCAACCAGAATCTACCAGTGAAAAATCCCACGAGGACGCTATTATATTGTCTTTGCAGGAAGGACCAGGATACCTCATTTTAAAGCACAAGACCAAATCAGAACTATTAGGATGGTCAGCTGCACTTTTTTTTTTTTATTTAGAGAATACTTTATTAGTTTCTGTAATCAAACCCATGTAGATAAGACCTTACATATTTAATACAGTGCGTTACCCTTGTACAAATGGAAAAAATTATGTTTAACGTTTCTAGACCAATATGGCTGTTAATTTCTGTACAATGCCAACCCAACACGGTACAACTGGGATACTTTTTCCAAAGTTGACAGCACAGCTAAAGTTTCCAAAAATTCAAATTTTGTGTGTGTGTGTGTGTGTGTATATATATTTATTTATTTATTTATATAAAAAGACCAATAGCAGTATGTTATGCATCAATAGCAGCAACAGCTTTTCCAAGTTCTGCAGTCATCTGAACAAAATTATAGAGACATCCAGCACACTCCATTAAAAAAAAAAAAAGGTAAAAAAACCTCAGAAAACAGCAAAGTTCTGTTACTGTTGTGGTACCTGGCACCATCTTTTTTAATTACGTTTCTCAATCATCATCTGGAAAGAAAACATTCTAGAATAACGTCATTAAAAACAGATCTAATAAAGCATGGTCACTACTACATATCATAAAGCAGGTACAAGATATTTTACATTCACAGAGGTATGATACAGTGCTGTCCTACATCTATAATACTAGAGGATATAATTAAAAAGGCATTATTGGAGACTTGATTCAGCTGCACTTTTAAGTCAATAGCTGTTTTTCTGGAATTACAAAATGAGAGCTTGAGATAGGAAGTTGTTGTTTCCTGCTGTTGTTTAGTCACTGAGTTTTGTCCAACTCTTTTGTGACTCCATGGACTGTAGCCCGCCAGGCTCTTCTGTCCATGGGATCCTCCAAGCAAGGATACTAGAGTGGGTTGCCGTTGCCTTCTCCAGGGGATCTTCCCGACCCAGGGATCAAACCTGCGTCTCCTGCATCCCCTGCGTTGGCAGGCAAATTCTTGACCACTGAGCCACAGGAAAGCCCTAGGTAGGAAGAGTTATCCTCAAAGGTCAAGAAAGATACTTAAAAACTTTTGACAGCTGATTAAGCTTGTACTTGGTTCAGCTTGAAGTTTTCAACTTAAATCCACTGTATGTATGCATAAGTAGTACTGTGTCAGATGTTACACTATTACGTGAAAAAGTGAGTTACTGCCCTTTAAAGCTTTACAGGTAATTCTGAGGAAAACCAGCAAAAAGATTTAGAACCAACTGAGAACAGATAGCGTTCAGTGAATGCCTGTATAGATGCCAGTTATTAATACTCTGCACAAAGTTGGATGAGTCTGGACAACCAGAGGAAGTAAACCTGGATCCAGCCTGTCAGTGTGGACTCAATGGATTTAAAAGAATATCAAAAGCATTTTTGGGCAACAAATGTAGGAATCTAGGCCACCAGGAGTAGGATGTGCTAAAGCTTTTTCCTTGTTATCTCCTGGCAGAATCTTATTTATCTTGCAAGACTCTTGGTAAGAAGTAGTCAGCTAACCTAAGTGTTCTGCTTAGGGACATAGTTGATTTATACCCTGGCATAGGTGTGTGGATAGGCTGCCAGTCCATGGACCAACCTACCGTAAAGTATAGTTCACTACTTTCTGTACGAATACATAGCTCATTAATACAAACAAAATAGAATTTTTTGCATTATGTTATAAGCGGCCCTAGTCTTAGACATTGTTGATTCTGCTGCCCTTTGTAGAGTACCTGGAATTGAGTATATAGAAAATAAGTATTTGTGAACTGAATGACTGTTGAATGGTGCAGTATGGAAAGAATCTGGTGGCTCAGATGGTAAAGAATCTGCCTGCCATGTGAGAGACCCAGGTTCCATCCCTAGGTTGGGAAAAGCCACCCACTCCAGGTTTCTTGTCTGGAGAATTCCATAGACAGAGGAGCCTGGAGGGCTACAGCCATGGGTTCACAAAGAGTTAGACTCGACTGAGCAACTAACTTCAACTTCACATGAGAGGAACCAGTCTTGGCATTGATAAGAAGCCTTAGCCATGGCATAGTCAGACTTAGAAGTCAGAGGAGTCGGGACCATGCCATCATTTGACTTAGTGAAGAATTCGAAGCAGTGCATATAAAGCGCCTTATCTCTCTAGGTGGCTTCTTTACAGGTATAATGTTTTCCTCCTCATGATTCGACTTCACTCTGGTTTTTTTGTTTGTTTTACTTGTTTATTCTTCATCTGTTGGCTGTATCTTTTTCTCATTATTTTGCACGGAGGATTGCTCGCTTCAGCAGCACATATACTAAAAAATTATTTTGCACAGAGGAATAATCAAACAAGAAGAGTTAGCTCCACTTCCTGATACTTAGTTTTTGAGGCCCTGGTGATGATGGTATTGAAGATTATATCCTGTTAGGTGGATCAGAAGTGTCCTACCTGCAAAAGTTTTCCCACTGACTTTCTCCCACTGACTTTCCTTTGACTTGGGTCAGTCAGAAGTTGTTGCAGCTCAGTGGTGCTAGCCAGTGTTGTGTTGATAGATGTTTAATTCTTTTGAGGAGAATGATGATAAGTTACTAGTTGGCAATGATTATGAAGCAACTACCGGCTTCCCTGGTGTCTCAGAGAGTAAAGAATCTGCTTGCAATGCAGGAGACCCGGGTTTGATTCCTAGGTTGGGAAGATGCCCTGGAGAAGAAAATGGCAACCCACTCCAATATTCTTGCCTGGAAAATCCCATGGACAGAGGAGCCTGGTGGGCTGCAGTCCATGGGGCTGCAAAGAGTCAGACACGACTTAGCGACCAACACAGTACACTACACATAAAGCAACTAAAAAGTTAACTGTGCAAGCTGTTTAATCTCTCAAGTTTTGAGTTCACTTACGACAACAGGGAAGGTCTGAAATGAGTCGCTGATTTGCCATCTTTGGTTCTTTTATCTCTAGCAGTTGTTTAAATTAAATCATTATGTAAACTGAGAAAGTTGGACCCATTATTAAACTTCTACTCTGTCTGTAGCTGTTTTACTCTCCCCAAATCCTCCACTCCACCTTTTTCCTCAGCATATAAGAGGAAGGACGTCATCTAGTCTGGAGGAGTGGGGTGTTCCTTGACGAAGGGAGGTTGAGTTGAACTTAGACCTAGTTGGGAAGAAATAAGGGGGGTCAGAGACTAGTGCTGAGACCGGTTGGCATGGGCATCGGTAAGAGACGACAGCAGCCTTTGAGAGATCGCAGTTGTAGGGACAGAGAGGAGGAGGTGGACAGAGAACACTTGGGAGATGAAGGTAGGCACCGTTTGGTAATTGAATGATTGGGAGGTTGAGGAGGAAAGAGGTTTGGAGGAGATGTCCAAGTTCCTGGGATGAGGTGGTTCCTGTGACTGAGACAGGGACCCTGGAAGAGGATGGGGTGTGGGGGTGTTTCTCTGGGACATCACTGAGTATGAGGAGATGCCAAGACATCTATTTGAAGATGCTGTGTAGGCATTGTGACTCAGACCAGATTGGCTAGAGAGAGACGTTTGAAAAATCACGAAACCATGAATTCAGAAGACGTTAGGAACCAAGTTCCCAGCCAGGTCCAGGTTCATCTCAACCTCGCTTTGTCAAGGAACACCCCACTCTTCCAGATTAGATGAGGGCCTCCTTCTTATACGCTGAAAAGGAGGGTGGAGTGGAGGGTTGTGGGAGAGTCAAACAGCTACAGAGTAGAAAGTAAACAGTGGGTCCAGTTTTCTCAGTTTATATGAAAACTGGTTGATTTTACTCCCTGTCACAACTTCCCTTTCTACTCCACCTACAGAGAGAGGGAAGGTAGTGTGACAGGGAGTGAAACCAAGCCTGCTGAGCAAGAGCCGGAGTGGTAGAAGGAAACTCAGAATGTGACCTGTCATGGAAGCCAGGAGAGGGGAGGCTTTCAAGACGGGAAATGTGGACATCAGTGCAGATTGCTGTGGAAAGGTCAAATAAAACAAGCCCCCAGAGTGACTGGTTTTGCGACCTCTAGGGCCGCCTTGTGTCAGACTTGATTTTGGGGGGCTCCAAAATCACTGCTGATGGTGATTGCAGCCATGAAATTAAAAGACGCTTACTCCTTGGAAGGAAGGTTATGGCCAACCTAGATAGCATATTTAAAAGCAGAGACATTAATTTGCCAACAAAGGTCCGTCTAGTCAAGGCTATGGTTTTTCCAGTGGTCATGTATGGATGTGAGAGTTGGACGGCGAAGAAAGCTGAGCACCGCAGAATTGATGCTTTTGAACTGTGGTGTTGGAGAAGACTCTTGCGAGTCCCTTGGACTGCAAGGAGATCCAATCAATCCATCCTAAAGAAGATCAATCCTGGGTGTTCATTGGAAGGACGGATGTTGAAGCTGAAACTCCAATACTTTGGCCACCTCATGCGAAGAGTTGACTCATTGGAAAAGACCCTAATGCTGGGTAGGATTGGGGGCAGGAGCAGAAGGGGACGACAGAGGATGAGATGGTTGGATGGCATCACTGACTCGATGGACATCGGTTTGGGTAGACTCCGGGAGTTGGTGATGGACAGGGAGGCCTGGCGTGCTGCGATTCATGGGATCACAAAGAGTCGGACACGACTGAGCGACTGAGCTGAGCTGAACTGAACTGAACTGAGGGCCGCCTTGATGCGAATTCCAGACGATTGCTCCTTGGCCCTTCTTGGGGTTTCTCGCCGTCTGTCTCTACAGCTTTCTGCAGCTCTCACACCCTTCCCCGTGATTCTTAACAAGAGGGATTGCCATTGTCTTGGCCATTGGGGTTGTGGTCCCACCGGAAGTGGGTATACTTTGAATTCCACTGACTTTTTTGAGACTCACAGTTTACCATAGCGTTCATCCGGCACCTTTTTACCTTCCAGTTTCCAGGGTCCTTCATCTCCATGCAGTTTCTGCCGCTTACTTTCACGGTCGCACCATGGATCTGATCTGGGCTTTTTGCCCCAGAAATCCTGAAGTTTGGCCTGCTTCTCTTTGGGCCTAACTTCTGTTCCATCCAGCTCTCTCCCTCTGTGAAAGGCACCGGTCCTGGACGAGTTGAGACCTCTCATCTCTTACCCCCCTTTACCTTTTTTTCTCCTCACCCCTCTTCCGTCTTGGCCTCCTGCCAAGTTGAGATCACTTCCACCCCTCTCAGCAGCTCAGCTCCCTCCATTGCCCTTCATCACACCCACCTGCAAAAATCTCAGCTCCACCTCAGTTGGTCAGTGTTGTTGAAGAAAACCACACAGCTAAAGTGTGCTCTGCAGGTGAATATTCAGCAGTGTTATCATACTTAAGGAATTGACTTGACCAACAAGATTAGGTTATTCTCTTTGCGTTTGCTGTTTTTTTCCATGCAAAATTAGATGCTAATATGCATGTATTTCTTAGTTATATAGGTGACTGTGTAGAGTAAAATTTAAAAATAAATTTGTTAAGCTGATTTTATTTTAGCCAACTCAAATGCCAGTGAAAACAGAAGGCCTTGGAAGTGACAGAGTAGAATAAGGTGGGCTTCATATGTCTTATCTTTTCTGATTAACCGCACATTGCTTGCTTATAGGAACTCTTTGTCCCAGCCAGACTTTCTTTTCCTTTTATCATATCCCAAACAGGTTCTTTGAACTGTCAGCTTCAGTTTTGATCATGCTGCTGCTTCTAGAAAATCTTACCTTTTCCAGCCTTGAAGTTCTGCTCACTGCTTTAGTCCAGCTGAAATCCTGCCAGCCTAAATTTGGGGAACTATTTTTCCTCATTCGTCTAGAGGAATATCTTATCCTTCTTTGAATATGGTATCGCCTCTGCCTATTTGGTGTAGATGCTCCTTATTTTGGTCCTGTTGAACTTTTTTGCTTATGAGTCTTTAAAAAAAAAATTACAATCTTTAGAAATGTTAATACCCACAGTTTATGTCACTGTTTATATCCCATGGTGGCATAGATACAAGGGATGGTTATAAATGTTAATGCTGGGAAAGATTGTAAGGCAGAAGGAGAAAAGGGAAGCAGAGGATGAGATGGTTAGATAGCATTACCGACTCAATGGACATGAATCTTAGCAAATTCCAGGAGATAGTGAAGGCCTGGAAAGAAGCCTGGTGTGCTGCTAAGAGTTGGACATGACTTAGCAACTGAACAACAACAACGTAAATGTTGATATATGTAAATGAGATTTGAAAATATTTTTATTGTGGGTATAATTCCGTTTTGGTACTTCAGATTAAGTGGTTGGAGAAATTGTACTGAGATTCATATTTTTAATTTATGTTATAAACTGTGTATCATTGTTAAAGAAATTGGGCAGTGTTGATCTGACTAGTAATGACAGTTGAAATTAATATAATTAGTGGTACTTCAACTGCTGTGGTTTTGAACAGTAAATTCTCATCCCACAGGACAAATCATCACTGAGACAAACCAACCTGATCTGTATTTGAACACGTTCCTTTCTGCAGAGCTTTCCTCATGTGAATGGGAACTCTGCCTCCTTGTGGTTTTTGTGCAGCAAGTGCTTTCAAGGAAAAAATTCCACTGGCGAGAGAAACTTAAGGAATAGTAAAATATGAACTAGCTTAGGTAGTGTATATTTATATAAAGTCCCTGGTGGAAGACCAGTTCGGCTTGCTAATATAATCAAGAAATCTCAGCCACCTTTAAATTTATGTTGATATACATTATAGCTTTGAATAACTTCCTGACAAGAGTTTAGTTTGAAATTAGAGGTAAGCATTCAGTATTTGGGGCTTCCCAAGAAAGCTAAGATCATGGCATCTGGTCCCATCACTTTCATGGCAAATGGATGGGGAAACAGTGGAAACAGTGGGTGACTTTATTTTTTTGGGCTCCAAAATCACTGCCGATGGTGATTGCAGCCATGAAATTAAAAGACGCTTACTCCTTGGAAGGAAAGTTATGACCAACCTAGACAGCATATTAAAGCAGAGACATTACTTTGTCAACAAAGGTCCGTCTAGTCAAGGCTATGGTTTTTCCAGTGGTCATGTATGGATGTGAGAGTTGGACGGTGAAGAAAGCTGAGCGCCGAAGAATTGATGCTTTTGAACTGTGGTGTTGGAGAAGACTCTTGAGAGTCCCTTGGACTGCAAGGAGACCCAACCAGTCCATCCTAAAGGAGATCAGTCCTGGGTATTCATTGGAAGGACTGATGCTGAAGCTGAAACTCCCAATACTTTGGCCACCTGATGTAAAGAGCTGACTCATTTGAAAAGACCCTGATATGATACTGGGAAAGATTGTGAGCAGGAGGAGAAGGGGACTACAGAGGATGAGATGGTCGGATGGCCTCACCAACTCAATGGACATGAGTTTGGGTAGACTCCAGGAGTTGGTGATGGACAGGGAGGCCTGGTGTACTGTGGTTCATGGGGTCGCAAAGAGTTGGACACAACTGAGCGACTGAACTGAAGTGGTGCTGGTGGTAAAGAATCCACCTGCCAATGCAGGAGACGTAAGAGACATAGGTTCGATCCCTGGGTCAGGAAGATCCCCTGGAGGAGGGCATGGCAACCCACACCAGTATTCTTGCCTGGAGAATCCCATGGACAAAGGAGCCTGGTGGATTACAGTCCATAGAGTTGCAAAGAGTTGGACACAACTGAGGTGACTTAGCACAGCATAGCATTCAGTATTTGAAAAGGCAAAGATGGTTTTATATATGACCAAGGTTACTGAAAAACAGGAGTAGACTCTTGCCCTTAAGACCCTCACTCTAATAGGAGACATAGGAAGATCTGTAAATCGCCAGGAGACCGCAGGCAACAGAAGTCGTAATTTTTGCCACATGGGGCTGACACTATCAGTCAAGGGATACCTGGTGTCTTTGGAAGGCAGAGCAATCAGATTGTTTTGTAAGACTTCTTGTGAGAGGGGTAATGCCACTCCTCTCCCCACCCCAATTTATTTTAAGGTGGTATTTATTCTTTTTTAATGTGTAGTTCTGACAAACATCTGGAGTTGTGTTCACCTTAAGGCTTTTCACTAATAATCTGAAAAAAAGGAAAATTGCAGCCAAAAAAACTCAAAGTGATTCTTTCTTCATTCCCATCTTCTGGGGGTACAAACACTATGATTTGGCATTAGCGAAAATTGAGTGAGAGAGGGTCATTTCCAAAACCTGGCTTTTCAGGACTGAAACCCACTTCAAAGAGGATGGGGTGTCCACTAGGTGGAGTAGTTCTGTGTTATTTATTGAAGCAGTTAACTGGCTGACATGCCAAGATAATGATTGGTTCCGTGTTGCCCGTTTATTGACTCTGGGGCTTAAGAGCAGTCACTGGAGGCTTATAGGCAAGGGGAAGGCAAAGAGGAGTTAAGAAGTGAAAGAGAGAAAGTGTTACAGTTTCAGGGTCAGTTCCTTTTGCGGTGTTGGGGAAAGATGGAAGTAGGGAGAAAAGTGATAAAAATAGAGAAACCAACTGTGAAAATATCACTTCTCACAGTCTTTATAGCTTCATAACATCCATTCTTTACCAGGAGATATTGAATTAAGTTTTATCATTATGTAACTGGGCAGTCAGTGTAAGACCATTTGTGATATTTTTCCAACAGTTTGCTGTGTGTTTGTGTACTTTAGAAACCTGATCTGTGTCTATATCCGAGATCCAGACTTTTCCTTAATCATATCTCAGTAGTGTGTTGCTGGAAGGAGCTTCCTGATGATTGTTGTATGTATAACTAGGTCTTGTGTTCCTGGTTTCCCATTTTGGGGAAGAATTTGCTTTCTAGTACCCTTGTTTTCTGTAGTTTTTAG
The DNA here is from genome assembly GCA_024291935.2 of Okapia johnstoni. NCBI lineage: Eukaryota > Metazoa > Chordata > Mammalia > Artiodactyla > Giraffidae > Okapia > Okapia johnstoni. The sequence goes on along the minus strand of CM044321.1, from coordinate 54,376,380 downwards.
TCTCTATGTACAGAACAATGGTATAACTTTGGGGAAGAAAATTTTGTTTAAGCACTGAAAAACAGAATCTTACAACTTTGGGAGGGTTATAAACAGCCACTACCTTTAGGAAAGTGATAACTTTAATCAGCCAGAAAGAAAAAGTGAGCTGTTTTAAAAGACTTCCACCAAAGGAGTTCCCACAACATTCTTGATGTCTCATTTAAGGGGTTCTTTCTTGTATCTCACCTAAAATCCACTTGCTGTGACAAATTCTTTATATTCCTTGTCATTGAGAAGCACTTCCAAGCGTCTGCCTGCTTATTCACGCACCGCTGTAGGACCAAGCCCTTGCGTTTAGCATAGAGCCCAACATGTTAAGTCAGGGTTGGTCCGCAGTACTCAGAAGAGAAATGTTGAAGAAATACAAGTAGTAAGAATAAGTGAATTTCAGAGATGTGAGAAGTGTTGAGTAGCTGTGTGTTACACGTCTAGACACTGGGGCCTGTGAAAGTCATCACCTTTTCCCTCATCATCTCTGCTCATGTGGAGTTTGTCTTCAGATGGCGAACAGCTGTCGGCCATCTTCTCTGTAAGATTGTGGTGTTTTTGCCACTTCTCTTCCTCTTTTAAAGGCTGTAAGTTGTTCCGGTTCCTTTCATCTTTCTTCGGAGGTTTTATTTTTCATCCTGTTAATCATCTGTGAGTCCCTTCTGAATCCCTCCTGAGTTTTATTTTTCCTCAACATTCCTTTTCAGTTTAGCAGTACAAAGCTGGCTGTATCACCCTGAGAGTTTCTGATCACTTTTGAGTGTCGTGAGAGGAGGACTTCACACTCGTACCTGCGCTGGAGTCCTTGTGTTTGCTTTCCGAAAGTGTGGTCATGCGGTGCTGACCGGCTGTCAGATTTTTATCTCCTGTGACCTTGGTCTTTTCCTCTTAGGTTTATTTATAGCTTGTACATTAATCATGTTTTATTTATGAAGTTTATTTTTCTTGGCTGGGTAGATTGCTTTGTCCTGTCGTCACTGAAATCCATTGCTTTTTTTTCGAATTACTTCACCGCTTACTCAATGTCATTTCCATTCTTATCTTCCAATGTGCCCATCCCATGAGCTTCATATTGTCTGAGCTGCGCATGTCAGTGATGCAGATGTTATAAAAAGAAGGGTGGAAACAGTGTCCTCGAAATAATGGCAGAACACGGTGTGTTGATGTTTCTCAGAATTTATTCTGATGAGCAGGCAGGCTGAGTGGTAGGAGAGCTCTCTGTGTTCCCCCTCCTAGGATCTGTTCCTCTCACCACCAAAGTTTGGTGCCTCCATTTCCACACAGCTGTGCCAAGGAACAAAGAAAGCTTTGTCAGAGCAATTCATCTTGCACGCTGCTGTCAGATTTAATCTCACTCACTGCCTTGTTCATCTCTCTCGCTGTTCATAACTTTCAGTGGCTCCCCATCACCCCTGAATCAAAAATAGGCTTTCTAGTCTGGCATTCAAGGCACATTTGGGCCCCAGCCTCCCTTTCTGGTCTGATTGCCTGTAACTGTTTCATCCACAATGAACCGCCTGCCACTTGCTGGGTATCTCTCACACTTTAGACCTTGGTTTGTCTGCGTTGTCTGCTCTGCTTAGAACACTGACGCTCTCCCATTGGATTTGTGTCTGTTAACACCATTTAAGGCCAGTGTCTTTCGTGTTCCTTTCTTTGTGGATTTCTTCATCTAGATAATGATCTTTCCTCCCCACCTTCCAATCTTTGTACTCCCAAAGGGGTGCTTATTTTATTTTGTACCTTGTTATAGTTGTTCTTTAGAAATAACCATGCTTTTCTTATCCTTCCTGGTAGACTGTTTATTTTTTGAGAAGTGTCTCTTCCTTATCTTGGTAACTTTGGATATACCTACTAGTATGTGTTTGCATAAGTACATGCCTAAGAAAATACATTTTTTTCTTACAGTATTTATGGATATGTGCCAAATAAATGAATTATATCCATTTCAGCACATTATATATTTGACTTGCATTCTATTGTAAGTTCCTTACCTGGTAGCAGACTGGTAGCAGAGTTTGTGGACTGGCCACTGGTCTACATTGTTGTAGACCTACTTTTTTTACCCTTAAAAAAAATTGAGTAGCATCGTTGTAGTCTACTTTTTTTACCCTTAAAAAAATCTAGAAGGAATTAAAAGTTTATATCAATTTACTGTATTAGTCATTTTTAGTTAAACAAAAACCATTAAATGCAGCAATTGCTTGACGGCATAATTAAAACTGTACTCTAAAAGCCCTTTTGTAATGGATTCTTATTGTTTTCTAGAAACTACCCAACTCTAGCTAATATTGAAAGGAAGAAAAAGTTAAAACTTGAAAAGGAAAAGAGAGGAGCGGTGTTGACGACGACCCAGTATGGGTAAGTTCCTGAAAATTGCTTGCACTCTCAATGCTCATTTTAAATTCTAACAAATTTGTGCATTCTTACAAACAATGAAAAGAGGACACACCCAAATCCTAAAACCTCTATACTTTCAATTCTGAAACTTTTGCTTTTGTAACTTTTTTGCTGAATTTTTAAAATTATATTTTAAAATAATATGCCTGTACTCACAGGTATAGTATGAGTATAATAATACTCTATACTCACGTGGTTTTTAACATGATTTATATTAACAGGTCTTTTCTGTCTTTGTCCCCTGGCTGAACAGTTCTTCCCAGAGGCAACCCACTTTGTCCTTCTAGAGATATCTCATTTGTATACAGCCCATAGATAATAGTCTTTTTTGTTCTTTTCCTTTTTTGATATAGTCCTCCATCTTGCCTTTTTTAGCCAAATAATAAATTGTCCTGTATTAATATATAAACAAGACTCCTCATTCGCCGAGAGTGTGTAGAAAGTGTAGGAATATCCCCACAAGGTCGTCTTTTTTTTTTTTCCTTAAACCAATTCTCTATTGACAGACATTCGTTTTCAATCTTTTACTAATAAAAAGTTGCCCTTATTGCCCTGTACATACATTTTACATGTGCAGCTATTTCTGAGGGTGGATTCCTAGAGGTGGATTTGCCGAGTCAAAGACATGTATTCATAATATTGGTAGCTAACTGCCAAATATCTGTCATAGGAGCTAACCCACCTTACTCTGCCAGCAGCAGTGTATGAGACGTACCATATTCCCAGTGCCTCAGCTTCATAAAACTTTCTCCATTTTATTTTGTATTGTGTACAACTCGATGAATTTCTCCATGCACACATACCTACTTATCTATGTAACTTCCACACAGATTAATAATATATAGAATGTATTTATCTCACAGAGGTTTTCTCTCTTAGGCCTTCCTGCCTAGTTCCATGCCTTCCCACAAAGGTAACCTCTGTTGAGTTCTATCATCATAAATTTATTTAACCTGTTCTTGGAACCTTGTATGAAAGTGAAAGTGGAATTCGCTCAGTTGTATCCAACTCTTTGCGACCCCGTGGACTATACAGTCCATGGAATTCTCCAGGCCAGAATACTGGAGTGGGCAGCCTTTCCTTCTCCAGGGGATCTTCCCAACCCAGGGTTCGAACCCAGGTCTCCTGCACTGCAGGCGGATTCTTTAGCAGTTGAGCCACAGGGAAGCGGAACCTTGTATAAGTGGAATCATACAGTATATCTTCTTTGGTGTAGTTTCTGTGGCTCAAAATTATTTTGTGCTATTCATCCATATTGTTGTATATAGCTATAAATCCATTCTTAACTGCTGTATAGAACTCAGTTGTGAGAATATATCTGGGTTGGCCAAAAAGTTCCTTCTGGTTTTCCTGTAAGATGGTATGGAAAAAACTGAACAAACTTTTTGGCCATGCCAATATATTCATTCTGCTATTGGACATTTGGGTTTTTTCCACTTTGGGCTATTATGAGTAAAACTGCTATGAACATTCTTTTAAGTGTCTTTTGTGGACATAAGTACTTACTGTGTGTTTAGTTATAGATACAGCAAACAGTTTTCTGAAATGGTTGTACTGATTTATATGCTTACTGACTCTGCATCTAATTTCTCTGTGTCCTATTCAGTATGTGGTATTGTTATACGTTATACCTTTTCCTCATGTCATGCCATTTCCCTCATGACTAATGAATGATGTTGGACATCTTTTTATATGCTTATTGGTCATTTTGATGATTCTCTTGTGAAGTGCCAGTTCAAGTCTTTGACTGTTTTTTAATAGAGTTGCTTTTCTCGATTTGTAGCAGTTACTTACTTAGATACAAGTCATTTTTTGTATAGAGTATAGGTGGTGCAGATACAGTCTTGCAACTTGTGGCTTGCCCTTTTATTCTTAATAGGTGTCTTGTTTTGTGTTTTTTTCTCCCATATGTTAGTCTCAATAGCACATGTATATGGGGTCAGTTGAGGGTTGTCTGCTGATCTTCACAGAGTCACTGCCAGGGCTTGGTTAGCTGATGGCTAGGGTACCTGTGTAGTTAACCATTTCTCGTAGCCTTCATTCTTGAGTGTAGATCATCTTTCCATCTGATACTATTTTTCTTTTGCCTAAAAGACTTCCTTTAACATTTCTTATAGTGAGGGTGTGCTGAAGATGACTTCTTTCAGCTTTATGTGTCTGAAGAGATCTTTACTTTACCTTCCTATTTGAAAGATAATTTTGCTAGATATGCAATTCTCAGTTAATGGTGTCTTTGATATTTACAGTACTTTAAAGATGTTGCCCCACTGTTTTCTTATTTGCATGGTTTCCAACAGAAATCTGCTGTTACCATTATCTTGTTCCTCTGTGTAAAATACCTTTTATCTATGGTTGCTTTTAAGATTTTCTTTTTATCAGTAGCTTTAAGTTTATTATATGTCTTAGTATTATTTTCTTACCTTGTATTATTGTCCATTGAGAGTATATGTAATGAACCTTTTTTCAAAAGGTGTTTTTTTTTCCTGCGCATAGTTTACATAAGCATGTGCTGACATAATTATTTGTTTTCCTCTTAAGTGTAGTAATTAAGCTGGTTTGAGAGGGCACTTGATTTGAGCTAGCTGTGAAATTGTGCTTGCTCTATGATCTTTAAGCTTATCCCCCTGTAACATGAAGAGAATAATAATTCAGTTGGCCAAAATGTTTGTTTGGGTTTTTCCGTAAGATGCTATGGAAAAACCAGAACCTTTCTGCCAACCCAATACCTGCCTAATCTATTTCAAAGAGTTATCATGAAGCTCAAACAAGAAACAAGGTAGCATATTTATAAAATCGTCTGAAACTTTAAGGCTCCTTAAAATTAAGTAGATAAGAGTTAACACACTTTGTAAAGTCTAAGGAATATTTTGTGTGCTAAGTTGCTTCAGTCTTGTCCAACTCTTTGCAACCCTGTGGACTGTAGCCCGCCAGTCTCCTCTGTCCATGGAATTCTCCAGGCAAGAATACTGCTTGCCATGCCCTCCTCCAGGGGATCTTCCAGACCCAGGGATGGAACCCACACCAGCACTGGCAGGCAGGTTCTTTACCACTAGGGCCACCTGGGAAGCCCCGGGGAACATTTTATCTTTTGTATAATAGAAATGAAAGAGTGCTGCCAATTAAACTCACTTGCTGTTGATTGTACAACATAGCCCAATTTAGAGGGATTAAATTATGGGAGGAAATGTGCAATTTGGAATTGATAAAGTATGATATATTGTGGTGTGTTTTCATTTAACGTTCTGTCTTTGGAAGCCATTGAGTTTATTTTTTTCTGATCTCTTTAGTGTAGTAGGTGACCAGTAATTGATTTGACAGCTAAGTTTTCTTTTACATTCAGTAATCTTTTTCAAATTTTTCTTGAAAGGTCAGTGCCTTTTATATTAAGAATTACATTTTTCTTATTGCAGCAAGATGAAGGGGATGACCAGACATTCGCAGATGGCAAAAATCCAAAGTCCTGGCAAACATCACAAATGGAAAAATGGCCATGCTGAACAGAGAACAGCTGCTGGGTCAGGCCGTCACTTGTGTGATTCGAAGCCTGAAAGTCCACCCAAGGCAAATTCAGACCCCCTGGGTGTTTTGGTAAACACTGATTCTGGTAAGCTAAATAGGAAAACACTGTGTTTTTAAGAGTATAGACAGTGATGCAGAAGTTGATTCTTCACATCCTTATTTATGGAGAGTTTAATGGCAAAAATGTAAAAAAGTAGAATGACACTTTTGTTCCTAATAGGAGTGTCTTATTTAAAACCTCACTTTAAGAAACTTTTTATGAATCTTGGGAATGAATGCATGAAGCACACAGAATGTGGGAGAAAGATTATATTTATTGGGTAATTTGCTAGTATCATATAATCTTGGAAATATCTTTAAGACTGTTTTGAATGTATTGATGCTGTGAATTCAGATTTACACCATTAGATGAATTTTCCCACCTAGAAAGCAGTAATTCTAAGGGAACCCAGTATTTATGCTGCTCAGCATGAACCTGGTCTCTTTGGGTAAATAACATTAATTCAGTATATTAAATAATACTGTTCTTCCTCACAGCATAGAATATATTTATATGTTTATTATTGATTCTTGAGTTCTCTGTAGAATTTAGGAGATAAGTTTACTCTTGCTTACAAGTTGAAAAATGAAAAGACAGAAATGTTGCTGTCACAGAAAGATATCATTCAGCCTCTAAGGCTTCATTTCTCTTCTGAAAAATGCTTCTTCTTCTGCGAAGGCGTGTTACCAGTGAGTGGACTGATGAGGGATTGTTGTAGGTTTGCCAGCAGGCCCTGCTCGGCTTGGGGGAAAGTGGCTTCTCCGATAATCACACAGCAGATGATTGAACTTAAAGGATGGGAAGGAATGGGCGGGGGGTTGGCAACTGCTTCATTGACTAAATCAGGATGGAAAAAGATCTTGACATAAGGAAACGTTGGGCTAAGAATGACAAGGTAAAATTCAGTAGGAATAGTAATAATAAATATTTTAACAGCAGCTAACACTAAGTAAGGTGCTTAACTGTGCCCTCAGTGCTTTGCGTATAGTAGCTCTTTGCTTCTTAGCAACCTTTCACGCGCGTGCAGTTGCCGCTTGCGTTTTGGAGCCGAGTCGTTTAGCTTAGAGTCATTTACCTTAGTCGTGCTGCTGGTTAGTGACAGAGTCAGACTCAGGAGTCTGTCTTCTAGTACACCACACTGCCTCCACATGTGAAGTCTGAATCTGGCCCCAAAAGACAAATCTATGTTGTTTGGGTCTAGGATAGTTGAGGTGTGGAAGAGAGTTTTAAAAAAGCATCTTCCCATCCTTGCTGACAGTGAGGAAAAGGCAAAAGACATTAGGACCAGGGCTCAGTTTACTCTTGGGCACTGATTTTTTTTTTTCCCCTTGAAAAAATGTTGGAGAGTGCCCACATACTTACTCAAGCTTACAGCTTGTGACCTTGATGATGAAATACAATCTGTGCCTAAATAGAAACTTCCACGTCATTGAAATACTTGAAACACAAATATGAAGACTACTGTTATAAACATTAACTAACTTGAAAATTAGGTAGTTCTTTGCTTTATGCAACTTTCTAAATGAACATTTGAAGGGTTCTGTAATGTTGAATAGTCTTTGCCTTCATATTGTTAGCTCTGGTTGGGCAATTCTGTTTTCCCATTTTTTAAAGCAGTGTTTCAGTGTGTGCTAGTCCGGTGAAGCACTAACGAAAAGATGACTGTATCTTGCCTGTATTTAAGCCTGTATCTAGATCTTCAGGAGACACTTTTGAGCTGAGAAACAGTAGTTAAATACCTTTCATCCTCATAATAGAAAGCATTCAGTCAGGTTCCTAGGACAGTTGAGTAAGAGATATCAAATCATTTTGTTGTGGCTTAATGTTGAAACCCTTACTTTTGTGAAGGTCAGAGATGAACATGTAAGGCTTGAATAAAAAAAATCCTAAAAGTAAGCTATATATTAGTGATGTTTTTTGAGGAAATCAGAATACCAACAATCAAATTATGGTTGCTTGATTTTTTAGGAAAGGTTCCATTTAAATTCCTGTTATCCTTTACTTGGGATTTCTTCTGGACTTTTACACTTTACAAATCTATGTTTTAGAGCATTGGTTTTTCAACTTTCCACTCCCAAGTATAGCTCCAGGAAACCACATGTACCCTTTTCTTCACATACCCTACATATTCTCAGCATCTCAACTCTCCAGTTTATCAGTTTTACCTTGTTTAGAGAAACTTCTTCACATGAGCCAGAGTCACATGTGGTGTGTCCCCAGAACATAACTGAAGGTAATGAAATAGGAAAAGAGCTGTTCATTTGTGTGAACTCCTAGCTCTTACCTTTAGGAAGGCAGCTAAGTATAGTGAGCTGTAGGACACTCCTAGTAATGAGTACACCAACCACCCAGGTTGTGGTTTTAACATCTGTCTATAAAGTTCTTTGCTATTCCCTATTCCATGAGATAGAGCTTAATTTCCTTCCCCTTGAATGTGGGCTGGACTTTGTGACTTGTTTTTAGAAATAGAATTAGGAAAGAGAAGAATAGTAACTTTACAGTGGAGACCACCAAGTGGTCACGGTAACATCACCAGTAATAAGGCGGGTTGATGTGTACCCCCTGAAATGTGATGAGAAGGACACCACCTAAAATCCATAACCTCAATCTAATCATCAGGAAACATCAGGCCCAGCTAAGGGATATTTTGCAGTAATTGACCAGTAGTCTTTAAAACAGTCAAGTTCGTGAAAGGCAAGGAAATACTGAAGAATTGTCACAGATTGAGAGAAGACACAGATCAAGGAGTCCGGAGGCTGAACGTGATGTGGTATGGTGGATTGACTCCGAGAACAGAAAAAGGACGTTAGTGGAAAAACTGGTGAAATTACAACACAGTCTGTAGTTTAGGTGGTAGTACTATCCCAATGTTCATTTGTTAGCTATGGTAAATGCACTGCGGTTATGTAAGATGTTAATATTAGGGGAAGCTAGGTGAAGGGCTTATGGAAAATCTTGGCACTAGCTTTGCAACGCTTGTGTAAATCTAAAATGGATTCAAAATATAAAGTCTAGAGAAAAAGGAAGGCAGGAAGAAGGGTTGATATGCAAGCCAATTAAAGCTGTGCAGTCCGCTTCTTGAATTGTGAGGAAATACTTGCCTCCAGGTTTCATTTTCCTGTGTTTTCTTTATACTTCATTTTCTGATTATAAAAATGATGCAAAAAATAGGGGGAAAAAATGGAAAAGCATAAAATAAAAAGCAATATAGTTCCTTAACTTATGGAGACAGCCACTGCTCATGTTTTATATCCCTCGGTATTTTTCTTAGATACATATATGTGATTTTTTTAAGAAAAAGAGAATCATTTTATTGAAAAAAAGAAATAGTGAGTCTCTGAATCCAGATGAAGCCAGGTTGCTGTTATGGCCCCATCTCAGCGTAGTTCTGTCACTCTGTCCTGGTTTGGACTTGTCCTTATTTAACTCATTCAGGCAACAGTTTGTTCTTCAAATATTTGTTGAGCATTTATGTACTGTTCTAGGCTCAGAGGATACAGGATACTGAACAAAGCCAAACCCTTTCTCTCCTGTACCTTATGTTCTGCTTGGGGAAGCTATAGTAAATAAATATGGGTTGATATCCTTCAAGAGGATGAGTAAAGCCAAGGACAAGGACTGAGAATGGCAGTTGGAGAAAGGAGTGTGCTATTTAGTGTAATTAGCGAAGACATCTCTGATAAGGTGATATTAAGAAATCTGAGTGAAATTAGGAGCTGAGACCTGAGAGCTTTCCAAGCAGAGAAAGCAAACACACCCCATGGAGAGAGCGTGCTTTGTGTACTTGGGGAACAACAAGGTTGGAGTGGAGTAAGCCAGGAAGAAAGTGGTGAAGGATCAGCTCAAATAGGGTCTTGTCTAAGGCAGGAAAGGACTTGGGACTTTACTCTGAGGTTGAGCAGAGAGGTGATGTGATGTGTTAAAGTGGAGAGTGGACTGCAGAGGTGGGCAGATCATATCAGGCTGTTCTTTTAGGAGGATGCTAGAACTGTCTGGATAAGAAATTCTGACTTGGAGTATGGTTGTAGGAGTGAAGTAATGAGCAGTATGATTCTGGATATATGTTCAAAACAGAGCTGACAGTATTTGTTGCCAGATTGGATATGGTATGTGAGAAAGAGAAAAGTCAGGATGATTGCTAGGTTTTGGTGTAATCATTGAAAAGAGCTGGCATTTACTGAGATGGAGACTAACTGGCCGGAGAAGGCATTGGCAACCCACTCCAGTACTCTTGTCTGGAAAATCCCATGGGCACAGGTAGGCTGCAGTCCATGGGGTCACTAAGAATCGGACACGACTGAGCGAATTCACTTTCACTTTTCACTTTCATACACTGGAGAAGGAAATGGCAACCCACTCCAGTGTTCTTGCCTGGAGAATCCCAGGGACGGCGGAGCCTGGTGGGCTGCCGTCTATGGGGTCGCACAGAGTCGGACATGACTGAAGCGACTTAGTAGCAGCAGCAGCAGCCCAACTGGGAGGCAGGTCTGGAGGAGAAATCCAGTGTTTTTGTTTTGGGGCGTGCTAACCTTTGAGATGCCTGTTTGATGTCTAAGTAGAGATGTTGACCAATTAGTTTATTCTGGGGTTTAGGGGAAAACTGAAGGTATACAGTTGTGATTTATTGGCCTCTGATACTTTAAGATTTCAGATAAAGTGAGATCTTAAGAGGAGAAAGAGGCACAGAGGGAAAGGCTGCTGAGGATTGGACCCAGGGATACTCAAGAAATTTGAAGTTGGTCAATGAGGAGAATTTAGTAGGGAGAGTGGGAAAGGAGAGCCAAGTGAAAGGGTTCTGGAAGTCACATGAAGGTCTCCCATTGACCTTGAACAATTGCAGGGGTTAGGAGTGCCAGCCCTTCATCCACGTGCTTGAAAATTCGAGTGTAACCTGTAGTTTGCCTTTCATGTAATGCGGTTCTTCTGCATCCACAGCCCTGAATCCGTGGATTCAGCTAATCGCAAGTTGGTTTCAGTAGTACTTAGTGTTGAAAAATTCCTGTGTATAAGTGGACCTATGAACTTCAAGCCTGTGTGTTCAAGGGTCAGTGGTACTGTCAAATGTTGTCACTAAGTTAAATAAGATGAACACCAACAAATGACCTCTAGGCTTGGCAACACAGAAGAATCCGGTGAACTTGGAAGAAAAAGTTCACTGGTGTGATGGGCCTGAAAGACAGATTGAAGTAGATTCTAGAGGGTCAGATAGTTGTAGGAAATTTCAGGCCCAGGTGACTTCCCTGGTGAGTTATATAAATAGTTAAGGTTTTGCTGTGAAGGGGAACAGAGAAATGGGCTGTTGCTGAAAGACATTTCTAGCATTATTCTTGACCATAGAGTTTGGTAGGATGACTTAATTTTCAGAAGACTTTATATATCTATAGGAGATATTCTAGCCCACTAGTTAATACTTGGGATTTAGAGTCAGGTAGTCAGGTAGTCAGATTTAAATTTGACCCGGCTGTTGTATCGTTCTGTTACCTGAGGGATCATCCAGTTCAGATTCTCTTGAATTTTGGTTTTATCACCTGTAATTAATAGTGAAGGTGATACTTCAAAAGGGTTAAATGAGCTCATGCTTTTAAAGAGCATTATATAGTCATCTGTATCATACTTGTTGGTGCTTCTATATTTTGGCATATCATCATTTAAACAATGAGATGAACAGTCTCCACACTAATATTGTTGCAGATTCTGTTTTATCCACTAGTAATTTATAAATAAAACTGCATATTTTCAATTCCCCTTTATTAATTCAGGAGAAAAGATATTAAGTTAGCTCAGAATTGACAAGGAACAGTTTTTGGAGTGGGTACTGGGCAGTGTGGATTGGTGGAGAGAGAGGATTTAACTTCATCTACCAGAAGGTGGTAGTTCCATATTCACATAAAATACACTCCTTCCTACTGGCACGCTTCGGTTTCCCTTAGACTGACTTGGTGAACGTTCAATACTGTCTTGAAACATTTCATATTGGTTGTGGGTTGAGCTGGTTCATTACACAAGCAAGTTATTGTCTTCATTCTTCCATCAGGCACTACTGACTTGTTCAGAATAAATGTAATACACTTTCAGAGCTGCCAAAAATAAATGCAATAGGTGGTGTCCTGGGGCTACAACTAACTTGCTGGGCTCTGATCAAACACTTTACCTTTGGCAGGCTCTTAGTACTCGCTGAATTCTCATACTTGGCTTGTTTACTTAAGTTCTTAGAAGTTCTAAATAATAAAAATTTAGGCCAGATTCAGTGAAGCGTTATGTTTGTGCCTTTAACTGTAGAATGGTTGAAATACTACTTGTACCCTGTAAACCAGTCTTAAACAAAGAGTGGACAGTTATATTTTATTTACTCCAAATCTAATTTTCAAGAGTCCATGATCCTAGTCCAGTGATGTTAAATACATTTATGGTCTTCCTGGTACTGTAATAAAATTAATTAATAGCATAAAAGAAAATAATTAATAACAAAGACTGTATAATTCATTTAGAGAAGACCCACGTTCCATGACCAGTGAAGCATGGTAAGAGACTTGAGTTGCGTATAGCTTCCGTTTGCCCCTCTGTTTTCTCTCTGGAGCAGATAGCTTCTCTGACTGTAAAGATTTAAACCAAGGGGAAATTTTTCAAGTCTCCTGGATTTCTTTTTCAGGAAGATTGAGGAAATGATCCGAAAGTGCTTTCTTTTCACTAACACATGAGGGCGTGGGGGGCTGTCAGCTTTCTTTTTTATGCTGGTAGATATTTTTGATAGACAGTTTCATTCTCAGTGCTTCCTATTTCAGAATCTGACAAAGAGGAGAAACCGCAGAGTGCTGTCATCCCCAAGGAGGTGACTCCAGCACTGTGCTCCCTGATGAGCAGCTATGGCAGCCTCTCGGGGTCAGAGAGTGAGCCAGAAGGTAAGCCATGGCTTCAGTGGTAACAGTGCGGGCTGTGTCGTTTCGTTGTTGCCTTTGATGTACACTGTGCATCAGTAGCACCCTTTCACGTGTATGTATCCGAGGACGAGCTGTGTCATGCACATTCTTTAGTTGAGCCTCAAATTCCTTTCTCATTTGATTCAGAAGTTAACATGGGATGAAGGGAAGTGGGACAGAGAGAACTGTGTTGCTCCTCTGGGAGAAGGGGGCAAAAAGAACATGATGAAAGAAGAGGAAGGGGAAGAGATAGTATCCACTAGTGAAGTCAGAGAAAACTCTAAAAGATAACGCAAAGGAAGCTAATTACTTCTTCCCACTCTCAAGAACCCTTGTCTTAACATGTTTCGAACCTTTTGAAGCTGGAGAGAGGTCCTTTATGACAAAAGAAGATGGTAAAATTCCTTACGTGTATATGGGGCAATGTTCCTTATGGAGCACATTTACCTAAACTGTCTCATTTGGAGAACACAGGAATCGTATATGCTTGTGTTGCATTAGCCTGTGTATTTTTAAGATTGGGAGACATGGAATCCTTTTGATAATGTTTCTGAGAAGTTAATGTTATTGAGGATACATGTTTTAACCTTAAAAGATGATGACAAACTCCCCCTCCCCCCCAAAAAAAGCGATGGTGATAAACCAACTCAATATCTAGCTACGAGTAGGCTTGGCAGTATGGGCAACTCAAGCCAAGGCTCACGTCAGTAACCCAGCACCTCTGAACCTGGCTCTGCATGGTCGTTGTATCTAGGCTTCACCAGCCACGAGAGAATTCTGGGTGTGTGTCTCAGATGCGTCATCACGGTAGGGGCTCTACCGAAGACAGGAATAGAGGGTCTTCAAAGTGAAAATGTAGGATGAAAGGGAGATTTAAATGTAATTGGATGAAGATACAGGACTTTTAATGTTGACTAAGCCAGAAAAAAATCAGTGTTTGTGTAGTTGGAAGATGTTGAAGGAGGAAGAGTTGGGCTTTAACATGAAAGTTAAGGTTTAGATCTGGGTATCTCTAACATAGGAGTTTTTTTTTTTTCTCTCTTTGAAAGGCCAAGCTTTACTGTGGTAACTGGTTAAAGGCTACTTGACTTTTGCAATATAATCTACTTTGGCTTTATCAGAGGAGTCCTTGACAGATGGTTGCCTCTTCTTTTTTTTTTTTTTTGAATTTTAAGAAAAACAGTATTTATTTCCTTACTCTTGTTTCCAGTGCACTGATACGAAGATGAAGTTATTCTTTAAACACATATTACATTTCCTGCTTATCTTGTGTATTTATGACAGGTGATAGCAAAGAAAGCTATTACCAGATTACTGAATCCCATAAAAACAAGCCGTACAAATGCTTTCCTCTCTCATTCCTAAGATAAGACATTCAGTACTTTTATGCTCGTGTCTTCATTGTGAGGCTGCCACTTTGAGAAGCAGAGAGGAAACTGGAAGGGGTCAGGGTTTGAGCCCTTTATTTTACAGACGCCGAAGCTTCAGGAGGATATGCTGGCAAAGCGAGTATGTGGCAAAGCTGACGTAAAGCTTAGGTCTAAAGAAGCCAACTAGATTGCCTTCCATTACATCTTTCTTTGTGTGGCAATAGGTGGTGCATAGCTATTCTTTTGACTTGGTATAAATTCAGTTTGACTGATTGTCTAAAACGTCCTGCCTTCAGGAAAAAGTCCTCGCTTTACATTCCTAAGCCTTAAGAATTATTTTATGTAATTTGAATTTGCTTTTATTAAGCCATCCAGGTCACTAGCAGATTTCTAGCTTGCAGTGTTCCTGGGCTATAGGATGGGATAGGATATTGACACAGCAAGACTTTGGAATAAATAAAACTAGGAAATAAAGTGAGCCTTCTCAGAACCATGAAATAGCATCTCTGTTGTTTTTGTTTTAGTGGCTAAGTCATGTCCTACTTTTGCAATGCCATGGACTATAGCCCGCTAGGCTTCTCTCTCCATAGGATTTCACAGGCAAGAATATTGGAGTGGGTTGCCATTTGCTACTCAAGGGGATCTTCCCGACCCGGGGATCAAACCCGCATCTCCTGGAGCTCCTGCATTTCAGGTGGATTCTTTACAGCTGACTCACTGAGGAAGCCTGTGGTTATTAACCATTAATATGGTTAATAACCATATACTAATTTCAGTATGGTGTCTCAGGGAATAGGGAGGCCTGAGGAGAAGGAGAGAGAGGAAAATGGCAGGAAGGTGGAGCAGTCAGAACATAACATTGTTAAATTGATTTTCTTATATGGACATGGTTCATGATGACCCAAAACAGTTACAATAGTAATATCAAAGATGAGTGATTACACATGACCATAACATAAAATAGCAATGATAATTTGAGACATTGAAAAGAAATCATCAGAGTGTGATGTAGGGGCACGAAGTGAACAAACAGTGTTGGAAAAATGCTGCTAACAGACGTGGTCAGTGTTGCCACAAACCTTCAATTTGTACAAAATGCTGTGTGTCTGAAGACCGTTAAATCAAAGCACAGTAAAACGAGGTGTTCCTGTAATTTAAGAATTTTACAGCAATATACTTAGATTTTCCTCTTCCCTTCCTTTGGGCGATTCTCTCAGGTTTCAGTTCTGCAGTTGCTAATAAACCCCACATACATTGTTATTATGCATTTTTGCTTTCAATTGTCAATTATCTTTGCAAAATTTTTTCAAATGAGGGAGAAGGTCGTTTGTATTTATCCACATATTGACTGTCTCTGGCACTCTTCATTCTTTGTGTAGACCCAAGTTTCCATCTGGTATTACTTCTTTCATAGGGATCATTTTCCATAGCTCTTTGCAGTAATCTCAGTTATTGGCAGTCATAGTTCCCAATTTGAAAAATTTTGTAATACACTCTACATGCTCAGTTTTAATTAAGTAACTGTTATGGCTGGGGAAGAAGATTATTGTGGGGGGTGGGTTTTTTTTGGTTATTTTTGAAAGTTTTATCTGTTTTTTAATTTGTTATTTTTGTGTTTATTTTTCATCTCATGTAGAAGCTCCCATCAAGACTGAAGCAGACATTCTGGCAGAAGACCAGGTTCTTCATAGCAATACTCCTAAGAAACCAAGTCAAGATGTTAAAGCAACTGTTAAAAATTCCTCAGAAGCCAAGTGTGAGAGCCAAAAGAGAAATTTTAAAAACACAAATCCTAAGAGGAAAAAAAATGATCTCAACTATCGAACATTATTTGAACCAAGAACACACCATCCATATCTCCTGGAAATGGTGAGTGGTCTTTGTGTTCTCGTGTCTTGAGAATAGAGCTACTGGGCTTGTGTGTGTGTGTCCGTGTCCGTGTGTGTTTTAAGGTTACCAGAGACATATGCTCCTTGAAGAGTTGTCTGTGTATCTTCTGAAACTGCCTTTGGAATATAGCTGATACTCAGTAAATGTGGGATAATTACAATTTTCAAAACTGCTTAAAATAAAAGAACCTAGGCTTAAGTAGTTGGTAAAGTGTTGAAGTGTACTACTGACCTTTTTAAAATTTTCATTGAAAGCACAACTAAATACAGTGCAGGCTAAAGGGAGAAAAAGGTTTTTGTGTGTTTATTTTGTGCGTTGTTGACTTTATTCTCAGTGTGATGTGCTGAAAAGCTTACGATTTTTCTTTAAATTATAAAGGACTGCCTCTTTTGAGTCTAAGTAATGGACATGAAGCTGTTCAGAGATCTGAGACTTTCATATCTAAGAGTGATAGAAATACTCTGAAATTTTTGTGGATTGTAAAACTTCCTGGTGATGCTCTGTGCAGAGTCTGATTTTTGCCTGGTTAGAGACGTGCTTGTGCTGCAGCTCAGGTGTTCTGAGGCTACAGACTATGGCGTGTTACATGTAGACACAGTTGCTTCTTAATAAAATTGACCTGAAATGTACTCTCTGTTTCGTAAATTTTGGTGCTATGTAAAGGAAGCTGCATTTTTAAAATATTTTCCTTGGAAACTGCATTTTTAAAATGTTTTCCTTCTAAGCAGTATATTAAATCATCTGTTTACTGAAAGTTCCTGTGTGGGTGTTTCTGAACTACATTGACATCAGAAATAAGATGACTAGTTACATTATTATTTTTAGCGAATCACATGTGACTCCTTGGTTATGTATTCTACATACCAGGGATTTTCAGCTTTCTTTCAATTACAGTAAGCACAAAAGTGGGAAGTTCTGAAAGACCAGGAATGTTAGGATTATTTACTGCTAGTTTCATTATTACTATATTTACTGTAGCTCCATACTAGTTTCTATACTGTTTCTAGATTTGGGCTTGGGAGGATCCTGTTTAACATGGTTTTTAGATGTAAAGAATGGTAAGCTTCTAAACCTATCTTTCCCATGCCTTCCTTGATGCTCCTGGAGAGAACCTCGAATACTAGTGTTTAAATCGCGATAGTTTTGGTTAAAAGGAGATATTCTTGCATTGTTTTTTAGTGAAATAATTAGTAAATATAATACATATCTTTATTATTCTGTGTTCTTCATATAGAGAAGGCACATAGAATATCTTAGATGGTGTTTCTTGGATGTATTTTATTTAAAAGCTAATCTTTTTATTTATTATTTTTTAGCTGTTAGCTCCGGATATTCGACATGAAAGAAATGTGATTTTGCAGTGTGTTCGGTACATCATCAAAAAAGACTTTTTTGGACTTAATACTACTGCTGTGAAAACTAAAGATGAATAGGTATCTGGTGTTTTAGGACACATGTCTGAAGCATGTAAAATAGTAACAACCTGAAGTTTGTGGACGAAAATTCTTCTTTTTTCAACTGATTAGTAATTAAATTGTAAGCCTCATGGGCTATTATATAGGATTTTCAAGTCTTTGACTCTATACAAATAAATGCCTAATTGATTTTTAAGACTGTCTGTATTGTTGGGATCACATATAATATTTGATGGCAGAATTCTACTTTGTAATTATTGCAGTTGTGTAAGGAGGTCTACTCTTGCGCCAGATAAGAATTGAAGATGCTGGTTTAGTGGTAAGGAAAAAAATTTAAAAATTTTTTTAATTCAGCTGAGGAGAGCTGTAGGTTGGGGAGAGAAATACAGTCATTTTGTATTTAATAAATGAGAGAGGAAGAGTCATTCTTTAACCCCTGCAAAGGGAGGGTATTTTAAAATAAACCAGAGCAAATTAATACGATGAGAACGTCTTGAAATTTAAATTTCTGCTGTTTATTTCAAAGGACATGTTGACATTCACCTATTGGCAGCTCAGGTATTGATCATTTGAAATATTACAGATATGGCTTCTGTTTATGTTCCAGTTCAGTTGAAGTGCTTCTTTTTGGTATGGTTCAGAATTGGACATTTTAAAAATTTTTTCCTGTGAAAAAGTATGTAAAGTATAGTACTTGATGAGGTTCACTTAATTTTTTACGGCATAAACAGTCATTTGTGAAATATTACGTGAATTTTAAAGAAGTAAAAATTGCTTATAAAGGTAGTAATTGAACCTTTAAAATATGTTTTGAATAAATAACAGCTCCTAAGGTCTTTTTATCTCCTCTAATGCCAGAGGCTCTGGTCTTTTATGTTCTGGTCATTTGTGCTAGCTAGTGCTAGAGCTCGACTCTTTTTTTTTAATGTATTTATTTTTAATTGAAGAATAGTTCCTCCACAAGATTGTGTTGGTTTCTGCCATATATCAACATGAATTAGTCACAGGTATACCTGTGTCTCCTCTTTCCTAAGCCTCCCTCCCGTCTCCCACCCCATATCACCCCTCTAAGTTGTTACAGAGCCCGGGTTTGAGTTCCTGAGTCAGTTCCCATTGACTCTCTTTCACACGTGGTAGCACGTATGTTTCCACGCTACTCTCTCCATTTGTCCCACCCTCTCCTTCCTCCTCTGCCACCCGTGTCCATGTCTGTTCTCTGTGTCTGTGTCTCCATTGCTGCCTGCAAATGGGTTCATCAGTACCACCCTTCTAGATTCCATATATGTGCATTAATATATGATATTTGTTTTTCTCTTTATGACTTATTTCACTCTGTATAATAGGCCCTAGGTTCATCCGTCTCATCAGAACTGACTCAAATGCATTCCTTAGAGCTCCTCTCTTGACATTCAGCCAAAAGAGCTAGATTTTTAAAATTTAGTCTCTTGTTGTAGTTGGAAAATTAATTTTATTTGACATCATGATTATTGAAATCCACGAATCTTGACTTCAAGAAGTAGAGCAAGAGAGCTGATAGCAGCCCTCTGCCCCTTTTGCTCCTTTACATCTATAAGATCCCATCCCGAATCCTGGAACATCTGGTACATAACACTGTGACATTACAGACCTGAGATTAACAGTCATGTTGAGGTCAATCTTTCCCAACCTGGTGGTGACCATGCAGACCTTTTTATTCTGTTTTACTCTCTTCCTCCAAAGAGCCTTGTAGTTTGGAAAATTACCAACTAGTTCATTCATTAATTCAGTTCATATAATACTTTAATGGAGTAAAAGAAAAATGAATAAAATCTTGCATTATTCAAAGATGTGACTCTTAATCCAGTTCATCTCAACAGGACAGAGAAGTAATCAATATTACAGACTGATTTAATATTCAAATTTTGACTAGTCTGCAGTTTTATCTCAGGTTAGCATGCAATTTCCATAGGTTTCAAGTATATAAATATATAAATGAATTCACAGACTCCTTGTCTATTTTCAAAGAACCATCATGTCTCCAGGGGCTTTTATAATCACTGCTCTAAGGGATATTGTGCAAAATTTTATTATCAGTCTTTCTTGTTTTCTAATAAATGTAGAAAAGACTGAAAATGCCCCACTGAATACTGCCCTGGCTGTGTCCAACAGTCTTAAGCTGTGGTGACTGTTGTTTATTTCTAGGGGGTAATTT
This sequence comes from Okapia johnstoni, assembly GCA_024291935.2. NCBI lineage: Eukaryota > Metazoa > Chordata > Mammalia > Artiodactyla > Giraffidae > Okapia > Okapia johnstoni. Next base: position 54,356,608 of record CM044321.1, on the reverse strand, counting down.
CAGATTCAGTTCCCTTTATATTTAACCCAGGAATTACTTAAGTAGGTTTACAATTCCCAAGCAGGTAGAGTGTATGTTTACAGTTCCCAAGCAGGTCGAGTGTAACCTGTGCGGTTTCTGCTTTATGGAACTCATGGTCAATATTTGTAAATATTCTGAGTTTTGAGGGGAGAAGGGTGCCTTGCCTGTTCTTTTTCGGATTTACCTTGTTAATTGTCAGACCTTCTTCATTCTTGATGTCCATTTAATGAATTGATTTCAGAGATGTGAAAGCATTATGTGACTGTTGGTGAGTTGTGCCTTTTACAACTATGAGATATTCTTTTTTGTCCTTAATACTTTCTGCATTGGCTTCTATTTTCAAGACAGGTTTAGGGGACTTCAATCTAAGAGTCTCTGGGAAATTTAATCTATTCATATTAATTGAAACAGTTGAAATGTTTGGACTGTTCCTGCCATTGTATATTGTATTTTCTGAATATTGTGCTTGTTTTTATTTCACCGTTTTATTGGCTTGATTGATTGTTGTTTTTTCTCCTTGTTTTTCCTCCTAGTGCTTTGAAATTAATTCAACATATTGCTGTTCCTTTAGGAGTTACCTTTTTTTCTCTATACTTACTAATCAGTAGCCATATTTTCCACTCACCTCCCAATTAAGTCAGTTACCTTAGCATTCTTTCCCTTCCCCACCTGGATCCTCTTCTCCTGGTGTAATCATGTGAGTTTTTTTAGATTCACCTCTATTGTCTATGGGGTCGTAAAGAGTCAGACATGACTGAGTGACTTCACTTTCACTTTTCACTTTCATGCATTGGAGAAGGAAATGGCAACCCACTCCAGTGTTCTTGCCTGGAGAATCCCAGGGACGGCGAGGCCTGGTGGGCTGCCGTCTATGGGGTCGCACAGAGTCAGACACGACTGAAACGACTTAGCAGCAGCAGCAGCAGCTGTTATCTTTGTGTGTGTGTGTTTGTGTCTTGACATTATGCATCATTACTTAGACAACTATTAGTTCACTGTTTCCTTCTCACTGCTTTTCCCTTTATCCCAGGGTTAGTTTTTTTGGTTTATTGCAGCATATCATCAAGTGATTAAATGTTGAATCCTCATTTCAATAAAAAAATAATGAGTTTAGGGTATTAGGTTCAAAATTGAACACGATTGCTAGTATCCAGTATTGCTTCTTAAAAGTCAGACAGCAATCCAATTCTCTCTATCTTTATTGGCAAAAACTTATTTTCACCTTCATGAAAAACCTTGGGTTTTCTTTTTATGCTTGGAGTCCTAAAATTTCACCAGTAATGCCCAGGTATGTGGGATATAATATATGTCATTCATTCTGCTTAGCTGATGGTCCTTTCACTGAAGAATTGCACCATTCTTGGACTAAGGACAATTTCTAAAATGATTTATTTTCTTTCCATTTTTTCTTTTGGTTTTCTGGAGTTACCAAGTGAATATGGAACTTCGTGACCTGATCCTTTCACTGGACTTATATAATTTGTCTTGGTCTTTTTGCTCTTTTCTGAAAGATTTCTTCAGATGTTATCTTCCAAGGACTTCCTTTGTAGTCCAGTGGTTAAGACTCCGAGCTTCTACCACAGGGGCGAGGGTTCATTCCTGGTCAGGGAGCTAAGATCCCGCATGCTGTGCGTGGTGCAGCCCCCTCCCTCCCCCCTCCCCCACAATGTTACCTTCCAAATCACTAATTCCCTCTTAAGGGAATTCCCAATTCATTTTTTTGAATTGAAATGAGGATTCAACATTTAATTACTTGATGATATGCTGCAATATGCTACAATCATTTAGCTTTTCTGTTTAGTTTTTAATATTTAGTCATTTGTTTTCAAATATTCAAGATTGCCTTCTTATTGTAACTGCTTTTTTCATAGGTGTAGTACCCTTATATTTCTAAGGATAACAGTGAGAATTTTCATGTTGTTTTCTATTCCTTGAATTATTTGCTTCCCCGTTGATTGTCAGTTGTTCTATTTGTTCAGTTTACTGAACAATTATCTTTACTGCTAATTGTTGTAAGAATCACTTTTACATATGAAAGAGATTCTCTTAATTAATGGGTTGGCATGGATTTTTCCCGGATTTGTATAAAGCCTTCTTTGCTCCAAAAGATGTTTACCTTGACTGAGAAAAGGAAGCTTTATTCACACAGAGTTTTTAGAATAGAGGGTGAGTGGGCAAAAAATCTAGGCTCTTGGCATCACTCCCATCTCTTTGCCAAAATACGAAGGGTTTTAATCTGAGGATGGAGCTTTTCTCCAGGGCAGAACTCTTAATCTGCCACTTCCACCAACTGCTTGGTTTTGGAGGTGGGCAGGTTTAGGACTTAGCTATTGCAGCTAGGCCCCAGCTTTCTGTCATCTGTTGACTCGGCCTAGAGCACCTCTGGAATCACCTTTACCTTTCCTGTGGTTGTCTCTGGGGCTGGTTTGGGCGGAGGCCTTCCTCTTGTTTCTTGTCAACCTGGTCAGCGTTACAGTGCTTCTCCTCTGATGGAAGCTGAGCTCTGGAGGGCAGACTTGCTCTTGAACAGTCTCTTGTTAGCAGACCTGGAGGCAGCTTGGGAATGACCTAGCAAACGAAGGGTTATTTCTTCCTCAAAATTGAAAGAGGGGAAAATCAGTAAGTGTGAATAAATGGAGCAGTAAAGGAGACAGATACTCTGATGTACAGACAAAAGACAGAACTCAAAGTTCTGTTCTTTAGAGCTGTAGGCCTAGAGACTGTGCCCAGCAGTGCAGTGCGTCCTGTGAAACACACACTGGTGTGGCTAATGTTTGGAACACTTGCTGGGTCTTCTCATGAGGACAGCAAGTGGGACTTCCCTGGTGGTACACTGGATACAAATTGCCTGCCAATGCAGGGGACATGGGTTCTATCTGGTGCGGCAAGACCCCACATGCCACAGAGCAACTAAGGCCCTGCACCACAACTACTCGAGCCTGGGAGCCGCAACTACTGAGCCTGTGTGTTGCAACCACTGAAGCCCGATCGCCTAGAGCCTGTGCTCCGCAACAACAGAAGCTGCCACACCACAACTAGAGAGTAGGTCCTACTCCTTGCAACTAGAGAATGCTTGCGCAGCAACGAAGACCCAGCGCAGCCAGGAATAAATAAACCTAATTAAAAAAAAAAAAAGAGCAAGTCTCTTCTATTGGTCCTCTGTACCTGGCTGACTTACATAAGTCTGTACAAATCCTGGAGAAACTATGACGTCTTTGCTTCAGGACGTTTCATCCCTTGTATGAAGGTTTCCACATTCCAGTTTCTGGCAACTCCATTTCTGGTTATTAGGAGGGAATGCCATCATTTCCTGGGTTTAGTATTTGCAGTTCAGTGTCTGCATGTTTTTCTGCTTATTTTTGTGCTTTAATTTGGAAAGCCAAACTACAGGCTTTATTTGAATTAATATCTTCAAAGGCACAGTTATTTAATCAAGGCTCTCTTTTTTTCCTTCCTATGCACTTTTCTCCATTTTCTTAAAACTACTGAAATTTCTTCCTTGTTTTTTAGGGGGTTTCTTTGGCTACATGGCATGCAGGATCTTAGTTCCCTGACCAGGGGTCAAACCCACAGCCCTTGCAGTGGAAGCATGGAGTCTTTAACCACTGGACTAGGGAAGTCCTACTTCCTTGTTTTATTGGAATGATATCAGTAGCCATTTCACGAATTCTGGTTTTACACAATCAAAGATTGCTCCGCCTAACCACTGAACTATCAAGATCACCAATAATTGAGGCCTTTTTTTTTACGTTACAGTGACCACTCATTTTCATCCCTTTTCACTGGCCTATGGCCTTACATCTTGAGGGAAGTAAGTCATATATCATTATCTTGTTTGAGAGTTTCTGAGACATGTAAGATTATCTACAATAGAGCAGTCAATGTTATGTGCAGATGAACTGCATAAATCCCAAGATATGGAAGAATTTTAGGAAAATTCTTAAAAATTCTGTTGCTTGAAAATAAATCTAGGATTCCATTTATGGTTTCAACTCTGGAAATATTTTCTAGTTTTTGTTTTTAGACATTGTCTCAACTCTTCCTATGTTTATTTGTATGTTTATTTAAAACACTGCCAAACCACTATGATAGAAAGCTATTTCCTTTCAGAAGCAGGAAAAAGAAAAAACTGATTTAGATGCATATTTGTGTTACAAGGCTGGGCACTTTTGTTTTGAATATTTTGGCACGTTGGGGACATTTTCAAGAAATAGTTTTTTGACCACAACTAAGATAACAGTGTTTGAATTTGGTAAACAGTTATTAGATCTCATGTGGTTTTTGGTGGGTATGATGATGAGACTGAGACAAGGAGACATTCATCAAAAAGCATCAAAAGAAGAAATCTCTGAAAGGTACTGTTTTAAAATCAAAGAGCTGAGAAGATAGAAGATACTAATCAAATTATGTACCGAGTTTAGCTTGTGGAGCTTGCGGTACTTACTGCCCTTAATCACCTAGCAAGGAAAAGTGGCATATGAAGATTAATTGCTCACCATGTCAGATGCTATAGTACTTTGATGTCGACCAGTGGCTCCCACATCAGGCTGATCACCTGAATACAGGTTCCCACCCTGAGATTCTGGTGTTTGTAAATACGGGAGTGTAGCCCAGGAATATTTTAACAAGTTCCTCAGGTGATTGGGATGATTGAACAGGTTTGAAAACGTCTCATGCAGACCATTCTGTGTATTAGAATCCCCTGCAGGATGATGTCTTGCTTGTTCCAATACAGATTGCAGGATCCACCTCCCACGTTTCTGACTCACCGGTCTTTGGTGGGTCCTGTGTGTGTGTGTGTTGCTCAGTTGTGTCCGACTCTTTGCAACTCCATGGACTGTAGCCTGCCAGGCTCCTCTGTCCACGGGATTCTCCATGCAAGAATAGTGGAGTGGGTTTCCATTCTCTTCTCCAAGGGATATTACCAACCTGGGGGTCAAACCCGGGTCTCCCTCATTGCAGGCAGGTTCTTTACCATCTGAGCCACCAGGGAAACCCCTTGATGGGTCCTGAGGATTCTAGTAAGTTCCCAGGAGCTGCTGCTGCTAGTGGCCCAGGGACCACACTTTGAGTACCACCGACACAGACTATCCCCAAGGCTCCCCAGTCCCTGACTGGTCAAACCCAACAATGAAACAAATTGAGTTCTATGGCAAGGTTCTCAGTTCATGTTCTACTTGGTCATTTTTATCCTTTGGCGTGAGCTTTAACTGATGAACCTCTGTCTCTACGAAAAGTTTTGTGGTTTTTGGCCAGGCTGTGGAATCTTAGTTCCCCCACCAGGGATTGAACCCACATTCCCTGCAGTGGAAGCACAGAGTCATAACCACCGAACTGCCAGGGAAGTCCCTCTATGGAAAGTTCTGAGTGGAAAGAAGGTGATGTTTGTTGGCTAGGATGGCTTGGTAGTAGAATGGAATGTGTAGATCTGGGCTAAATTCCCCATTTTTGACCTTGGTTTTATTGTGACCTTGGGCAGGTCACGTGATCTCTCTGCTCTCCAGCCATGGAGCTCTAGCCATGCTTCCTCCTGCCAGGAGGCCTTTACTCCCCTCCATGCCTGGAAAGTTCTTCCCTTTCTCCTAACATCTTATTATTGCTTGCTTTGACTTGGATCTCTGCTCAGCCCTCACTTCCTCAGGAAAGCCTTCCCTGACCTCCGCAAGTAGGTCAAGTCCTCCTTTTGCACATACTCAGACCATGTACCTCCCTTTCTCAGCATTGCCAAAGTTGTGGTTTTATATTTACTTGTGTGATCATTTGATTTGTCTCTCTCCACTAGACTGTAAGCTCTGGGACTTACACTGTAAAATTTTTTTTAAAAAATCCATTTGTGTTTCCAATTGTGTTCCAGCTGCAAACACTGTGCGTGGTGTGTAGGAGTTGAATGAATGACAATGAATGCAATTCCACTAACCAGAGAGGCAAAGGCAGGGTGGGCATTTCAAAATAGGCTGCATTCCTGCCTTGGGTTTCTAGAAGACACCCTGTTATAACAAATTCGTTATTTTGCACAATGTACTTCGTTTCTGTTATTTGCCAGAGTCATGATGGTACAACTACTATTTATCAAATGCTTCCTATATATGTCAGGCATCAGCTATGAGCTCACACTTGACATTGATCTAGGAGGTCAAGAATTTTAGTCTGTTACTATCTAGGGCATTACTTTCCTCTAAGGAAATGGCAACCCACTCCAATATTCTTGCCTGGAGAATCCCATGGACCAAGGAACCTGGGGGGCTACAGTCTACAGGGTTGCAAAAAGAGTCAGACACGACTGAGCGACTAAGCAACAAGATTCTAAAAGCCAAAGTGTACTGTAAAGATATCTATAGATAGAAGACAGATTTCCTCAGCTCTACATTAAGGAAAAACAGCAGAAAGCAATTTCATGCTCAAACTAAATCTCTTAAGGTGGTCTTTGAGGATGGGTGGTACCAGGGGCAAGTAAGGCGATTTCCAGCTACAGTAGTCCCTCCTTTCCCACTTTCTGTGGTTTCGGTTACGTGTGGTCAACTGCAGTCCAAAAATATTAAATGAAAATTCCAGAAATAAATAATTCACGAGTTTTAAGTTGTGTGCTACTCTGAGTAGCATGAAGTCCCACACTGTCCTGCTTTGTCCTGCCCAGGCCAGGAACCTCACATCATCACAAGAAGGAGGGCAAGTACAGTACAATACGATACTGTGAGAGAGAGGCCAAATTCACCTAACCTTTATTACAGTATGTTGTTAAGATTGTTATATTTTATTATTTAGTTATTGATGCTAATCTCTTACTGTCCCTAATTTATAAATTAAAATTTATCGTGGGTATGTGTATATAGGAAAAAACATAGTATTTATAAGGTTGGGTACTATCCATGCTTTCTGGTGTCCACTGGGGATCTTGGAACATAACCCCCAGGGCTACTTTACTTAAAAATAATGACTGTACTCTCTATATAGTTAAATCATATAATAGGTAACATTTGGACAGTGTGATTACTTTCTAGGGACAGGATGGTTTAGTTACCAGTCAGAAAAGACTTGACTAATATTTATATGTTCAAATTACTTCCATGTTAATGAGAAAAGGGATTGATATCCTGTAATTTAGAAAGTTTAATTTAGAAGCTGAAACTCCAGTATTTTGGTCGTCTGGATCATCAAAAAAGCAAGAGAGTTCCAGAAAAACATCTATTTCTGCTTTATTTATTGACTATGCCAAAGCCTTTGACTGTGTGGGTCACAATAAACTGTGGAAAATTCTGAGAGAGATGGGAATACCAGACCCTCTGACCTGCCTCTTGAGAAACCTGTATGCAGGTCAGGAAGCAACAGTTAGAACTGGACATGGAACAACAGACTGGTTCCAAATAGGAAAAGGAGTACGTCAAGGCTGTATATTGTTACCCTGCTTATTTAACTTATATGCAGAGTACATCATGAGAAACACTGGGCTGGATGAAGCACAAGCTGGAATCAAGACTGCCGGGAGAAATATCAATAACCTCAGATATGCAGATGATATCACCCTTATGGCAGAAAGTGAAGAAGAACTAAAGAGCCTCTTGATGAAAGTGAAAGAGGAGAGTGAGAAAGTTGGCTTAAAGCTCAACATTCAGAAAACTAAGATCATGACATCCGGCCCCATTACTTCATGGCAAATAGATGGGGTAACAGTGGCAGACTTTATTTTTTTGGGCTCAAAAATCACTGCAGATGGTGATTGCAGCCATGAAATTAAAAGACGCTTAGTCCTTGGAAGGAAAGTTATGACCAACCTAGACAGCATATTAAAAAGCAGATACGTTACTTTGTCCACAAAGGTCCATCTAGTCAAGGCTATGGTTTTTCCAGTAGTCATGTATGGATGTGAGAGTTGGACTATAAAGAAAGCTGAGCACCAAAGAATTGATGCTTTTGAAGTGTGGTGTTGGAGAAGACCCTTGAGAGTCCCTTGGACTGCAAGGAGATCCAACCAGTCCATCCTAAAGGAGATCAGTCCTGGGTGTTCATTGGAAGGACTGATGTTGAAGCTGAAACTCCAATATTATGGCCACCTGATGCAAAGAGCTGATTCTTTTGAAAAGACCCTGATCCTGGGAAAGATTGAATGCAGGAGGAGAAGGGGACAACAGAGGATGAGATGGTTGGATGGCATCACTGACTCAATGGACATGAGTTTGGGTAAACTCTGGGAGTTGGTGATGGACAGGGAGGCCTGGTGTGCTGCGGTACATGGGGTCGCAAAGAGTTGGACACAACTGAGCGACTGAACTGACTGAAATGAACTGAACTGAACTGATGTGAACAGCTGACTCACTGGAAAAGTCCCTGATGCTGGGAAAAATTGAGGGCAGGCGAAGAGGGCATCAGAGGTTGAGATGACTGCATCACCAATGCAGTGGACATGAACTTGAGCAAACTTCGGGAGATGGTGAGCGACAGGGAGGCCTGGCATGCTGCAGTCCATGGAGTTGCAAAGAGCAGGACATGACTGGGTGACTGAATAGCAACAATTTATAAAAATCTAGATTCAGAGAGGCATAATGGCACTAAACAAGAAAGGGGAGCCGTGGTTCAAAGACTCAACTATTCTAGGTCCTTATAGATCATTGGTGTGGAAATGTAAGAAATTCAGTTATTCAACTAATTGTCCTTGCTCTGTGTTTACATGCAAGCTTCAGATAAATGTTGGAAGATGATACTCCTAGGGCCTCTTGTGAAAAGTTTCCTTTTTCAAGGATCTTTCAATAGCAACCAGCCTTGAAAAGAGATGTTGTCTCTCTAAAGCATGGGGCAGACTTGCTTACTGCACATTATAAAAATATCTAGGTTCCCTAAACTCAGGGTCCCTCTGACTCAACCCACTGCTTGTATAGGTGTCACCTAGTCCTTTTGTCAATGTTTTGTGAGAATTGGGGCTTGAAAAAATAATGGGAATGCTGACACTTGGTTGTACTCTTGCCATGAGCAGAAAGCCCTTTCTCTCCAGTCCAGGAGTTTGGGGGAAGCCAGGGAATAGTGACCTTAATATAAAAAAATGGTTAGCCAGGTATTAGGAAAGAAAAAAGGCAAGAACAGGACATAGGTGCCATAGAGGTAAGAATTATAGGAAATAGTGATCATCCCTAGTGTTGGGTTAATACAAGGAAGAGGCTGGGATTTTTGAAACCTAGAAGCTTGGTGCTGTGCCCTGATGGAGACCTCTGGCCTGGAGGAGATCCTGCTTTGTTGGTTCTGGTTCTTCAAAAGCTGAAAAAGGAGACTGAAGCTGGCACTCCCACCTCTGCTGAGGGCATGCTGGCCAATCAATGCTGGTGTCTCTGAGCAGGGAGCGGAGGCAGTGTTGTTTTGGTTCTGGAAACGTTGGAAGCAACTGCTGCTACTGGAACCAACAGTTGCTGCTAAGATGAATTACAGTATGGTCATGGGGCTTTTCTGGTGGCTCAGACGGTAAGGAATCTGCCTGCAATGTGGGAGACCCAGGTTCCATTCCTGGGTTGGGAAGATCCCCTGGAGAAGGGAATGGCTACCCACTCCAGTAGAATGGCTATCCATCCTTGCCTGGGAAATCCCATGGATAAAGGAGCCTGGTGGGCTACAGTCCATGGGGTTGAGAGAGTGGGACACGACTGAGCAACTAACACTTTCACTTCTTCCATGGTCACCCTCAGAGACTGGAAGCAGCTCCCTAGTCTTCCTCTAGCGCCCCCTATTGGCAGAGCCAAACAGGGAGCCTGCTGGACAGGGTAGCATGGCTACAGAGTGATGCCCCAGCATCACAGAGAGGTTTTGTTGTTCAGTTGCTCAGTCGTGTCCGACTCCGAAACCCCATGGACTGTATCACACCAGGCTTCCCTGTCCTTCACCATCTCCTGGAGCTTGCTCAAACTGATGTCCATTGAGTCAGTGATGCCAACCAACCATCTCATCCTCTGTCATCCCTTTTTCCTCCTGCCTTCAGAAGACTTCACAAGACTGCCTTCAGTCTTTCCCAGCATCAGGGTCTTTTCTAATGAGTCAGCTCTTTCCATCAGGTGGCCAAAGTATTGGAGCTTCAGCTTCAGCATCAATCTTCCAATGAATATTCAGGACTGATCTCCTTTAGGATGGATTGGTTTGATCTCCTTGCAGTCCAAGGGGACTCTTGAGAGTCTTCTCCAACACCACAGTTCAAAAGCGTTAATTCTTTGGCGCTCAGCCTTCTTTATGGTCCAGCTTTCACATCCATACATGACTACTGGAAAAACCATAGTTTTGATTATATGGACCTTTGTTAGCAAAGTAATGTCTCTGCTTTTTAATACACTGTCTAGGTTGGTCATAGCTTTTCTTCTAAGGAGCAAGCATCTTTTAATTTCATGGCTGCAGTCACCATCTGCAGTGACTTTGGAGCCCAATAAAATAAAGTCTGTCACTGTTTCCATTGTTTCCCCATCTATTTGCCATAAGGTGATGGGGCTGGATGCCATGATCTTAGTGTTTTGAATGTTGAGTTTTGAGCAGAGGAGAGAGAGAACTAGCACGGGGATTTTAAAAGCCTGTTTGACTAGAGGTTAGGTGGTGGGAGGAGGGAACGGTTCATTTCCTGGAGACAGCTGGGCAATTGCCTCAGGAGTATCCAGCATTACCTTGAACTTAATATCTTTCTCTAGGTCAGTGAAGGGAGCAGCCAAGGACAGCTGACTTGGAGCTCCTGTATTACTGCTTGGCAGCATGGGGCTATTTTGTGGGGTACATTACGTGGAGGCAGGAGGAAACATATTCAGATGATCCAGGGAGATAAGCCCATTGCAACTTTATTAGATTACATACGATTTTATGGCCTTGTCACAAAGCTTGTGTAAATTCCCATGTCTGACCCACCCTGATAATGACCGATATCTTTTAAGATAGAAGACCACAGATGTTTGATTATATCTCACCCTTAACTTGTGAGCCACACGAGTTCATTGTCTATGAGCTGATTTATAACCTGTGAAGCATGATGTAAATGAGAAGTGGTTTTATTATTTGTATTCTTTCTGGTCCTTAACTGAGTTCCACTGAAGTGATGGGTTTTTGTACCCAAGGGAGGATTTCAGAGGAGATAAAGAGAATCAAGAGCAAAGGCTCAGAATTTACAAAATTAACAAGAGTAGTTTTATACTTTTACAATTTGGTGTTTACAAATTATGCACTCCCCCCACCCCCCCCCCGGCCGTTCTTTTAGAAGCCAGAATTTGGACCCAGGTAAGTTGGATAAATATCTCAATAGAGAGCTCTAGTCCACGAATTTTCACTTTTAAAGTAGCAGTGACTGGGACTTCCACAGCGTTCCAGTGCTTATGAATCTGCACTTCTAGTTCAGGGGGTTCGGGTTGGATCCTTGATCAGGGAACTAAGATCCCACCTGCTTTGCAGTGTGGCCAAAAAATAAAAATAAAAAAAAATAAAAATAGAATAAAATGGCAGTGACTGACTTGGGCCATTTATTTGGAAGTTTCCAATAATAGACTTATTTTTTCAGAATCCATTTATATTAATTGAATGGAATTTATTTATAGTCTGGTACCATGAACTGGATAAAAGCTCATGCCATACCAATCTTTCATGGTAGATAACTAAGTTTTAAGGTATTTCAGGAGTCATTCTAGATCTAGGTAAGGAGTACTGTCGTATGAGATGCTGTTACACTAGCCTTTATTATACTGAACCAGTGTATTTTGTTTGGATTGTGAATGTGGAAGGCTTATTTCATTCTAATCATTGTCATGTGACTTTTAGATTAGTAGTTAGCATAAGTGAGAATTTAATTAATCAATATCTGAATGAATAAATATATATATATAATGACTTTGGGTTTCACAGGTGGTGCTAGTGGTAAAGAACCTGCCAGCCAATGCAGGATATGTAAGGGACGCAGGTTCGATCCCTGAGTTGGGAAGATCCCCTGGAGGAGGGCATGGCAGCCCACTCCAGTATTCTTGTCTGGAGAATCCCATGGACAGAGGAGCCTGGCGGGCTACAGTTCACGGGGTCGCAAAGAGTTTGATACGACTGAAGCGACTTAGCACAGCACAGCAGAACTTGAAGTCAGTTGCTTTGCCCCTTGGGTGCTGGGTCGAAACCAAGACTATTCCCCTGGGATTGACTGATGGATTGATTACTAAATGAATGAATGAATCAGGTAGGTGGCCACTTAAACATTTGTGAGTGTGGCTGATGTGGCAGGAAGGATACCACACTGTGGAGGTATTTTTACCTGTCTGAGGAAGAGCTTCTTCTTGCCAAGTGCTGTGCCAAGAATCTGGGGAGACAACAGAGTGAGACCCAGACTGTGCCATCAGGAGCTTAACATCTGCCCTGGAGAGAGAGGCGGGGAAATTCATCCAGCCCACTGACTGACGGAGTGGGCCCACAGAACAAGACCTAACCCAGTTTCGGGGGTTCAAGAGTACTTGTCCTGGGTTCTAGCACGAGTAAGAGATACTAGACTTGGGGTGGAGGTGAAGGGCAGGTTATATAACCTAAAAAAAGCCCCGAGGAAGCTCTGTTATCCCAGTGGCCTCCTGAGTTCAAGTCCAATTTTAGAAACTGAACCAAATGTTAGGCCATGAAGATTAACTCACCCCAACTGGTCAGCAGGGGCAGGTGCTGTTACCCAAAAGAGCTTTGAGGTTAACTTAATGCCGTAGGCTGGGTCTATGCCCGCCAGAGCTCTCCTTGGGAGAGTGGAACTTAATTGGCATTTATTTTTGATGCCCTTATAAAGGGTCACTCCTGGGCCCACTGAAATGGAAACCATCCGAGCTCCTAAATGACTGGCAGGCAGGGGACCTGAATTGCACTCTCCGCTTTGGTTAATCTAGATGCCCAGCAAGTAGAATGTATTTGGGGCTTTTTTCCAGGATCAAATGTATCAAATGGTGGATGAAATGGGAGAGCTGCCCAGGGAGAGTCAGCCTTAGCTGCATGGGAACAGAAATAGCGGTTCCTTCTGTCAACAAGGAGGCTTTTTTTTGTGTGTGTGTGGAACTAAAGAAATTCAGCTCACTTACTGGTCTGGCTAAACTTCAAAAATGTGTGTTTTTTCCCTTCTCCCAGGAACATTTTGTTCATACTGTTGGTTAAAAGGAGGCAGCTTTCACACAGAAGTACAGCAGGAAGTATTTAAGTTAGATAAAAGGAAGGACTACTTGGCAGAAGGAGTGACTACAGGACTGGGTTCCCAGGGGGATTATGGAATCTGATTTTTATTCATGGACTTTCCTATTAAATAACTTAAATAATAAGTGTGGCTAGGCATAAGCCTACGTCACCATTTTTTAGAGCCTTGTGCTTTGAGATTCAGAGGAAATGAACCCACAGCCCTGAGGTGGCTTTACGGGGGTTGAGCTGGCCTTGGAGTTGGGGTCAGATGTGGGAAGACGAGTAGGGAAGGTGCAGAGTGAAATGGAACAAAGGGATCAGGGCAGGACAGCACGAAGGGCAGGTGGGACAGAGAAAGCAGGGTGACCGGCACGTGATCGCTGAAGTGCAGGCATGGGAGGATAATATTAGCAGGTTATGTGAGGGCTGGGTTATAGAAAGCTGGGAAGGTTTGGCCAGGGAATTTAGATTTTACTCAACAGGGAATTGGGCCTTCCCTGGTGGCTCAGTGGTAAAGAATCTGCCTGCCAATGCAGGAGACTCGAGTTCGACCATGAGGTTGGGAAGATCTCCTGAAGATAAACGACAACCCACTCCAGTATTCCTGCCTGAGAAAAACCATGGACAGAGGGGTCTGGCAGGTTACAGTCCATAGGGTCCCAAAGAGCTGGACATGACTTAGCAACTAAACAACAACAAAAATAAATAGCAACTAGGAGTCATTTTCTTCCCCCCTCTCAGGTTTTTGAGCAGGAAAAGGAAATGATGGAAATTGTGCTTCAGGGGTCAAGGCCTTTTAGAGGTTGAAGGGAACTTAGGGTCATGTAACGGTTTCTCAAGCTCTGGTGGCATCTGAGTCATTTGGTAGGAGGAGGGTGGTGTACTTGTTAAAATTCAGACTCCCAGGCCCTGCTCCTAGAAGTTCTCATTCAGGAGCTCTGGGTGGGCCTGGGAATCTGCAGTTAAACAAAGGCAATGGTCCTCCTGGTGTCACTGGTGTAAGACCTACACTGGGCGGCCACTGCCAGCCTTCTGGGAGACGCCGTCCAAGGGGTCCAAGCAAGGAAGCCTCAGGTGGACTCATAGAGAACCACTGAGAAAAGAGCCCTAAAACCATGAGAAAAAGAGTTCAGGCCCAGAAAGCTAGCAGCTGACTTTTGGTGGCAGCAGGCCAGTAGGAAGTTTCAGTCTCCCTTTCTCATGCTCTCCACACACTCCAATCTTGGAGGGCCTTGAAGCATTGATAGGAGGAAGGCCAAAGAAAGAAATGAGAAATAGAACACACCCTCTTTCCTGGACAACAGACCCTAGCCCAGAGTCCATTTAACCAGCTCACTATTCTTGAACCAGTACACCAGCTCTCCAAGGTAATAAGCCCTGCCTTGGAGCATCTGCCTATTTCTGTGGTGTAAATACTCTCCACCATGGCCATCTACCAATGTGATGTCAGGAATACAGGGTTAGAAAAAGAAGTTAAAATAAGATCTTGTGAGCTGGCAGGAGCCTGATACAGCTCATCACTGTTCCTAACCTGAAGTCATGCCCAAGCTGGGGTGGTGGGAAAGAACTATCTAGAATGAGGATAGAGTTGCTAAATAGTATACTCTCCTGAACTGTGCTTTATTGTTTAAAGTGACCATAGGGGAACCTCCCTGTTAGTCCAGGGCTAAGATTGCTGCTCTACCTCAGCCAGGGCCCAGGTTGGCTCCCTGGTCAGGAACTAGATCTCACATGTGGGAGACAGCCATATAAATAAATATAAAAATAGTAAATAAAAATAAAATAATATAAAAATAAAGTGACCATAGGGCTTTCGGGTAACTACTCAAGTTCTCATCCAATGACAAGGGGAAAACTGAACAAATTTCAGATTGGGGAGAGTAAGGGGCCAGAGAAAGTTAGTTTGGTTATATCCTAAGGATGGTGCCTGTCTTATGGGTTACTAGGGGAACTTTTATCTTTAAAACTGGTAAGATACTTTTCAGAAAGAATTATCACGTGGAAATACAAAACTGAAAGTTACATGTGAACTCTCGAACCTCGGGCTGAGAACCACAGATGTGGGATATTCTGTAGTTGATGAGGTTTGTTTTGGAGAGTTTTCTTTACTGTTCCGAAACAGATGTCGGCCAGAGGAAGGCAGCTGTCTCACTGATTGCAAAACAAACAAGTGAAATTGTTCAAAGATGCAAAAAATGGTACAGGAAGAACCCCCAAAGACGCGCATGAGACCTACCACATAGGAATACTATGAAGATGAAATGAGCAAACAGGCTTGAACGTGTCTAACACACATAGTAGGTCTGCAGTCAGTAGGTTGTGATTTTCCTTCAGAGCTTCACTGCATTTCAGTGGTGTTTGATGCTGACTCCCTCTGAGGGAGCATCCTCTGTGTTAATAAATGTAAGAATCATTTCTATTTCCCCTCTGACGAACGTCGCAAGGGAAGCCTTAGGCAGCCTCACTGAAGGGGAGAGCGAGAACCTTCTAAGACCCTTTGGCAGGTGGGGGATGCTGCTGCTGCTGCTGCTGCTAAGTCGCCTCAGTCGTGTCCGACTCTGTGCGACCCCATAGACGGCAGCTCACCAGGCTCCGCCGTCCCTGGGATTCTCCAGGCAAGAACACTGGAGTGGGTTGCCATTTCCTTCTCCAATGCGTGGAAGTGAAAAGTGAAAGTGAAGTCGCTCAGTCGTGTCCGACTCGTAGCGACTCCATGGACTGCAGCCCACCAGGCTCCTCCGTCCATGGGATTTTCCAGGCAAGAGTGCTGGAATGGGTTGCCACTGAGGAGGAAGTAAATGAGAACCAGAACCGGCTTTAAATTGGGCTCCAAAAGTGTCGGGCGCTCGTGTAAACAACTTCTGGGTAGTTGAAGCCGCCTCGAGAACACCAGAACCGCAGTTCTCCCACACGGGGTTGCTCATCCCGGGGCTGATGGAGGCAGAAAAACGGTTCCCGGCGAGATGCTGCTTCCAGCCGAGACCCGGCGGGGAAACCGCGGGGATCCTCCATCCTTCATGCCTGCTTGCAACGAGGGACTCTCTCCGGTTTTAAAAACTACGTTCACAAGCCACCATCTCCCACTTTCAACGGCACAAATAGTGCTTTTTGCCATTGGGTCAACAGAACGTGGAATGTTCCAGGCAGCCCCGTGTCCTGTATCTTGAGAGGAAAGGGGAAATTTCTGGGACGGGATGGGGCCTGCGTGCGGCCCTGTACGGCGCGGAGGGGGAAAAGGGCAGACCCCCGAGTGCCCGGGACACTCTGGTCTGCCCGGAGCTCGGCGAGCCGGGCGACAGGGCGGAAGGCACCGAGGCGCGTCCGCGGCGCTCCGCGCGGCTGCCTCGCAGGGGCCCCGGCGTCCAGCACACGCCGGCCTCTGTGGAAGCGATTTTTACGTCTTCACCCAAAGCAGTGCCAGCACTTTAGTACTCGCCGGCTTCTCCTGAGGAATTATGAATAATGACTCATCAACCTAGAATCTACACAGGCGTAGACGCCGTGTCTAGAATCAGGAGACCGGATGAGATCATAAAGGACGCGAACGTGCAGAGACTCGAGCGCCGCCTCTTCAGGGCGCGGAAGGCCGGGGCGCCGGCCGTAAAGCAGCTCCGCATGCGCACAGGCAGGTCTGTCAGCGGATGTTGGAAGAGGCGGGGCGAGAGGAAGCTGAGACTAAAGACTCAATTTGTCTAGATTTGCACCGGTACCCGTCGTCTCCCACATGGTCTAGCGGTTAGGATTCCTGGTTTTCACCCAGGCGGCCCGGGTTCGACTCCCGGTGTGGGAACGCCAGTGTGGCTTTTTTTTTGGCTGAAAACGAAAATAATTCAAACGCCTCTAACTAGGGAAAGGCTGGTGTTTTTGGAAAGCGCTGTAACCCCATTTCAGAGCGTCCAGGAGAAATTGAAGCTGAAGAGTCAGAGTCTACCCTAGACTGAATGGTTGTACAGCCCACTTAAAGCCGGTCGACTGGCAGGAGCAAACGGAAAGGAAGTAACTGGAAAGAGTGCTGAGTTTGCTTTTGAAACAAGTCTTTAAATCTGAGGAGCAGGGCGTCAGCCGGTCCCATGACAAGATAGATGTTTCAGTTGGTTTTTCTGCGTAATTTCTCCTTGTACCGTGAATATGGAACAAATGATCAAAAAGTACTCTTCTTTGTTAAAAAAAAAAAAAGGACAAGCCACATTGTAGGACATTATAGGCTTTTAAGTTGCCTAAAGCCATTCCTTTGAGAAGGACAGTAAGATTTTCAGGAAAGTCATATTATTGGGGGCAGAGGAGTTCAGAGTACAATCTATTGTGTTTTCTGATTCAAAAGCTCACTAAAGCAGTTATCTTGGGGGGAGGAAGGGAGAAAGGAAAATAGAAAATCATATTATTACACATATTGAGGAGTGAAGCAATGGCGAAAAATAACACTTTCTTCTCACGCCCTATTTGACACATTCTGTTTAAAAAAACTTCAGGAATTCACGATACACTCAATAAGATCTCTAGAGTTAGAAATGTTAGTACTGATGTGGGACAAGACAGTTTCCAACTGTTACCCAAATAAGTGCATCTTCTGCTGTAATCGTTTCTTTTGCTTACTTCTCCAAACATTTGCTGCTAGGAAAAATCTCCAGGCAGTTAGAAGCCACAATTCCGTCCCACTGGTGTTGAACTCTTTGAAGCTTCCCCAATTTGTTCTCAGACTACCATTAACCCTGAGAAACGACTGTGAAAAAGACTTGGCTTCCACATAACTTCGTTTGAAATTTGCTCTCTTTTTAAAGTCCTTTGGGATTTTAAGGGACACAAAAATGTCACTTTCAATGAGAAACATACTAGGCTAAATATATGCTTATTCAAATTTTCTAATAAAGAGCCTGGAGGAGAAATTGATCATCAGCAGGGGATCTGCATTTATTAAATCAAGTAGGATAGAACAGATAGGATAACAAGTATTTATTGAGCACATACTATGAACTTGGATAAATGTTTTATATACTTTTTTCAATTTAATCCTTATTTTGCTATCAGATAATTTTATTATGTGTGTATCAGCCAGGGGCCCAGTAGGAAACTGAAGACATTCTTAACAGAGTTTAATAAAGGGACTACTTAGGTTTTGTTGAGGTTATAGAAAAACAACAAGGAATAATGCAGTCTCCAGAGCTCCTGGAACTAAAATGAGTGAGGGGAGGGAGTGTGGCTGCCACTGAGGAGCTGTGGTTTCCGTTTGTCTTAAAACTTGCTTTCTTATGGCAAGTGAGTTGCATTTACATGAAGACTGTTAAATCCACTCATCCTATGAATCATTCATTTCCATAAAATAGTTTTGTGGCCTCACAGATTTGACAAAAACATCCTTTGGATGAATATGATACTTAAGAGACACAGAGCATAGTAGATACCTCTATAGACACATACTTAATTAAATGAAAACAGCTTAACTTTGTGGGGAAATATTTGCTTGAGTTTCATTTGCCATTTTTATAACTGTATTTTTTGCAAAATATCTTCCTTATCAGTCTTTATATTCATAGACTATTTTGAGCTACAAATGCCTTTTGCAGTCATTTAATGGAGCCTTTCATTTTACCCATGAAGCACTGGGTCCTGGATTTTATGCTTTGGATTTCCCAGGTTTGGTTTTTAATTTATTTATCTTTAAAATATTTATTTATTGAAAAATAAAATATTTATTTACTTATGGCTGCACTGGGTCTTCACTGATGCGCACAGGCTTTCTCTAATTGAGGTGGGCAGACTTCTCATTGCAATAGCTTCTCTTGTCTCAGAGAACGGGCTCTCGGATGTGCAGGCTTCAGTAGTTGCAGCATGAGGGCTCAGGAGTCGTAGCTCATGGGCTCTGTATTTGCAGTGCAGGGGCTCAGTTGTTTCATGGCATGTGGGATATTCCCCGACGGTGGATCGAACCTGTGTCCTCTGCATTGGCAGGCACATTCTTAACCACTGCTCCAGCAGGGAACTCCTAGGTTTGGATTTTTCGATTATGTATCTCCCTAAATTGAATCTTTCATGGTGTCCTCGACAGACACCACTCCCTCTTGCACCACTGGGTGCAGAAAAGATAAATTTGAAGAATTTGGTTGTATCTTGCTTTTGGTCAGTGTTCACAGTATAGCTGCAACAACACAGTTGTAACATTTTTATGTTTGAAGTTTTGAGTTATTAAATTTTTTTATTCACCATATAAACATTTCTAGAGAGTGATGATCTTTATTTGGGACATTTGAATTAGTTGTAGTTTCTCAGTATGCTTTTATTTTTGTACACGGTCATAAATTTTGGGGGAGTCTGCATAGATATCACTTTATGCCTACTCACCTGGGTACATAGAGGCATATGGATTTATATGTATGTTCCCTCAGAAATATATGTTACACATAAAAAATGTCCTAAATAGTTGCAACATTAACACTTTGTATTAATGCAGGGAAAGGAAGGCAAATATGAATTTTAAATTACCCACGTTGCAAAACTGAACAACCTGGAAAAACACTGAATACTTGGAAAATCACTGGAGCAAATAATCAAAAAATCAATTTGCAAACACCTAGAAGACCACAGGGTACTGGGTAATCATTCCGCATAGTTTTGTGAAAAACAAAGCTGATCAGATGAATCTAATTTCCTTTTGTCACAGAGGGACAAGTGTGGTGGATGGGGGAGCAGTCAAGATAATCTTTCCTGATTTAAGAAACTTTGGGATTTTGTACTTTGTTGTACTCATGAAGAAAATGTAGGTAAAACTACTGCTGTCTGGCAGGGACACATTCAAGCTGAAGTTTGGGGCTCAGCTTCACCTAGATAGGCAGCTTACCCTCGTTCTATTCAGCAATGACTATTCTCCTTTCTGAGTCTTTTCTGCCTGGATTCCTTAAAAAAAAAAAAAAAAAAAAAAAAAAAAACAACTGTTAATTCAAATTCTCTGTGCAAATGACTTCATCTCTCTGTTCTCAGTTTTCTAGACTGTAAAATGGGGGTAATAATCAGATCTATCTTACGTGGTTGTGAAGATTAGACAAGACAATGCTTATGAAGGGCTTGGTCCAGTTTGGGGCCAATGACCACTGGTTACCATCACCACCATCATCATTGTCATCGTTATCACGTTTAGTTCCTCTTTCTCTACTTCTAATCACAATGTTAAATCTGATCTTTTCTACCTCTTCAGTGATGCCAAGGTATGTTCTTATCTATTTCCCCTGCCACTCTGCTGGGCAGATCATCTTGTTCCCTGCACCATTACAATAATCACCAAATTGGTTTCTTTGACCCCTATCTCACTCAACTTTTCTATCTCACATTCTACTGCGCGTTGCAGCGCTGAGCTGAGGGTGCTGCTCCTCTGCACCTCGGGGCTTTGACCTGCTGTGTGCTCCCAACCTGCCTTTACAACCTAAATCCTACCGCTTCTCTCTGGGCATCCCAGTTTCCAGTTAACTTCTCACTGAGCCCTGTATCTGGCTTTTGCTCAACATTTCCTCTGCTGAAATGCTCTTGTGCCCTTTCCCTAAATATCTGCGTCTTATCCATCCTTTAAGGCTTAATTCTAATGTCCTGCCCTTGGTGGAGCATCCCTTAGACTCCTGCTGGGAATGTGTTCTGATTCTCTTTAGCATCTTATGTACCTCTCTTCTGATATCAATTCCTCTCTGACTTCAGGTCTTAGCTTACATATCATTTTCTCCCTAAGTCTCTCCTGCTTCACTGGCAGTGGCGGAGATGCTTTGCTCTGCATGTCTCTCTCTCACTACATCCGCCGCCCTGGCCACGCACCCCTCTAGAGTGCATGCTCCAAGACCAGAGCCCTGCAAGCAGTAAATACTTAATAAACATGTGTGGAGGGAATGTGTGAACCAGACAAGGATTGTATTGTCTCAAGGAACATCTTAGGTTCCAAGTTACAGAAAACCATTGGCCAGAGAGAGAATGATTGGGTTATGTAACCAAACTGGAAAGTGGGCTGGTGTGGTTGGCCTCAGGGACAACCAGAACCAGTGTTCCCTCTCTCTGTTTCTCTGGGTGTCAGATTTATTCCACCTATTACGGACTGGCTATTTCCACATGGCATGGATCTGAGGACCACCAGCTCCATATTCATTTCTCACAGCTCCTCCAACTAAGAGGGAAGCTCTTGGTTTTCTTAGTTTTTGTTGGAAAGTGCTGGGGAGGAGTGTGGCCTTCCCTGGGCTGTGTATCCTCCTGATGATTGATGCACGTAGGGTATTGTGATTGGCAGCCTTCCCAAGTGGCTCAAAGGGTAAAGAATCTGCCCAAAATGCAGAAGACCCTGGTTCGATCCCTGGGTTGGGAAGATCCCCTGGAGAAGGGAATGGCTATCCACTCCAGTATTCTTGCCATGACAGAGGAGACTGGCAGCCTAGTCCATAGGGTCGCAGAGATTAGGACACAACTGAGTGACTAACACTTTCATTAGAACCACATGGTGGAGAGGAAGGACGAACAGGGACTAAAATTAAGCCACAGAGGAACTTCCCTGGAGGTCCAGTGGTTAAGATTCTGTACCTCCAACGAAGGAGACATGGGTTTGATTCCTGCTCAGGGAACTAGGATCCCACACGCCACATGGCCCAAAATAAGTTAGTTAATTACAAAAAGAGAGAGAGAGAAAGCTATGATACAAAATTAAGCCGAGAAATGAAACACTGGTAATGGTTGTGTAACTTTGTGGATACACTAAAACCCCCAAATGTAAAGGCTGGATTTTATGGTATATGAATTATATATCAATTAAAGAAAGAAAACAGAAAAGAATTAAGCCAGAGATAAAATTTTGTTGGCAAAATGAGCACTTTTAATTCCTTTTACTTGAGCTACTCATTTATTCAGCAAACATTTGTAGGCGTCTATCAGGGCCCCCCATCCATTTAGATTTACATTTTAGTTGGGGAATCTTCCAAACACACAAACACATGAACAGGGTTAGAAGTCTGGGTTTCATTCTAAATGTGATGGAAAACTTCTGGAGGTTTACACCCAGAGTGGGTTCCACCCCCCAGGATGAGACTCTCTGGATTTGAGGGGCTTCAAGAATCTTCTGGCCAGTTTCTCTGTTTGTGGTCAGCATCAACCACACTTTTATGGGAAGATGAGAAATGTTTAACAGGTCTTTGAAATGGCTTATAATCACCTCATTTTCAGAATCTGGCAACTTTGTCATAAAGTGTCCTTGTGGACCAACCTGGATCCACTTTGTTTTCAGCCCATTTGCCTGTGAGACGAACTGCAAAGTTTGGAGGCTCAGTCCTCAAGACTGCCCTCACTTTGGACACTGTCCTCAAGTTTGGGGTTTTGCCAAAACCACTCTCAGGTTTGATGATGTGCTAGAAGGACCCATGGAACTCAGTGAAAGCTGTAGCACTCACAGTTGTGGTAAATTACAGGAAAAGGAGACAGATTGAAATGAGCCAAAGGGAGAGACACAGGGCTGTGTCTGGGACGACTTTCTGGTGTCGTCTCTCCCCTGCGGAGTCAGGATGAACTGTGTCCTCTCCCCCTAAGTATTGATGTGTGACACTATGCATGGAATATTGCCAGTCAAGGATGCTCACCTGAGTTTTTGTTGGGGCTTCATTATACAGACATGATTGATTGCTTGATCTCCCATGTGGTTAAACTCTAGGCTCCTTGATAACATGTAACCCAAAGCCCCTGTCCTAAATCCCATGGTTGGTCTTTCTGGCTTGGCCAACTCCCTAAAGCCACCAGGTGTGGCCGGCCCTTGCCCTAAACAAAGACCCTCTTATCAGGTCTGTCCATCCTAAGTCACTTCAGTTATGTCCGACTCTTTGCGACCCTATGGACTGTATCCCGCCAGGCTCCTCTGTCCATGCGATTCTTGCGGCAAGAATGCTGGAGTGGGTTGCCATTTCCTTCTCCAGGGGATCTTCCAAACTCTGGGATTGAACACGGGTCTCTTACATCTCCTGCAGTGGCAGGCAGCTTCTTTACCACTAGCTCCACCTCGAGACACAGATTACTTTCCAGAAGTCAAGGGCAAAGGTCAGGTCTCTCTTTTGTTGTTATTCAGTTGTTCAGTTGTTTCCAGCTCTTGGCAACCCCATGGACTGCAGCACTCCAGGCTTCCTTGTCCTTCAGTATCTCCTGGAGTTTGCTCAGACTTAGGTCCACTGAGTCAATCTTTCCTAGCATCAGGCTCTTTTCCAATGAGTTCAACTCTTGGAATCAGATGGCCAAAGTATTGGAGCTTCAGCATCACTCCTGCCAATGAATATTCAGGGCTGATTTCCTTTCAGAAATCTCTTTGGGCAAAGCCAAATTCTTTACTATGAACCATTTTTTCCCCGAGTTTTCTTCTCAATGGAAATGGAGGAGACAGGATTGGTTATGGCCATAAACTGTTTGCCAAAATGTAGGTAAGCGCTCAGGGCACCAGCTCATGATGACTCTGCTTTCTCTATTTTTTTTTTTTTCCAAATTCCTAAGAGGAATTTTGCTCTGCTCAGATGGTACAGAATCTGCAATGCGGAAGACCTGGGTTCAATCCCTGGGTTGGGAAGATCCCCTGGAGAAGGGAATGGCAACCCACTCCAGTTTTCTTGGCTGGAGAATTCCATGAACAGAGGAGCCTGTTGGGCTATAGTCCACGGGGCTGCAAAGAGTCGTACACGACTGAGCGACTAACACAAGGGGAATTTCCCTAACGAGAGGTGAGGAGGAGCTTTGAGGGGCAGAGGGTTTTCTCTGAGGCGTACATTGTTTGTCTGGCCGCCTCACCTCATGCTCTGATCTTAAAATGAAAGCAATGGCCCCTTGGGGGGCCAGTGTCTGATGCTGGGGGTTTCTGTCCCATCAGAACCACAGTGAGTCTGAGGGGTGTCACCTGCATTAGAATTTCCACTGGAAGCTCAAAAGCAAAACTGCAGACTCGTGTGTGGAAATTGGAGGCCTGTTAGGGTTCTGTCTGGAACCTGCAGTGTCTGACAGTGAAGCTAGGGTGTTCACCTTGCTATTATCAGGGGACCCCACCCCCTCCCCTCAGTGGGTTTTAGCTATGCTGGTCCAACACCTACAGCAGTCCAGTGGCATCATTGCCTTTGACCTTGACTCACTCATGTATAAACTTAAGTGAAATGGAGTATTTCCTGCCGTATCAATAAACAAGGATGTCGAAGTCATCAGGGATACCCCCCTCCAACTGTGAATTTCTGAGCCTGGGAAGAACAATGTCTGTTAGCTGGCCACCACTGCACTGCTGCCACTCCCTACCATGAGCAAGGAAGTAAGCATGTGAAAAATCAAATTGCAGGATGATTTCAGTAAGCCAAGAATCTTGTATCTTCCCATACATAGAAAAGTGCTAAATTCTTTGAGATATCTGGTTTTCCTTAATTAATAATAATCTTTCAATGTTCAGACTACCTGCCCCTGGCTGCCAAATTCTATATAATCTGACTCCTCCCACCTCCAACCCTATCCCTGGACTAGTTCTCCCAGGATCACTTGAGATGCTGTCTCCTGGGCTTGAAGTCCTAAAAATTCCCACCAAATAAAACGTAACTCTCTACTTCCAGGTTGTGACTATTTTTTTTTCAAGTTGACACTTCGAACGTCTATTTGGTGACTATTTTTTTTTCAAGTTGACACTTCGAACGTCTATTTGCCAAAGGCAGAGAGCTCCATCATTTATTTCTTGCCTCTGGGTACCTCTGTTCAGTGCTGTTTTCCATTCTAGGCTCAGTACAGAAGTTTGGGGCTGCAGGGAGGGTGCAGAGGAAGGCAGGAGATTTCATAAGCATCAGTGTGTTCATTGAGTCAGGTGGGCACAGCGAAGCTGCCAGTTATCAGAAGCTGGAGTAATTTTCCATCACCGGGGCTCGTTAATGTCCTGGGATTGGGGTTTATGGATTCAGGGGTGTCGGAGAGAGCGGTGCATTAAGGGGAGTGAAGCAGGAATAATCAGAATTTGGCAACAGCTCAGCGGTGGGGTGTGAAGGGCAGGGGTGATTTGCTGACAACCCCAAGATGATAAGCATCCCAGGAGAGACCAAGAAATGGTGCAGAGATTGAGATTTGTCTCCTCTGACAAATTTGAGGCACTGCGGGGATGTCTAAATGGAACAAACAGTGCAGGCAAGCCAGGCTGGAACACCTGTGAAAGCAGATGCCTCGGGGGTCAATTGTCATGGTCAGGCCAACAGCAGGCTTTGAGGCTTTCTAATGAATGGTGCCTGGCTGTTGCAAGCAGCGGTGTGGTAGAGAGAGTGTTTGTGCTGGGAAAGAAGTGAGAGATGCTGTCGCGTATCTGGCCTGCAGTGACAGACACACACTTTTGTACATAAACCTCTAGCCTGCAGTGACACATTGCTCAAGAGCACCAAGTGAGCACTGCGCAGCTCACAGGGCCTCCAGTCCACTGCAGTCATCAGAAATTCTGGTAACTTTCTGGCAGATGGCAGTAAAGGGTCTTGAGAAAGGTGTGAATTTTCCAATTTGAGCAAAGGTACTATGTAAGCTTCCAGAAGCTCTGGGGTGTTTGTTAGCCTTCTTCTTTTTTTCTGACTGCACCGAGTGGGAGGTAGGATTTTTGTTCCCTGCTGCTGCTGCTGCTGCTAAGTCGCTTCAGTCGTGTCCGACTCTGTGCAACCCCACAGATGGCAGCCCACCAGGCTCCGCCGTCCCTGGGATTCTCCAGGCAAGAATACTGGAGTGGGTTGCCATTTCCTTCTCCAGTGCATGAAAGGGAAAAGTGAAAGTGAAGTCACTCAGTCGTGTCCAACTCTTAGTGACCCCATGGACTGTAGCCTACCAGGCTCCTCTGTCCACGGGATTTTCCAGGCAAGAGTACTGGAGTGGGGTGCCATTGCCTTCTCCGCTTTGTTCCCTGAGCAGGGTTCAAACCCATGCCCCCTGCATTGGGAGCACAGAGTCTTAACCACTTGACCACCAGGGAAGTCCCCCCCGCCTTTTTTTTAATTCTTTGTGACTCCATGGACCGTAGCCCACCAGGTTCCTCTGTCCATGGAATTTTCCAGGCAAGAATACTGGAGTGGGTTGCCACTTCCTTCTCCAGGGGATCTTTCTCACCCAGAGATTGAACCCATGTCTCTTGCATTGCCTGCATTGGCAGGCAGATTCTTTACCACTGGTGCCATGTGGGAAGTCTTTTTAAAATAAAATAAATAAAGCCTGCAGAATTTCTAATCCCTTCTGATCTTGTTACATGATGTGAAGAATCAAAGACCCTGAACTACTATTATTTTTTATAAAGTGGGCACTTTAATGTTGGCAAGCTATTTCTTGAACGTGTTTTGTGTGTGATTGTGGGACATGCTGGAAAGCTGAGTTGGTACAAATTTCATGGAAAATTGTTTAGCATGCAATACACATCAAGAGTCATAAATATGTTTCTTCCTTTTATCTGCTTATTAAACTTTTAGAAATCTACAACCAGGGAAGAATTAGAGAAGAGCAAAGATACAGACAGATGAACAAGGATGCTTTTTTTTTTTCTTATAGCATCATCTATCATTAAAAAAAAAATACTTGAAACAATAAAAAAAAGTCCTGGAATAGGAGAATGAATGAGCAAATGGTAAACCCATATGGCGGAATATTGTACAGCTGATTATTTACAGCCAAGATTATCTAATGACACAGAAAGAAGCAGAATCCCCAACTCTACGTATACTTTGAGTCCAACTTTGTCCAGAAGGCAATACACACATACCTAAAAACAGGAAGGAAACACCAAACATTAACAGTGGCTATTTCTGGATGTCACAGTTACATTTAATTTTTTTCCTTTTACTTATTTCAATTCGGGCTCTCATCCAGGCTGACGTGGGTGGTTCACCTTCTCATCAGAAAACGAAATCCAAATGCTCTGGGTCTCATGCAGGAAATGCCATTTTAGCTGTAAGTGCCTTCCCAGGTGGCGCCAGTGGTAAAGAATCTGCCTGCCAAGCAGGCTATGCAAGAGACGTGGGTTCGATCTGTGGGTGGGGAAGATCCCCTGAAGTAGGAAATGGCAATCCACTCCAGTTTTCTCGCCTGGAAAATTCCCTGGACAGAGGAACTTGGCGGGATACAGTCCATGGGGCCGCACGTGACGTTCTTTTAGGGAACCAGGATTGAACCATTCACTGACAGCTCTTTGCTAGCACTGAAAGATTTTAAAGCACAAACCTAGATCTCATTAGTCTTCTCCATCTGGTAACTTTCCTCCTGACAGACTGCTCCCTTTCCTTATTGCTCTTTTGCAAATGAAAATCAGAGTGGCTTAAAAAAAATTATTTTCAGGTGGATTTTTGATCTATTGGGTGTAGAAATCCCTGAGATACTTGTCAAAATGAAATTCTGTGCCAAGAATCGAAAAAATAGGAATTCTTATTTGAGGGTTAGCAGAAAAAAATGGGTAATTTCACAAGGTAGGGAGAGGCCAGTGTCAGATATGACAAATTAAAATAGCAAAAAGAGAAAACTGAATTCATTTATATTAGGCTCAGTAATCACGAAAGCATAATAACTTGGATATTTAGAGAGAGCTCTCTATCTTTTAAACATGCTCTTTTTTTTTAATGGATTTTTAAAAAAAATTATTTATTCGGTTGTGCCAGGTGTTAGTTGTGGATCTAAGCTGTGGTTCCCGCTCTGGATCTTCGATCTTTGTGCCGGCACACAGGATCTCTTGTTGCGGCAGGTGAACTCTTAGCTGTGGCCTGTGGGTTCTAGTTCCCCAACCAGGAATGGAACTCAGGCCCCCTGCACTGGGAGCTTGGAGTCCTAGCCACTGGACCACCAGGGAAGTCCCTTAAACATGATCTTTTGAGGGAACAAAACATTGACATGTATATGTAGAAAGTCATTCGGCTTCCAAGAAAGTTAGACCCCAAACGTTCATAACTCTCCAGTCTCCAAGGACCCTTGTCCTCGGGTTGAGACCCCAAAGGGCAGAGACCTAGAGGAAGGGGAACGCAGCGCGCGTGACTACAGCTCTCATCTCAGGCAAACAACTGCTAACACTCAAATGTTCTGCAGCTTCCTGTGAGTATACAATTATTTCAAAATAGAAAGTTAAAAGAAATGAAGTGAGAATGGGAAACATGAGAAGCCTAAGGAGTGTAGCTTCATTATAGTAACTTTTGCCACCATCCCTAGGAATATGACATAAAGGTAAAGTTAGATGCTGGTAAGGGGGGGGTAACTGGCTTGGGGGTAAGAGGTAGACAGGATGCAGACAGACTAGGAGAAACAAGTTGGGCTTCCACTGTTCCACCACTACTACAGGACAGAGGAGGAGTAGTTGATTTCTGTGAATATTTTGGGAAAAGTGTTAGTTGTTAGTCATGCCTGACTCTTTGCGACCCCATGGACCGTGGCCCACCAGGCTTCTCTGTCCATGGGATATTCCAAGTAAGAATATTGGAGTGGCTTGCCATTTCCTTCTCCAGGGACTCTTCCCAACCCAGGGATCGAACCTGGGCCTCCTGAATTAAGGGCTGATTCTATACCATCTGAGCTACCAGGGCTTCCCTGGTATGGGATGGAATATTATGGGAGGGGGGTATGTGAATGTTTTGGGGGGAGGGGTAATGCTAGAGTTGGTTGTGTGGGATTTTGGTTTGGTTTGGTTTTGGGTGGGTTGTTTACGTTTAGGTGAGTGGGTGCAGACACGCGTCTCTGGCATTGCTGTTGAATTCCAGTGTAGACACACGAGGTCTTCTGCCCTTTTCTCACCACCAGCTGCTAGCTTGTTCCGCCCAGGGCTGAGTTAGGTCAAACAAGTTCAACAATTCCTGGAGATGTTCTGAGGGATCAAGTGTGCAGCCAATGTAAGATTCTTTCTTCACTTGGTGTCATGGATTCATTCTCCAACTTCTGCTTGGGCCACAAGCCACTGGTGGATAAAATGATCTCAGCGACTGGATGCGGTGTCCATGGGGTGCTCTTCCTTCACTGGTTATGTTCGCCCTGGAAGCTGAAGCTAGACTCAACCTTTTCTGGCAAGATCCCTGACTGGCCCACATTTTAAAAAAGCCAGCAGTTCTGGTCAAAGAACCTTGGCTGCTTCCATGACACGTTTTGAGCACAGAAGCTGGTTCCATGCACTTAGCGGTTGCCCAGCGCACAGCTCTGAATGGAGCTCTTCCCAAGTCCTTCCCACTGGGAGCCAGAGCTCGTGCTCCTTTTCTGGCAGGGACACCGTGCACGACTGCCTGTACCCAGAGAGCTGGCTCCGCTTCCTAGCAATTCCATGAGGTTCCCGCTCTGTGATGGTAAGCATAGGGCAGCCTAAACTTTTCCAAAGCACTGGGATCAAAACCAGAAAGTACGTGGGGCCCTGGTGACAAGCAACAGAGTCCTCCCCTCTTAGCAGAGAGCTTTTAGAATGTAGAATAAATCTGGCACTGAAGGTTTGGTCACAGTGATTGCTTCAATTTGGGGCACGAATATTTCAAATTTCTTCTCAAGGCTTGGGTGACTGCATAAGCTTTCTTTATTTTGTCATCTGTAATCACAGGCAAACAGCTAGTTTTACAGAGGAGTAAAGCTGGGCGGTGAATCAAATAGCCCTGGTGCACAGCTTCAACTTGACATAGACTTGGAACTGATTTTGTTGCCAATGTGTGATATTGGGGGGAAATTATGTATTTTCTTAAACTTACAGTTCTTTATCTGAAAACCAATAGAAAATGCAGTGCCTGTGTGATAAGGTCAATGAAAGAATAAGCAAATAAACTAATACAAAGGCACCCACTAAGCACTCCAAAATCTTTCCCCTACCTTCTCTCCTTCTGCTCTCCATCCTCTTTTTCTGTCTCTAGAGCAGTAATTTTCAAACTGTTTTAATGTCTGGAACTTCCTTTTTTTTTTTTTTTTGCTGCCCTGCGCTGCATGCAGGATCTTAGTTCCCCAACCAGGATGGAACCTGTGACCCCTGCAGTGGGAGCGTGGAGTCCTAACCACTGGACTGCCAGGGGATTCCCATGTCTGGAACTTTTAAAACATCCAAATATATATGTATGTAGAAGCCAGGCATAGAAAATAGACAAAACCCCCAAGCTGCTACAGAAGAAGTGCCTGATTGGTCCTGTCTTTCCTCCTAAATTTCTTGTAATTTAATCCTTGGGGATGGCCTTTCTCCTTTACTGGGAGACCCAGGGGGGAGTTGCTGCTATTCAGTCACTAAGTCATGTCCGACTCTTTGTGACCCTGTGAACTGCAGCACGCCAGGTTTCCCTGTCCTTCACTGTCTCCCGGAGTTTGCTCAAACTCCTGTCCATTGAGTCGGTGATGCCATCCAACCATCTCATCTTCTGTCATCCCCTTCTCCTCTTGCTCTCAATCTTTCCCAGCATCAGGGTCTTTTCCAATGAGTTGGTTCTTCCCATCAGGTGGCCAAAGTATTGGAGCTTCAGCTTCAGCATCAGTCCTTCCAAAGAATATTCAGGATTGATTTTCTTTAGGATTGACTGGTTTATCTCCTTGCTGTCCCAGGGACTCTCAAGAGTCTTCTCCAACACCACAGTTCAAAAGCATCAATTCTTCGGTGCTTAGTCTTCTTTATGGTTCAACTCTCATATCCCTACATGCCTACTGGAAAACCATAGCTTTGACTATACAGATGTTTGTCAGCACAGTGATGTCTCTGCTTTTTAATATGCTGTCTATAGATTTGTCATAGCTTTTCTTCCAAGAAGCAAGCGTCTTTTAATTTCACAGCTGCAGTCACCATCCACAGTGATTTTGGAGCCCAAGAAAATAAAGTCTGTCACTGTTTCCACTATAGGGACAGAATCGGATCGCTGGTCCCCCCCCCCCCCCCCCCAGTTTCTACAGTCTCCTCCCCTTCCCTAGATTCAGGCATCTGAAAATTTCCTAGGGAGGGCTCCATTGTGTTCTGGGTTAAAATTTATGCATTTGATGTTCGAATTCTTTCCACTTTGGTGTTTGCTCTGATGAACTCTTTGTCTGGAGAGAAGGCACCAAAAGGCCGAGACTTTATTGGTTCAGCTGCAGGGAGAGCTGTGTGAGCTCCAATTTAGTGCCCGGGTAGCAGAAAGCAGGGAGGTGGTCGGTGAGCACAACTCTTTACTTGGGTTTGAGTGTTTATCTGATTTGTCATTTGCACACATGCTCAGTCGTGTTAGATCTTCACGACTCCATAGACTGTAGCCCACCAGGTTCCTCTGTCCATGGGATTTCCCAGGCAAGAATACTAGAGTGGACTGCCATTTCCTTCTCCAGAGGATCTTCCCCACGGAGGGATGGAATCCACCTCTCTGGCATTGCCTGTATTGGCAGGTAGATTCTTTACCACTGGTGCCACCTGGGAAGTCACTACATGATTTGTATTGGCACCTAGAAAAGGCTGATGGAATTAGGCCCGCTGGTGCAAGATGGGGGCATTAGAGGGTAACTCACAAAACGCTTGGCTGTGACCTGGGGACCTGAGCTCCTGTAGGACCTGCTCTGATGGGTGTGTCTGCCTCCCAAGAGTGAGGTGGTCTGGGTAGGGGACCGGCTTCAGAGGGCCCGCAGCTAAGCAGGTCCCAGCCCACCCAGAGCCCGGAAGTCCTAGTCGGTGCCACGCCCCATCCCTCCCCGGGACATGCCCTGTCCCCACCTCCTTCTCCTATTGGCTCACGATTTCATTTCCTGCAGGATCAACCCAGACCTTTGGAGAAGTGGTGTCCAGGGGCTGGGAAAAGAGCTTCTCCCCTTTCCGTGGCTCCGATCATAGATTGCTTAGTCTGAAGGGTGAGGACGGCCTGGAGTCCTGCCCTCAGTTGGGAGTCAGAAAGTACAGTAGTGCTTTCAAGATCTCAGTCATCGGTAAACAGAGCCTTTATGCTCTGAGTCTGGTGTGTTC